>LPNX010549531.1:50894-149026 GCA_001517045.1 Pseudotsuga menziesii
AAATTTTAAAGGACAATAAATTTTTGGGAATTTACAATGAATCTTAGTTACATCATTCTAGTGTTATTTTATTAATTTTATTTATAGTCAATTTAGAAAAGTAACTCAACCATGGTTATTTATATGTGCATAAAAAGTAGTGTAGGAGGTGAGTTGTCATATATACCTACCCCATAAAACCCATAACTCATAATATTTTAATATATCTTATATTTTTGTAGTACATCTCTTAGGAGGCCCATTTTTGACCTCAAATTCTCTCTAATGCATGTAAGGTTTTTTTGTTACACCAAAACCTATAAATGTTGATGAACATTTGATACCAAGCACAAGGACCTATCATCAGGAGTGGCAGTTAGTCCAAATTTTTATATTCCTAGAGGTGCGATAGTTATACCATGTGGTTGTACCAATACTCCAACACCCCCCCTCCGGCGTAGCTCAGGGAAATTGAACCTAAGACCTCATATATGATACCATGTAAGGTTTTAAGTTACACCAAAACCTGCAGATGTTAATGAACATTTGAAACCAAGCACAAGGCCCTATCATCAGGAGTGGCGGTTAGTCCACATTTTTATATTCCTAGAGGTGCGGCGATTGTACCGATACTTCAACACCCCCCCTCCGGTGTATCTCTGTGGAATTGAACCCAATACCTTAGCTCTGATACCATGTAAGGTTTTCCATTACACCAAAACATTCATATTTTGATGAACATTTGAAACCAAGCACAAGGGCCAAGGCCATATTGTCGGGAGTGGTAGTTAGTCCACATTTTTATATTCCTAGAGGTGCGGTGGTTATACCATGTTGTTTTACCGATACTCCAACACATCTCCACCCTTCTATGCACAGTTCTCAACTATCACATTCGTAAAATTCCTTTTTCTCATATGAGCATATTTATCAAAGTTTCCAAGGACGACAAATATCTTCCATGAGGTCCTTGAAATTTTTTTTGCTTCGCCTCGGTATATGAGGTTATTTTGTTGACATCAAACTCAGTAATATATCTTTGCAAAATGATATCCACCCAAAAATCAACATCCCTCGACATAGGCTTGCTTACACTTTTTCAATTGCTGAATCAACTGAGGATTCCACTTCATCGGTTCTCCTCCTTGAAAGTTTCTTTGTTGGGTCGCCAACTTCAACAACCACTCATGTAACACAATAGGAAATTCAAAAAAGAAAATTTTGTGAATATCAGTGTACATATATCAGCCCAACCACTATTTTGGGTTTAACTAAGATCCTTTACTCTCTTCTCGTGCAAACTCTAATGCTTTAAAATCCACCCAGTCTCGGATTTCATCCTTCTCTAGATGCAACAACATGGCCCTCACAAAAATGATTCAAGGTCCCGGAAACAGAACCATTATTTGGCTTATTAATCTCTTTGACCCAGGTTTGGTCCCTCCTTGGTGCACAACAAATCCCAACATATCGACCCGATAAATCAAGGCTTAGTTGGCAGCACCTACGATGCAGATGTAGTCTCACCCGAGATATATTTCTATGTGTAACTTCCAAAACTAGGTTTTCATATTTGGGTGGGGGATTTTTGGTCCCTTGGTATTCTACCAAGGCGCTTGACAGAAGCTAATGGGTGGGGTATTTATACTTATTACACATAGTTAAGTTGCACCACAACTAGCCCTTCGACAGGTATTATAACATAAAACCCAATGCAACATAAGCACATTCAACAATAATAGTGTGACGAATACATATAAACTCTTTCATAAGAAAATACATAAACATATATTCACATCAATATATATATGCAACTCAATCACATTCATCATTCACGCATTTGACAATTATCTAACATGGAAACCCCTACGGGAAAAACCAAAAAAGCACTCTTCATCTGGCATGAGAAATCTATGGCACCTTTGGTCTTCGCATTAAGTGACAAAGTATGTTCTAGATCTCTCTTCTTTATCTATATAGACTTCTTCCTCATCTCATTCTCTCTGATCTTCTATTTGCTATTCTTTTCTACTTGACTCTTCTAATGATCCACACAGAGCCTGGATTGACTCACTCTCTTCTACACTCCTATGCACTGAATTGCAGGTTCTTCAACTCCTCTCTACGACTCAACATACTAACAGAAAATACAATGATACTGCCACTAAAATGACCATATGTTATTGAGACTAGCATAAGCAGACCCTCTGGAGTCTAACCCACATACAACTTGGGTTCCCCCTTCTATATATTCTTACATGTCTCTCCCAGCCGACTTCATACAGTTAGCGAATAGACTATCTTTCCTATTTTATCGACACATGTTAGTCATTAGAGGAAATTTCAACTCAAAATGGGCCTTTTAACCATAATTCAAATTCCATGTCATCATGTGTTAGCCATTGAAATTGATTTAAATTTGAAATACCGTATAGGTCTTAAACAATTTTTTAATATAAATTTGGGGATAGGTATCATAAAAAAGTACTTTTTGTTCATATTTTCGACATATCTCCCTGTGTTTTTCCTCAAATTTCAATCGGGAGAACTCTGTGGATGCAAAATTAAATTCCGCATCAAACAAGTACTCACTCGGCATACTTTTGACAGACCCTGCTACCTCAAAAACAAGAAATACTTGAAAAACATGATGATGAATTTCAATTGGGAGAGATCCTTGGATGCGAAATTAAATTCCGCATCCAACGAGTACGCATACTTTTGATGGACCCCGGTACCCCAAAAACAAGAAATACCTGAAAAACATGATGATGATGTCATCACCACATTTTTTAGGTATTTCTTCATTTTGGGGTAGTGGGGTCCTTCAAAAGTATTCCGAGTGGGTAATCGTTGGATGCGGAATTTAATTTCGCATCCAGGGAGCTCTCCCGATTGAAATTTGAGTAAACTCATAGGGATATATGTCGAAAATACAAACAAGAAAAGTAGTTTTTTCTTTTCTGGCTCTAAAATTAATAAATATTATTTTATTATTTTTCTTAGGAAGCCCATTTTGAGTTGAAATTTCCTCTAATGAGGCACTAACGACTTGACTTACAAATATGCTTTCATACATGCGGCTTCTACCAAATTTAGTTGTCTACATACCCATGATCTTTCTGAACTGTCACTTTCTAGTCGTTGCACTGTTCCACTTCTTTTGATACGGTTAACTTCGTCGCATCCTTTCCTTCTATCGGTGTTCCACTTCCATTGTGGACTCTCCTATGTCGCGAACTCTCTTCTTCTTCTATCACGGCTTCCTCTTTAGTTGTGTCTTTCCTTAGCTCTTTCTTCTTTGCTGGCTTCTTTCCTCTTCTGTTGCATCTTCCTTTCTTGTTACTTCTTCTACCTTGTCTTCCTTCCTTCCACGGTTGCTTATGTCATGACTCCTTTCCCTTTTTTCCTTATTATGTTCTTTCTTCACTACTTTTGTCACAAATCCTTTAACTTCTTACGATGTGACTCTTTTCCATCCTTGGGTTGAATTCTAACTGAACTCTTCCTATCTTTCCCTAGGCCGAATAGTACCCATATCCATATTCTAACTTAGGATGTCTTATCTCAACCAAAGAGAAAAATAATATGGATCTAGAAGATGTCCATATCCAAAATAGTGGTAAATTGGTTGTCATCATTTCAACAATCTCCACCTTGAAAACAATTTACCAATACATTGCCCATTTTTATTCATCACCTTTCCTTCTAGCCAAGAGAATCCAATCCACATGAAAACTTCTCTAATGTTACTAGTTTCCTCAACATGTCTTCACAGTTCTTTTGATTATAGACTTTCTCAAAAACTACTCTACCTTCATTAGTAAACTTCCTTACAAAATTGCATTTAATAGGAATATGTTTTGTCTGACTGTGATGAGTTGGATTTTTATCCAAATGAATAGCACTTTGACTATCTCCAAATACTTTTACATTATTTTATGATCCTTCCAAACTCACCCAACAAACCTTTCAACTAGATTGCCTCTTTGCAAGCATGTGAAGAAGATATATAGTATTCCTCTACAATGGGTAAAGCAACAATATTTTGAATCTTTGTCATCCAACTAATAGGTCCTCCTATAAGAGTAAAGACGTATCTTGAAGTGGATCTCCTTTTTTCCAATTCATATGCAAAATATAAATCGACATAACCACAAACTAAATCACTGGAACAATTATAGGTGATACAATAATTACTTGTGCCTTTAATATACCGAAGCATCCATTTCATTGTTTCCCAATGCTCTTTGCTTGGATTTTCCATGTATCTACTGACAACACCAACAACATGTGAAATATATGATTTGGTATAGGCCATTAGATACATCAAACTTCCTACTACATTAGTATATGTTACACAAGACATATACTCTGTAATGCCCCATATTTTAACATTTGGTATTTAAACCCTGATATGAATTAGCTTAACATTTTAATTGCTTATTATCTATTTGATTCAGTTACATTCATTAAGACTATTATGATATGAACATATGGACTCCCTAGTTATGTGGATAATAAATGTAATTTATCATTTTGTTTTATCCATGGGGGTTCACTAGCAGGGAAATATTATATCACGTCCATTAATATTGGGGGTTTGAAAACTCCTAAAAGCCTCAGATATATAATGTCTCGTATTAAGGGGTCAAAGGTTTTTTTTTTAATTTGACATAGTTATATAAATATTGGGGGTTATTTTATTTGCGTGGGCCGAGGAATTACATTCAAATCGTGGGATATATATATTTGGAGTTCTCCCATAGAGACATGGTGAATGACTCCATGGTTGAATGCAAACAGGTCCCTACACCACAAGAAAACTGGCATTTTAGCCTCACATAAAATTGTTGTATATTAAAATATTTAATTTAAAATAATATTTTTATAATATTATAATTATGTTGATAATATTTTTTATTAATTTTATAATATAGCTTTTGAATTTTATATATATATATATAATTGTTGTATATGAAAACATTTTATACTATAATATTTAATTTCAAATAAATTTTCTATAATATTATCTTTATGCTTATGATTTTTTTTGTTAAATAGTTTTAAATGAAAATATTCATATCATTAGGTTAATCATATTATAATATTATTGATTGAAAACTTAATTCCAATTGAAATCTAACTCCATAAATCCATCTTCAAAAATACCAAAGAATTTGATTATATCATTGGATCATATACATAAAAATTGAGGATTTTTGTCTTAGTTTCATACATAAACATCTTCCCAATTAAATAAAATAACAAATATTCCAAAATAGAATATTGCTCGACCCAAGAAAAATCAATAACCTATTAGATAACGAATGTTAAATTTATATGGTAGTGTCATTTAATTTATTTTAAGATTTTAAATAGGAAATGAAGAAAATCTGCTCTAATTTTGGACTAATTTTGATCTTGTAGATATATAAATGAGATCATTTGTTGTGGAATAATATGTATTCACCAAACTTGGAATACTTCAAGCATAAGAAGATATCTGCACATAATTTATCCAAACAATAATAGTGCTATTTTACCATATTTTACAATGCATGTATTAAAAATCGGATACAAATAGCTTTAAAAAAATAATAGAAAACATTTATTAAGATTATTAAAAATATTTTACGGAGTTTAATTTATTAATCTTATAGAAAACATGAGCTCTCGATGGCTATACTTGTAGTTACATGATATAAAATTGGTAGATTGGCAGGTTTTGGTATGAAACATGTCCAATTCTCATCTTTTCTAAGCATTGCACTGACTATTTGACTATCAGTATATTACATTCTTTGTTACATTGATCTCTTGACTAGGTTTCATTTTACATGTTTTTCCTTCCCCATTACTATTTAGTTGGGCCTTCTGCTATCCAACATTACAAATGAATCAGTCACCCTTGCAATCCTATTGGGATCATCACTAGCATTATACTATATTTTATTTATGATCTTGTTTTCTTATACTAAGATGTGTTAGGGCTCTTGTTGTTACAACTTTACAATATGATATAAAGGGGGTGTTAAAAAATGGGTTGATAAAATTGATACCTACAATATATGGTGAAACTAGGGGTTTTCTTAATTGGAAAGGTATATTGTGAAGGGGGTTCAATAATACAATTTTAGGAAGTATTTTCCAATATTTAGTGAAATTAGGGATATTCATTAATACCGTATGAACAGGAGTGTTATGTAACAAGTTCACTGAGTGAAACCCCCATGGTTTTATCAATATTGATGAATATGTTATTTCATTTGAACATGCAATTAAATATGGAATATCGATATGTGAATGTCAATTGAGGTGTACTTTGATATAGAACAAGTACAATATATGTTTCAAAGGTACTTACATGATTATATTAAATGTTGTTTTAGTGACATGGATTAACACTTGAAAGAGTTGAGTATGTTATACATGAGCTTTATTTGAGTGGTGAACTAACCCACATGTTGATTGGCTACGAGATAGCCAAATTCTCATAGTTCCAAGGGGCACGAGATGTCTTGGACATCAGGAGGATAATGATGTTATATAAATTTTCATGTTGTTTAATTTTGAATATCAATATCTCTATGACTTGTGGGTGAGTGTGAGTTTTGAAAAGAACTACGAATTACCCAAAGTGGTTTTGACGAGACTCCTTAGAATAGTGATGGCAGAGTAGAGTTGATGTACGGTGTTCACCCTAGTACTATTAAGGGGTGGTGGAAGCATTTCCACCATTTCTCCCCAAAACCTGGAGTCATGGGAGGAATGTGATGAGCACATTCCCCTAAACGTGTCATGATGACTAGTGAGTGCCTATTGGGGAATCTTGGTCAATTTGTAGGACTCGACATGTTCTCTTATGGGTTTTATATGTGGTTAGGTCAGTGTAGTCGATGCCACAGTATATTCCAGTAGAGGATGAGATGGTGAGGTCAAGAGATGGAAATAGTGGTGATTATACAATTAGATTATTGATGGGGATGTATGGGACTAGTTATGGATTGGATGGTGTTCTTCATTGATAAAAACCATTATGATTATATGATTTATGCTTCATTATGTTAATGTAATTCAGTTTTATTACTTTTGTATGAATGATTACGAATGAGAAATGATGCATTGATTATGTTGGTATTTTGTATGTTGCTTGCAAGCATGTAATAATGATGCATTAAATAATTAAAAAGTGATTATTAGTACCCATGCTTAATATTTCTGTGTTGGCCACGTATACATCAATTCATGAGTACATTACTATGATTGGTTAATTGATGGATAAATTAACATGGTTATATTAATTATTAGTAACTTGGTTAATGAATCATTATATTATTACTTATGTATTGAAAGTATAAATAAGTGTAATATATATATGTGGGTGTGTATGTGTGTGTGTGTGTGTGTGAGAGAGAGAGAGAGAGAGAGAGTTTGTTGACTTGTTTATTACAATTTAGATTTAAATGAAACTAATTGGATTGTTGAAAGATATACATAATTATATACATATAAAATGACATATATCATAATATAATATATTATATGGAAATATCTTATTTTGACATATCTATGGGATGATAATGTAAATAAATGTATAGATAGTGTTGTACAGGAATAAACACCTTATAACCGGAGGTCTGGGGTTACCAACATACTCTTAAAACTTGCAGACAATCAACTTTAAAGTACAGAAAGGAAACAAGAAGATAGGATAGACTCACCCGATTCACTACAGTTGATCCTAGCTTTGTGTTCTTCCGCTCTGCTTCTCCTCCAAAGCTTTCAGGGATGTTTCTCCTTCACCTGTAAAGAGAAAATCCTCCAAGTGCAAGCTTATACATGTATATAGGACAGGTTAGATAAACAGTATATGGAGTGCTTAATCATAAATATTCATCAAACCATAATACATGAAAGACATTCAAAACGAATTTGGAATAAGGATTCTCTTTATTAACAATAGTGAATGAGTTAAGATTACAATCCAACGCCTGAAACAAGGACTCCTCTGCAACCAAAGGATTCTGAGTTTTGCTGCTACAAAGACTTTTGAATAGATACCACCAGCATAAATTTTCTCTCCAAGTATGATTAATTAATACCCTCCCCAAGGCCTTTATTTATACTTAGTGAAATAAGGCAGTTTCGAGGGTTGAGGAGGTTGAGACAGTTAAGATGGTTATAGTTAAGGGCTTAACAAATATCAAATAATTGCGATTTATTATTTTTAATATCAAAGGAAAGCATATGCGAGTATTGATACTAGCAACCCGTGTATGACACATGAGTTGCTCTAAGGGAAACCCGCGTACAAATCTGTATGTGGGTTGCAATGACAAATACTCGTGTACAATACACAACATGATGTAGGAAAAGTCGCGTATGTACATGGGTTGCATATAGGCAAAGGCACATATAGCAATTGACATATTAAAAGGTAAAAATGGAAAGCTGGATGGATAATGAATGTATTTCATAACATGCCCATCTATAGTGATTTAGGAAACCTTCAATCCATAAATGTCCTTTTGTGCGCCAACATAGGAAATGTTGGCACTCGGACGGAGAAGTGCCATTTGGGTTGATAACAGATGTCCCCTAATGTGTGAGGTCAGAGGGAAGCGATGGCTGAAATACATT
The DNA here is from genome assembly GCA_001517045.1 of Pseudotsuga menziesii. NCBI lineage: Eukaryota > Viridiplantae > Streptophyta > Pinopsida > Pinales > Pinaceae > Pseudotsuga > Pseudotsuga menziesii. The sequence continues at coordinate 59,517 of LPNX010549531.1, forward strand.
ATAATCTTTATCTTTGGAGAACTCAGAAATCCAGTGGAGTAGAGGTAGTACCTGAAACAAATACATAATAATGTCATATACAAAGTCATATATGAGGATGCTATGTTCAATATACTAGAACACTAGCTCCTTTACAATATTGGTACATCATATGATACGGGTACAAGACCACGTATATTACAAATGTGGATCGAAGCCACAATATACAATAATGATGAGTCTTCAAAGATCTGGAAGATGTGAACATAACTGGAACACAGTCTTGCGCAACTTAGTCCATAGGTGAGGAACTAAGGTCTTCATAAACAATCCCAAAGAACTAGTACAATCCAAGCCATGTGAATAAATGTAGGCAGAAGTCGAACATGGAAAGGATTCAACAGTTTGTCAATCAATAGATGATAATCGACAACTGAAGCAAAGGAATTCACCAATGATAGAAGTGAATCCTGAGGTACTATCGTCAAAACTCTGGGTATTCGTCGTCAAGAAGTAATAAAGTGGAACCACACTGTGATAAGGAAGGCAATAGATCCTCCAACGGATCACAAGAGTGACTAGGAACTGGGCAAAGGAAGGGAGACACAATAGATAACATATATAACAATGATGGGATCAGGATAAAGATCAAACATTGGGTTAAGTCCTTAAACAGTGAGCACGACACAGAGATGACCCAAGGCAGCTTTGAACTTTATAGATAGAACAACTAGACTTATCTATCATGTAGGAGACATGATCAGATTCCCCAGGTATAATGGACAAGAGGAGGAGTATTAAACTCGAAGTAATAGCTGAACTGAAAGTGAACACTGAGACATGGGTATCGAAAAAAATAGAGAGTGCTATGTTTAAGGATGACATGCTGTCACTAACTGAAAACAAGAGAAAACTTCTTCCTTACCTTCCCTGTTAAATTTTAATGAGTCCAGGAAATTCAACTCAGATCTCTCTTCATTTTTTAACAAGCTTGAAGAGAAGAGAAAATAATGCTTGATAGTGTCAATGATTCATGGATTTAATGAGCCCGAACTAGTACATGCTCAGAAGGTGTTTTCATAGTTTAGAGAGTCTGAAAACTCCAAAGAAGACTCCAGGGGGTTGCTTTTTCGTACAATTTAGTCTCCTAAGGCCGAAAAAGTATAAAACATACCAAAGAAGAACTCTCTTAACTTTCGAAGAAGAAAAGGCGCATATTTTTCGTACTTAGTCATGAAGGTCTGAAAAAAGTTAAATTACCACCTACCCAATGCTCCTTCAAAAGCAGCATATAGCCTGAGTTTTACGAGTGTGACGGAAGGAAAGATCATTCGGAAAGATCCATTTGATTACGAGAAATGGGGCTTACAACAATAAACTCAATGCTTTGTTATTTAGGGTTTAACGAGCATGACAAAGACATAAAGTACACTCGAAATATTTTTCATGTTTTGGTCCAGAGCACGAAAAAGAGAAAAGTAAGCTCATACCAGGGGTTCCTTTTCCATAAGTTTAGTCCCTCAGGCTCGGAAAAGTGATAAACCTATACCTGAGAATACTCTTTTCAATTCCAAAAAAAGAGAGTGTTCCTTTCTCGTATTATTCCACATGGTCCGAGAAAGAGATAACCTACCACCAATGTGGATGCCCATTCACATATTCTTAACGAGCCTGAATGGACAAGTTTACTTAGCAGTCAAGTCTATTTTGAGGAGTTAGACCTGGGCCTAAAGAAACTCGATCTCTTTCCCCTGAAGTTTTAACGAGTCTGGAAAAGTCAACTCATGGCCTCCTTACTGTTTTTAACGAGCTCGAAGGAGAGCAAAAAGAATGCTCTAAATGCGAGGAGACGACTGTTAGGGGCAAGCGAAACTAGTTCCAAGCGTGAGGAACAAACCTATGCATAATGCAAGGAACATGAGCAAGATAAAGGCACTTGGGGAAGGTCTCCTCAAGGTAAAAGGTGTCAAGTTTCAAAGGCAAAATGATACAAGGCTTAGCGACGATGAAAACAAAGATGAGGGCTTATACAACGAGATTAAAGCATGGAAGCCGGAATCAGGCTCATAAGCGCGAGAAGGGCACATGAAAATGTAGTTACAACTTGAACAACAAGGCGAGGCCAGTAAACAGTTGTAAATCCAACTAAAAATCCTGTCTCCAAGAAACAACAACATCAGAATCATATTCAGAAGAAAATATCTGATGCAGGTCACTTTGGCAAAAACACATGTGACTTTGCTATCTTCTACAAAAGGGAAATTCAAGGAAGAATCGATCGAAGAATATTCTATAGCACCAAGGCTCGAGGGTTTATAATCAGTAAGATCAAACTCAGAAGGAAAGAAAAAATCAGCAAGGGAGATAGAGTCTGTAGGAACAAACTCAGTATCACGGGAGCTAAAAAATTCATCAGAAAAATCAAGCCCATCAGGATCACTGACTTGCTGTTCGAAGGGAGAGTCCAAAGACTCAACAAGACCAACATAAGAAGAAAGGTCAGACTTACTAGGCAAATCAGGGTTAGACTTAGTCACAACTGAACCAACATCTAAAAGAAGGTCAAACTGTATCAAAGACTCTAAGAAGACTTTATCCAAAGGAAGGAGATCATCCGAGATAGAACACATGTCTAAACTTTCAAATGGATCAATAGAGTGGAGAGTAGACTCCACAGTCTATATAGGATGGCTCACCTGGTCAACTACTGGGACCAAGTCCCGAGAAGGTAAGCATGAAAATAGAGGCTGCTTCTCAGTAGCAATTGAATGCAAAGGACATGAGGCCACATAGCTCACCTGTGGTGGGGTAGTGTCTATAGAAACACTCGGAATCAATAAAGGAAAGACCTGGTCTCTAGTTGGGTCAGAAGAAGGATCAAGAAAATCCAATTGATCGATAGAGACAATTTCTTCACCATGATTAAAGTACATCACACGAAAGAATGTTGACAGCACAGCTTGCATGGCATAGATATAATCACGTCCAAGGAGCATATTGAATTCCAAGGGGTATTCTATCACCATGAAGTCAACTAAGACGGTCTTCCCACCCAAAGCAACAGGTGTTTGAGCAAGAATTCCCAAGGCTATACAAGTTCTTCTATCAAATTCCAGTAATTGACTAGTAGCCGACACAAGGCTGGGAGATCCCATGCCTCGCCAAGCATGAGCAGACAAGATACTAACTGAGGATCCTTCATCCACAATACAACGAGAAATTGTGTATTATTCAACTTTGAATTTTTTCTGGAAAGGTTCATCAAAATGAAGGCGCAGCTCAACTAGGTTATCCCAATCAAAGGAAGCAATATGAAAGCTTGGTGGGGGTTGATCTGAAGCAAGTTTAGTGCCCCCTTGTTCAGTAAGTTTTGAACTGGTAGTGAAGAAAATGTGACTAGCAGACACTTCACTCTCCAAATGAAGAGTGGGATTGATCGATACTGGAATTGATTCAACCACTTCGTGAAAGTCACTCTCCAAAGGGATAGTGGGATTGACCAAAGGTGACATTGGTTCAATCACATCAGGGTCACTCTCTGAAAAAAGAGTGGGATCGACCAAATCTGAGATTGGTTCGACCACTTGATCAATTAAAGGTTGAGGAGTTTGTTGATAAACTATAGGTTGTTTAGGAGAAAGAAATTCTTGAGTCTCGGACCACACTCTTCGCACCTTTGAGATAGCAGGGCACTGGTGAGTAAGATGATCTCCCTCACATAACTTACAAGGGAACTTAAGTTTGCACTTCGAACGACCAGTTTTCTCAACAATGTCAACATGACTAGCAGTGGCTGACTGTTTTCTCTCAACATGATCTACAGAGGGTGAGAGTTTTTCCCCAGCATGAACTACAGTGGCTGGGTGACTGGGTCCAACCTAACTAAGAGAGGCTTGTTTTTGAGAGACTTCAGGATGTTCAAAAATGGGATGACCACAAAACCAAACTCTTTGCACCTCCATGATAGAAGGGCATTTATAAGTAAGGTGGTCTCCCTCACAAAGCTTACAAGGAAACTTGGGCTTGTGTTTTGAACAGGTAGTCTTTTCAACAGTGTCAGCATGACTCGCAGTGGTTGACGAATTGTCTTCAGCATGAACCACAGAGGCTGAGAGACTGCCCCCAGCATGACTTGTAGAGGCTGAGAGATTGGGTCCAACATGACCTACATAGGTTGGAAGGGCACCAACAGCATGAACAACAGAGGCTAAATGGTTAGGATCAATCTATTTTGTAGTAGTTGAGTGTGTGCCCCCAGCATGAACAACAGAGGCTAGGTGGACGAATCCAACATGAATTACAGAGGTTGGATGGGGAGGTTCAACTTGAACAACAAAGGTTAAACGGGTGCCTTCAGCATGACCTACAGAGGCTGAGTGACTGGATCCAACATGACCTGGAAAGGTTGGAAGGATCCCACCATCATGATCAACAGATGCTGGATGGTGAAGATCAACTTGACTTGCAGAGGTTGAGTGCTTAGATCCAACATGACCTGCAGAGGTTGGATAGGTGCCCCCAGCATGAACTGTAGAGGCTGGGTGGTGAGGTTCAACTTGACTTGCAGAGGTTGAACGGGTGCCCCCTTGCTTATGTGCCTTCTTCCTGTTCCTCCTTCTTTTACTCCTTTTAGACTACCGATTACTAGTATCAGTACTTTCACCGCATGAGGTAGAAGGAGGAGGAGAATCAACTACAGGTGAAGGGGAAGCAACGTTTTGATGCTCTTGATATAAGAAGCTTACTTGAGAACCACCAGGACCATTCAGGATAGTTGGAGTGTAAAACAACAACACCGGTAGCCCTAGGGTGAATCCAGGTAAATTCAAGGTGGCCATCAAGGGAACACCAACATTCCCCGTGAGAGGAATAGTACAAGGAGTTCCCAACATGGGGATCTCTTGGTTGGTGTTCAAAGGCGTGTTAGACATAGTTTCAAACTAGGAGACAAAGTATGAGGTTGATAGGAAACCAAAATTACAAAGCACACACCTAAAGGCACACTAAGTACAGAAAAACCACACAGCACTCACTAAAAAATTCCTAAAGCCAAACAGACAAACAGGTATAAGATACACTTTCCAAAAGAAAGTTGATAGACAGTTATTTGGTGTCCCTGTAGATGTTCTTAGGCACAAGCGGAGGAATCACCTACCGCCCTCCCACAACTTCTACCGGGGTTACCTTCCAAGCCCGTCCAAGGTCAACCAGAAATAGCCTTTCGGTGTACCTGTGTATGAACCCTAGATGTCAAAAGAGACTAAAGGCTGCTTTAATTATATTGATAGTCTGGGGGGACAGTAGCAAGCCTGGTTCGTACACATGGGCAGGGTACCAAATCCTGAAACCCTATCTAAGACAGAATCCCCAGATGCACAAAAACCTTGGTCTATGCTTTGACAAGGAATCAGAGGGTTATCTCCTCAGTCCAAGCCTCCACGTGGCCTCGTTCTTAACTCTCGTTTGAGAGGAGTTTCCCAGATACAATCAACAAAGAAAAGGGTTTACCTAGTGATTGGCTAACTAAGTCTGAGATTTAAATACTTGTGGAGAGTTAAAACTCCCTAGTCCACAAGTCTAGCCTAAGCTAGTTGGTGTATGACCCTATAAGATAAAACTTACTAATAATTTTTAAATTATATCGTTTATTTTAAGGGTTTTTTTTAGTCAAAAAGTAAATGGTGTGAAACTTATGTGGTGTTTTGACTCAAAGTTGAAACACAATGACTAAACAAAGAGAAAGGAGATGCCAAAAGCAAAAACTATTCTCTTCTTCTTTTTCAAATAGAAACTTGAAAGCCACAAAAGAACAAATTCTTTTTATATTTTTCAAAAACAATGATATGCCATGCAATCTAGGCTAAAAACCTAATCTACATGCATATAAAGCAAACATGTGTTTTTCTTTTTCTTTTATAAATGCAAAAGAAAACTAAGACTATATTTTTTGTGATTTTTGAGATTATATTCAAAAACTGAAAACAAAACTACTATATGCAAATCAAACGCAAAATTTTCTAATGTTTTCTTTTCATTTTTCAAAATGCTCAAAGACTACTATGCACCTAAAATGCACTAAACTTGAGTATACTTGGACCAAATCAACTGTATAAAACAAGAAAATTGAAGTAAACAGATTAATAAGACCAAAAATAAACCAACAAGGGAAGACCTGGAACCCTAGCTTGGGCGGACACAATGACAAGAAATCACTGAAATCACACAAAGGCAAGTGGCGAACCAAATACTATCTGAAAATAGAATGGGATACACAGTGTCCAAAACCCTGATCACTGATTCAGACAACCTACACTTGAACCTATAACCCAAACAGGAAAACCTACTTCAAAATGCAAACAGAAGACAATCCAAACAAAAGAAACTCAAGGGCTTTACAGGAAAGCACAAGGTGTGGCCAACAAGGTCATCAGACTAACAGCACGGTGTATATAAGGAGGGCCAACTAACAAACAAGAATCACAAAAGGACAGGGACAAGTAAATCCTAGCCCAAAAATCCCTATTTCAAGGCCTATATGCGACTATGTATAAGGGAAACTCGCGTACTGTACGTGACTATCCTAGAGAGCGACCCGCTTACGCAAGCCTCTATACATGACTGTGTATGAGAGAAACCCACATACAAGTACAAAATTTTCTCAAAAAGAAGGAAAATCCACAAGGCCTTCAAACACTATGGTAAGCATGAACCAGGATAAAATACCATACTCAAACTCAAGGCAAAGACTGGTCAAGGGTAACAAAAATAACCTACAGCAGTCTAGGCTCCCCAGTGGAGTCGCCAATTCTATTTTATATGAATAAACAACTTATAACCGAAGGTTTGGGGTTACCAACATACTCTTAAAACTTGCAGAAAATCAAATTTAAAGTACAGAAAGGAAACAAGAAGATAGGATAGACTCACCTGATTCACTACGGTTGATCCTAGCTTTGTATTCTTCCGCTCTGCTTCTCCTCCAAAGCTTTCAAGGATGTTTCTCCTTCACCTGCAAAGAGCAAATCCTCCAAGTGCAAGCTTATACATGTATATAGGACAGGTTAGATAAACAGTATATGGAGTGCTTAATCATATATATTCATCAAACCATAATACATGAAAGACATTCAAAACACATTTGGAATAAGTATTCTCTTTATTAACAATAGTGAATGAGTTAAGATTACAATCCAACGCCTGAAACAAGGACTCCTTTGCAACCAAAGGATTCTGATTTCTGCTGCTCCAAAGACTTCTGAATAGATACCACCAGCATAACTTTGCTCTCCAAGTATGATTGATTAATACCCTCCCTAAGGCCTTTATTTATACTTAGTGAAATAAGGCAGTTTCGAGGGTTGAGGAGGTTGAGACAGTTAAGATGGTTATAGTTAAGGGCTTAACAAATCTCAAATAATCATGATTTATTATTTTTAATGTCAAAGGAAAGCGTACGCGAGTATTGATACTGGCAACCCACGTATGACACACGAGATTCTCTAATGGAAACCCGCGTACAGATCTATATGCGGGTTGCAATGACAAATACTCGCGTACAGTATGCAACATGCTGTAGGAAAAGTCGCGTATGTACGCGGGTTGCATATAGGCAAAGGCACGTACAGCAATTGACATATTAAAAGGTAAAAATGGAAAGCTGGATGGATAATGAATTTATTTCATAACATGCACATCTATAGTAATTTAGGCAACCTTCAATCCATAAATGTCCTTTTGTGTGCCAACATAGGAAATGTCGGCACTCGGACGGAGAAGTGCCATTTGGGTTGATAACAGATAGGGTTCCATATATTTTAGAAAATGACTTTCCATAGTTTCATTCATAATAGTAGCATAAAAAATTAGACTTTGCAACCATGTTTATTAATATTTTATTTATTTAATCTAAATTGTCATTTGTTTGAGAAAATAAACTTATTAATTGTGAATGTTAATATATTGGAATTGATTGATGGATAAGGAGAAGGATGATGAATTTTTGGTTATAAATAGGAGACTTGAGGATGGAAGAGGGGAGGTTATTTTCTTGAAAATACTTGTGTAAGAGTTTTGGAAGGATTTGGGGAATTTGGCATATTTTGGGGATAAGAAGTTTGGAAGTGTTGGTTGAGTTTGAGAACTCTTGGAAGAATTGATAAATAGATTACTCATGCAGCATTGGTCTGTTCTCTAGGGGTCTCAGGCACAGAGGGCCAATAGGATAGGTGGATGGCTCTTGGGGCTAGGGAGATGTCTAGACCCCTAGTTGGTTGGGAGGTAAAACCATGGCCCGACTTTGCGCAAGGAAGATGGTAGCAACTTGAGGAGAAGATGAAAGATTTATTGGGTTGGTCTTCCTCACCATTCTCATCGGTCATCAAAAGCTATGTTTCTTGTGATTATAAGTACTTCTATGATGTTGTAAACTACTTATATGTTGTTATGGTTACATGATGCTTATATGTACTAATTTTTATATTTAAAAAATCCAACATTTGAACTTGTATTAACAATATCATGCATTTATAGAATGAAAAGGAAATTGATGTTTAATTAGATTAAAATTTATAATGCCAATAAAGGCATTACATACTCTTTGTCTTCATCAGTACTAGAACACGAACCTGAAGAAAGCTTAAATTGGGAAGCCAAAGGTATTTTATTGGTTTCACATTATTCATACTGAATATTCAAAGTATTTTCTCCACATACTTCTATTGTGATAACCACAACTTACCATTTTTCATGTCTCTATGTATTTACATGCCCAAGATTTGTTTGTTGCTCATAGATCCTTCATATCTAATCTTCTAGCCAGTTGAGCCTTTAAATTATTGATTCCAACCATGCTTTTGCTTGCTACAAGCATATTTTCAACATATAACACCAAAATAATGAATATTCCATTTTCCAACTTTTTAAAGTAAACACAATGATCATACTCACTTCTAGTAAAATTTTGGCTCACCGTGGAGGAATCAAACTTCTTGTACCATTTCATGAGAGATTGTTTCAAGCAATAAAATGTATTCTTGAGTTTTCAAAAAAAACTTCTTTTGGGATTCTAAACAAACCATTCTGGTTGTTCCATATAGATATGTCGATCTAAATCTCCATATAGAAAAAGCAGTTTTAACATATTGATGCTCTAACTTGAGATCAAATAAAGCATCTAGTGCTAGCACTAATTGAATAGAAACAATCTTAACAACTAGTGAGAATATTTCATGGAAATCAATACCTTCCTTTTGAGAATATTATTTTTGCTACTAGTCTTGTTTTGTACTTAACAACTTTATCACAACACCTTTCTTCAGTTTGTAGACCCATCTACAACTGACAATTTTCTAGTCCTTTAGAAGTTCTACCAAGTCCCATGTTTTATTATTTTCCAAGGCATCCATTTCTTCCTTCATTGTTAATTTCTAATTAGCACTTTCATATACCTCCATTGATTTATGATAACAAGTAGATTACTAATCATCAGAAATCAAAAAATAGATGAAGAAAAACCTTCATACCTTTTAGGAAAATTTATGACCCGTGTAGATCTTCATAATGATTTTTTTGGTGATTCCTCAGTTTCCTAGAAATTTTGTGTAACCTTATCTTCTTCTGCAAGAGGTTCTTCATGAACATCTTTATGCTCCTCACATGTAGATGAATGAGTCTCCAACTGAATTTGATGAATTTGTGACCTACTTTTTCCTATTTCATTTCACCATAAACCACATCTCATTTCATGAGTGACAATTCATCAAATACAACATCTTTATTAATGATGATATTATGGGAAGTAGGATCCCACAATCTGTATCCCTTAATCCCATCACCATATTTGACAAATACATACCTTTTTATTTTGGATCTTAAACTTAGAAATTTGGTTTTTGGGAATAAGAGCATAAGCATCATAACCAAAAATATTAACATTTGAATAATCACAGGGGTGTCTTGTCCATGCCTCTTTTGGAATATTATAGTCTATTGTAGTTGGTGGTGATCGATTTACCATATAACATGTTGTAATAGATGCTTCTCACCACAATTCCTGTTGTAACTTGGCATTACTAAGCATACACCTTTCTCTCTCTAGAAGAGTCATATTCATGCATTCAGCAACATCATTTTGCTGAGTATAAACCATGGTTTTATGTCTTTTAATCCCAACGTCCTTACAATAGTTTTCAAATTCCTTAAAAGTGAACTCACCTCCATTATCTATTCTCAAACACTTGATTGACCTGTTAGTGCTCTTTTCAACCAAATATCTAAATTGCTTAAAATCTTTAGACACGTCAACTTTTATTTTCAGTAAATAGATCCATACCTTTCTAGAGTAATCAACTATAAATGTTACAAAATATGATGATCCTCCAAAAGAAACAATAGGGGATTGTCCCTAACGATCTAAACAGATGTAATATAGGGCACCTTTACTTACATGCTTTCATGTTTTAAACTTCTATCTAGACTGTTAACCAAACAAACAATGTTTTCAGAACTTTAAATTTAGATATTTTAAGCTATCAAACAACTTACAGTCTACAAGTATATTAAGTCATTTCTCACTTATATGGCCTAGACATTGGAGCCATAAACAAGAAGAATCACTCAATGTACCTTCAAATACTATTGATGCATGATTTGTCTCAGTACTTTCCTCAAGCTTATAAGGGTTCTTGATTATTTTCACCTTCATAACAACAAAGATGCCTTTGGATACCTTCATGACTCTACCTTGAATTGCAAATTTATAACCAACAAAATCTAGAATTCCCATAGATATTATGTTATTTCTATGTTCAAGAATATGCCTCACCTCTGTTAGCATTCTCACAATGTCATCATACATTTTGACCTTGATACTACCAATCCCAACAATTCTACAAGAAATATCATTTCCCATAAAACCTATACCATTATTAATGGACTGATAAGTTGAGAACCAAATTATGTGAATACAAATATGGTGAGAGACACTAGAATCTAACAACCAATCATAATGACATTCCGAAAAATTAGAAATAGATAGTACCTTGTCAATCATACCTAAACTTATGTCTGTTGTGTTTACTTCCTTTCTGGATTTTTCTTTGGATGCTTGTCTTTTCCAGTAGTTCTTTTTAATATGACATGATTTATTGCAATACCAACACTTTATCTTACCCTTCTTAACTCTTGATTTAGATCTAGATGCATTTCTCGAATTCCGCCCTCATTCTCTAGATCGACCTCTAGTCTCCAATGCCACTATTGTTGGGGTTTCTAAACTATTTTTCTCTACACCTCTTCACCATTAACAAGCCTCCAACAACAATATCATAACAAAAAAAAATTCTATTACTAAACCACATAGAAGCGATCAGATTATCCCAAGAATCAAATAGTGTTCATAGCAAGGTAACTTCCTTATCTTCTTCATTGAGTTTTACATCTAGGCTAGCTAATTGACAAATCAAATCATTAAAGTATTTAAATGATCAAGAAAATTTGTGCCTTTATCAATTTCTAGGGCGTATAACTTTCTCTTTAGAAAGATCGCGTTCATCAAGGACCTTGTCATATAAAGACTTTCTAGTTTATTCCATAAACATGTTGTTGTTTATTTTCCAACAATATTAAACAAGAATTTATCTCTCGGGAACAAATGAATGGTGTATAGAGCTCTTAAATTTAGATCTTCCTATTCCTCGTCTAACATATCCTTGGGCTTCTTTGATTTTCCCACAAACACTTCCTGCAATCCTTGTTGCACAAGCATATCTCTCATCTTTTATCTTCCAAAACTCAAATCTTCTAGTTATATTTTTCACCAAAAATTTCGCACTCTACACATTTGTCATTATTTATAGGGACCAAATCGAAATTTATAAAAAACTAACTTTTTAAACTAATAGATCAAATATTATAAAGTTTAATAAAAAAATTAAACGAAAGTATATTTAATACTTGAAAAAAACTTATAATTACCTTATACCTCCACCCTTTAAGAAATATTATTTTAAAAAGTTACCTACCTTTTGAAAAACAATGTGAACTTTTAATAAATAACCCTTTAAATATAAGCACCCACTAATTATAACGTATATGTCCCAAGGTTAATTCAAAAATTCGCTCTATCTTTGTAATAGAGAAGATCCATGTTCAATTCCTATTAAACTTGACGTGACTTATAATCTCGTTTCTCATGTTGATTTGATAGATAAACCAGCCCTAAGACTTGTAATCTCGTTTCTCATGTTGATTTGATAGATAAACCAGCCCTAAGTGCCCTATCTCATACAAATGTGAAAAAAAAAACATATCCACCCTTATACGATGATCCGCATTTTAACAAAAGGCCAAGTTTGCATTTGTAAACAAATTTAAATAAAGAGCACATCTCTTAGTATGTCGTAACCTTCGACCCCATTGTTAGTGCTATAATTTGGTCACCACTATTGCTATAATTTGGTCACCACTATATCAAATCAAGTTTTTGTCCGATACACCTAAATTTAAATCAAATTAACATTTCCCTATGATTTCTAGGAAGATTATAAATTATAATTTAAATTAACTTTTCCCTATCATTTCTAGGAAGATTATAAATTATAATTTACCTCTTTCATATACTAAACTTCTTTTTTGTTGGGTCTCTTCATGTAACTAACATAGATGATTTTAAGTTAATCTAGGCATGGCTTTCAATGCAACTATCATAGATCCATTTTAAACTTAAATCTATCAAACACCGAGAGGGATCCAATTTCTTGAGGTGTATAATTTTTTTACCATTTGAATCTCTATCAGTACTTGATAGATATGGGTTTAAAATGGATCTATGCTAGTTTAATTTTTATTTTTTATTTTTACTTTTTTTTATTTAAGTTAATATGTAATTTATATTTTTCATTTTTTTATATTTTTATTTAGTTTGGTTAGCATAACGTGACTAACGTGAGAGGATCTCCCCATACTGGATTGGAGAGCACCTCGCTTCTCTCGGTGCAATAATTGTGTCGAAGCTATTAAAATTTATTATATAATAAAAACCCATAAAAAATAAGTTTTTGAATGGGTCTCAAAATATTGTGGCATATGACATCATCGTAAACAAGCATGCCAAAAAATGTTCTACCACATATTCATGTCGTTCCCATGTAAATAGATGGTGTGAGTGTGGAGAAAGTGACCTTCTCTCTCCTCAAGAATTATGTTGTCACAATTCTTTTGTAACATGAGACTAGGGTTGGTAAAGAACTCACTTTGCTCTTATCCTTAATGCCGATGATGTTTCAATTTTGAAAGGAGGATGGGAGGTTTTGAAAATCTTGTGGGAAGTACCTCTTGTTATGGAATAACAGATCATTGTCAAACATGGAACTTATATTTGGTATGTTTGTTTTTGTAGTTATTGATCTCTTTCTTTTTTATGTGTGTTTTGATTTATAATGTGATATTTGATAATTGACGTTATATTGATTCAAATGATTGGAATTTATGTATATAAGAAAGATTAAGTTTTATGAAAAAAGTGAAAATATTTGGTGATTAATATATGTGTAAGTGTTGTTTGAATACTTCTAAGTTATATATATATTTTCTTTCCTTTTCATCTCCTACATCTTTATTTTACTTATTTTATTGGTTTGAAATCAAATTAAAGATAAATGAACAAAGCTTAGACCTTAATTTCAAAAATGATTTTTCACTTATGTGTGAGATCATAAAAGTCATTACCTTTATATAAGGGCATGATTCTATAAAAGTCACAACCCTTGTACAAGGGTGTGGGCATCAACTAGGGCCTCCATTTGAAAGCAACGTATCATTATTAAAAGATATGAAGCTTTATATAGGGGTGTCCTTTGACAAGGCTACCTTGTATAATGGAAGCAATCGATGACATAAACCATATTACAAAATAATAATAAAATATTTTATGTAATTTGTCATTTATTTTATTTAACCTTACGTTTTATATTTATGTCTTTTATTTAGTTAATTTTCTCTACTTTAAATTATTTCAATAAACATTAAATATTGATACATTTCTTATAGAAACTTGTGTGTGGATATATGTATAAATTGTGAACATTATATGCTTGGGTGATTTTCTTTTTCATTATGATGTTTTGTTTAAAAAAATGAAATTCATAATGTTATTATAAATCTATTAAGAGATAGAATATGTAGCACTTTTGCTCTTCACTCCTTTGATTACAAGTTGAAATATATTTAACATGAATTATATATTTAAATTTAAAATGAGTGTAAAATAGATTAAACTTACATTGTATTCATGTTTACAATATTATTATTTGTTTGAAAATGATCTTTAATTATTTAAATTAAAATTTGTATGTTATTATTATAAATATCGGTGAAATCATGATTTCTCTTTTTTTTTTCACTCATTTAACGTTTTCTTTATTTGAAATTCAATTTTCTTAATTAGATTTATTTTTACTTTAATATTTGTAAATTATAAATTTTATAAAACTTAAATATAATTAAAATTCAAGTTATAAGATGTTATACAAAATCTATGTTCTAATACATCCTTTTATATTTTATTCTTTGAAATATCATGTGAATCTCATATGCAAATGACAATGGGAAAAATATATTTAAAATGTGTACAGAAACCCATTTCAATTTTAAAAACTTGATAATAAAGATATGTTAAGTTTGTTAATATGAATATATATGTCTTGATACATAGAGGAAACATAATTAATTAATATATTAAAAATTTGAATTTTAAGAATGAAACTCAAGCTTAAATATTTTAATAATATTTATAGAGAGAGGGGTATATATAAAACATGTACCTATTAACCTATATTTAATATATTAATATTATTGATTTGCTTGTGTTAATAATTAAATTAGTTAACATATATGGTTGTATTAATATTACTTATAATATAATTTTATTACCATAAATTATTAATTTATGATTGATTATTATATATGATCATATTATTCTATAATAATATAAATTATATATGTATATTATTAAGGGAATCTACTCATGTGACATGGGGTTTACCCTAGACGCCCCACAACAACCCACAAGCATGAGATACGGGTAAGCTTGGATGTGATTTGAACTCGTGACCTCTTTTACAACATGTAACTTCATATCACCAATGAGCAACACCCGTGCAAACCATATAAACAATATTGATGCGATTTATTATGGAAAATTATGTTATAATTAATATATAAATAAATATAATTGTATTTTATTTTATTCATAATCTAAATAGAAATAAAATATTATATAATTAATTTTATAGTTTATTATATATGATTATAACCACATAATAAAGGCAATATAATATATTTGATTATATATAGTTTATTGTATAAGACTATAAATAATATATAAAAATGTTTTGTATAGAATAGAACAATTTTTTACATACTTATTTTATTGTATAGAGGCATATTAATATTACTTATTATATATTTTTATGATAAGTAATATTAAAAAAATAAAATGTCTCTATCACTTTTATGGAGTTCATTGGGCTCATACCTCAAGAGCTTCTCTTTAAGATGAATATTGATATGATTATTCCCTTCTAACAAATTCACAAAATCGAGAGTCGGGCTTCGAACATCATTTGACCAACTATGATTATTGTAAACAATGTCATACATCAACATCACGTGTTAGGCTTTGTTCTTAATGTTGGGTGGGTTTTAGCAAATGTTGAGAACCATTGGATAAATAAATTAGATTTATAACTTGCATGGTTTATGGATTATAATGGTGTATGGATTATAATATTTTTCTATAATCTTTATGTGTTTGCTAGGTTGGCAATCTAACGAGGTTTTCTTTTTAAAGATTAGTGGGTCAAAAGTGGCATTTTTTTATGGCCTCTAATTCTTTTGCTCAATTTCGGAATAATAAAGCACATTTTATGGGTTTTTTTTTACGAGATCATGTTGGGATAAGATTCAATCTTAACCAGCAAAGATTATGTAGGGATATTTGCATCACAAATAGTTCTATTGGATGATTTTAGGTCTGTGATTTAGAATTTTTTGGTTGGTATATGGCGTTGTTTGAGAGTTTCTACTTTATGTCCTTTGGAAACTCCACTACAAATTATATGTTTTTGAAAATGAGGTTAGTTCTTATACTATTTTTTGTCAATTATAGCAAGATGAAGTACATATGCAACTTCTCATTGTAGAAATTTTAAAGCCAAGGTGGCATACGAAATTTCATAAACAAGATAAGGATCTAAGCACACAATTAACCTCATAGAGAATTGCAAAGAATTAGCATAAAGAGAGAAGAAGAAGAATGAACACACATGAAGAATGAATCTCTCATTAATGAAAATGCGACCAAAAGGGTGTGAGAGAAGAGTGGGAGATGGGGTAGGTTCTAGTAGCGAGGAGGTCTGTCAGCGAGTTGAAGGGGTCAAATATTGTTGATTGGAGGGGTCAAATATTGTTGATGCAGATGCCAACACTATTTGGCTCAAGCACTCAGAAGTCGTAACATTTTCTTATTTTCTAGTTGTAGTCCATTATTTTTTTACGAGTGTCGATACAAACCCCATCCTCGCTTGACCTAAGAACTTAGGAGTCAACATAGCTTGTTCCTTTACGATAGGAGTACCTTCTTCTAACATGAGTGCTAATGTAGATGCCAACACTATTTAACCCCTCCAACTCATTGACATACCTCCACCCTGCCACACTCTATCCCATCCCCCACTCTTCTCTCACACCCTCACGTCCACCCCCCCTTCTCCTTCCCTTCTCTCCTCATGCCACACTCCCAATCGCATCCAAACTCCCACTCACTACCCTTCACCAAATACCACCACTCTACTTACGTACTACCCACCCCTACTCAATCCCTTCCCCACCTCGTGCACCTAATCGCAGTCCTCTTGGCCCTCCACTCCACCTCCATTTCCACGCTTCTTCTCTCCATTCCGCTGCGACATGCCAATCGCATCCATTTTCGTCTCGACCCTCCTACATGCTACACCTCCATGCTGCTTTCCCATCGATCTTCCTACACTGTCGACCCTCCTCCCTTCTTCACTGCGATCACCCCCTCTGCCCCAATCGCAGGATTTCCTTCCCTATGCCAACCTTTTTGCATGTGTTGCTCAATGTGCTCTTCCACCTCTCAGTGTTTCCAAATCTCTAGATCCTTTCACGCTCCAGTCATTATCGTTGTCTACCCTTGCATTAACTCTCAATCACCCCACTTCCTTCACCTCTACCTACCTGTGCATCCCCACTCCACATGCAACACCCCATCCCCATTCATTCTTCACCTCCCACCTCCAATATCCATCGTGCTCCTACTCTAAGCACTCTATCCCACCAGCTCCCAAGCGCCACAACCACAACCCCACCATTCTCTCTAATATAGGGCTTCAAACCCTAAAAAAAAATTCCGCCAATTTTCAAATAAAATAAAATATTATTATTATTATTTAATAATTATTATTATTATAATATTTATTTTAATATATATAAACAATTTAAAACAACTATATATTAAATCATATATAGTTTATAAGAACAATAGTAATAATAATATTATTAATTTATTAATAAGTATTATTATAAAAAAAATGGTCGATTTTGTGTAATACAAAATGGTCTTCAATAAAGGCGTTTATGGGTTTTCCAAACGAGATAAACCAACTCAAGAAGTTAAAAATGACTTTAAATGGGAGATTAAATAAATAAAACCCACAGATCTTGAAGCGAAAATATCGGATATCAACGTGGTAGCGCAAGTTCTTCATGAAGACATAAAAGAATTAGTTGAAGAAACGAAAAGGTTAATAATACGACGACAAGAAGAAGTTGTTGCGAATTTTGAGTGCTCATGCCAAATAGAGTTGGCGTCTGCATCAACACTCACGTCAAAATAAGGGACTCCTATCATAAAGGAAAAATCTATGTTGACTCCCAAGTTCTCAAGTCAAGTAGGGTTGGGGTCTGCATCGACGCTCATGACAAAAGAAGGGGCTGCGACCAGAAAAGAAGAAGATGTTACGACTTTTGAGTGCTCGGGACAAATAGTGATGGTGTGTGCATCAACACTCACGTCAAAAGAAGGGATTCCTATCATAAAGGAACAAGCTATGTTGACTCCCAAGTTCTTAGGTCAAGTAGCATTGGGTTTTGCATTGACACTCATAAAAAAAGAAGGGACTACAACCAGAAAAGAAGAAAATGTTACGACTTCCGAGTTCTTAGGTCAAGAAGTGTTGGGATCTACACCTTTGACATAAGAAGTAACCATGAATCTTGAGTTACAAAGTCAAGAGGAACAAGGGACTACTGCAACTCCTACGTATTCAAGTAGGGATGAATATAAAATTGCTACTACCCCTAGGAAGGAAGGGATTCTTGGCCGACCTACTCCATATACCCCTCATCACAAAATATCCAAACCACCAAACACCAAGTGGGATAAGAAAAGAAATCCCAACTACAAACCTGAAAATGAAATACTTAGTAAAAAGTATCATACACCTACCAGAAGGTCGTTGTGGCTTCTAACAAGGTAGGAAAGGAAGACATAAATACACCAGCTGAAAAATATATAAAATTATCTAGTGAAATTTCAGAACAATGACTTATTAAGAAAGATGATACTAAGGATGATGAAATGGTAGAAGTAGAAGACATGGATACAAAATATCAAGATGCTATTGACAATCACAATGTCAATATCAATTGTAAATAAAATGATGTTGTCGTTGAAGTCAATAAAGTCAATGTCAACAACAATTATGAGAGAATTGAAGTTGTAGAAGAATGCAATGATGAAAAAAAAAAGTGTTAAATATGACCTTAATCATGATAAGGTAGAAGGGAAAAATCCAGAAGATGTTAGAACAAATGATTATGATAACGTAGAAAAATGAAACCTAAAACATGTTGCAACGAATGGTGCAGATAACGTAGAAGAACAAAACCCAAAATATGTTGCAACAAACTATCAAGATAACATAGAAGAATGAAATTTAGAATATGTTGCGACAAATGAAAATATAAACATTCTACCATGGGCCATAACTCAGGATGTCCTAGAAATCGACTTCAAATTAGAAGATCAAAAGAACACCATCAGATTAGAAGATCAGAAGAATACTTCATATAGTTGTTATAGTTGTTATGTGTTTATCTACAGAATCATATGCATGAAAAGATTTGAATGGAAATTCGAACAATTATTTCAAGAATTGCTAAACCGTGGCACCGTTATTTGAGGAAATATTTCTAGTTGAAGCATGCTTACACAAGATTCGTGGACGGATTTTTTCAGAGCAGGATGACTTGTAATATACTTTAGTATTCATTTATGTAAATGTCGGCATTGGACGTACACATGGTTTAATGGTGTCTCTTCATATGTATAAAGCCGCACGAATGTAATAATTATCAATTAAAAATAATATATAAATATATATATATATATATGATCAATTATGATAATTATGTAAGGATGAGCCCTTTCAAGTGGTATCAGAGCTTCAGCTCTTTATGCACTCATATACTTTCTCTTTTCACTCTTCATTCTTCACACAGCCTATTCATTCTACTCACATTCCATTCGATCGTTTCCCATCCCACACTACCTTACACTCCACTCCTCCCCACATGTTACCTCCTCACCAACCTTCCTCTATGCTCCCACTCCATGCTGTTCAAGCTTCTCCCCACTGCTCATCCATTGTTGCTAGCCAAGACTCCCATGTGCCTAGCTCTCCATGCCTGCCTTTCCATCACGATGCTCCACATCTCCCATCTCACTTCCCTAAATATCCACGCCATCCTAAACCCTCCAACTCATTGGCATACCTCCTCCCTGCCACACTCTATCCCATCCCCCACTCTTCTCTCACATCCTCGTGTCCATCCCCCTTCTCCTTCCCTTCTCTCCTCATGCCACACTCCCAATCGCATCCAAACTCCCACTCGCTACCCTTCACCAAATCCCACCACTCTACCTGTGTATTGTCCACCCCCACTCACTCCCTTCCCCACCTCATGCACCCAATCGTAGTCCCCCTAGCCCTCTACTCCACTTCCATTCACGCTGCTCCATTTCCACGCTTCTTCTCTTCATTCCACTGCAACAATCCAATCGCAGCCATTTCTGTATCGGCCCTCCTACATGCTACACCTCCATGCTTCCTCCCCACTACTATACCTATGTTGTTGGTCCTCCTCCCTTCTTTGATTTGATTTCCCCCTCCACCCCAATCGCAGGTTTTCCTTCCCTATGTGAAACCTTCTTGCACACATTGCTTAACATGATCTTCAACCTCTCTGTGTTGTCAAATATTTAGCTCCTTCCACGCTCCATTCATTATCATTATATACTCTTGCATTAACTCTCAATCACCCCACTTCCTTCACCTCTGCCTAAAGTGTGCTCCCCACTCAACTGCAACATCCCATCCCCATTCATTCTACACCTTCCACCGCCAATATCCACCATGCTCCTACTCTAAGCACTCCATCACACCAGCTCCCAAGTGCCACAACCACACCCCTCCCATTCTCTCTAATATAGGGCTTCAAACCCTAAAAAACAAATCCATTAATTTTCAAATAAAATAAATATTATTATTATTATTATTTAATAATATTTATTATTATAATATTTATTTTAATATATATAAACATTTAAAAAAATATATTTATATATTAAACCATATATAGTTTATAAGAACAATAGTAATACTAATATTATTAATAAATAATTATTATTATAAAAAAAAGAAGATTTTGTGTAATACAAAATGGTCTTCAATAAAGGAATTTAAGGGGTTTTCAAATGAGATAAACCAACTCATGAAGAATGAAATTAAATGAGAGATTTAAGAAATAAATCCAGCATAGCTTTAAGAGAAAATATCGGATATCAATGTGGAAACGCAAGTTCTTCATGAATACATAAAAGAATTAGTTGAAGAAATGAAAAGGTTGATAATACGATAATAAGAAGAAGTTGTTGCGACTTCCAAGTGCTCAGGAAAAATAGAGTTGGTGTTTGCATCAACACTCATGTCAAAATAAGGGACTCCTATCATAAAGGAACAAGCTATGTTGACTCCCAATTTCTCGAGTCAAGCAGGGCTGGGGTCTACATCGACACTCATGACAAAAGAAGGGGCTACGACCAGAAAAGAAGAAGATGTTATGACTTTTGAGTGCTCAGGACAAATAGTCTTGACATCTGCATCAACACGCACATCAAAAGAAAGGACTCCTATCATAAAGTAACAAGCTATGTTGACTCCCAAGTTCTCAAGTCAAGCAGGGATGGGGTCTGCATCGGTACTCATAACAAAAGAAGGGACTACAACCAAAAAAGAAGAAAATGTTACAACTTATGAGTTCTCAGGTTAAGAAGTGTTGGGATCTACACCTTCAACAAAAGAAGTAACTATGACTCTCAAGTTACCAAGTCAAGAGGAACAAGGTACTACTGCGGCTCCTACATATTCAAGTAGGTATGAGTATAAAACCACTACTATCCACAAGAAGGAAAGGAATACTGGTCGACCGACTCCTTATACCCTCCTCACAAAATATCCATACCACCAGACACCAAGTGGGATAATAAAAGGCATCCCAACTACAAACCTCAAAATGCAGTACTTAGTAAAAAGTATGCACGCCTACCACAAGTTTGTTCTAGCTTCTTACAAGGTAGGAAATAAAGACCTGTTAATAGGCCAACTGAAAAATATATAAAATTATCTAGTGAAATTACAAAACAAGGACTTATTAAGAAAGATGATAACAAGGTCAATGAAATAGTAGAAGTAGAAGACACAGATATGAAAGATCAAGATTATATTGACAATCACAATGTCAATGTCAATTGTAAAGAAAATGGCATTGTCGTTGAAGTCAATAGAGTCAATGTTAACAACAATTATGAGAGAATTGAAGTTGTAGAAGAATGCAATGATGAAAATAAAAGTGTTAAAGATGACCTTAATCATGCTAACGTAGAAGAACGAAACCCAGAAGATGTTACGACAAATGATCATGACAACGTATAAAAATCAAACCTAGAACATGTTGCGTCGAATTGTGAGGATAACGTAGAAGAATGAAACCCATAACACGTTGTGACAAATGATGAGGATAACGTAGAAAAACAAAACCTAGAACATGCTCAACGAATGGTGCGGATAATGTAGAAGAAAAAAACCCAAAATATGTTGCGACAAACGATCAGGATAACATAGAAGAATGAAATTCAAAATATGTTGCAACAAATGAAAATATAAACATTCTACCATGGGCCATAGCCTAATATGTCCTAGAAATCTACATCAAATTAGAATATCAAAAGAACACCATCAGATTAGAAGATCAAAAGAATACCTGATATAGTTGTTATAGTTGTTATGTGTTTATCTACAGAATCATATGCATGAAAATATTTGAATGGAAATTCGACCAATTATTTCAAGAACTACTAAACTATGGTACCGTTATTTGAGGAAATATTTCTAGTTGAATCATGCTTACAGAAGATTCATGGATGAATATTTTCAGAGCAGGATGACCTGTAATATACCAAAAGTATATTACAACTACTAATTTATTATCTATTAGTTTAGTTATTATTCAATTATGTAAATGTTGACATTGGACGTACACATGGTTTAATGGTGTCTCTTCATATGTATAAAGCCGCACGAATTCAATGTAATAATTATCAATTACAAATAATATATATATATATATATATATATATATATATATGATCAATTATGACAATTATGTAAGGATGAACCCTTTCAAGTGGTATCAGAGCTTCGGCTCTCTGTGCGCTCATATACTTTCTATGTTCACTCTTCATTCTTCACACACCCTGTTCATTCTACTCACATTCCATCCCATCGTTTCCCATCCCACACTACCTTCCACTATGTTTCTCCCCACATCTTACCTCCTCACCATCCTTTCTCTACGCTCCCACTCTACGTTGCTCAAGATTATCCCCCTGCTCATCCATCATTGCTAGCTGAGACTCCCATGTGCCTAGCTCTCCACACCTGCCTTACCATCATGATTCTCCACATCTCCCATATCACTTCCCCAAATATTCATGCGATCTTGACCCCTCCAACTCATTGACATACCTCCTCCCTGCCACACTCTAGCCCATCCCCCACTCTTCTCTCACATCCTCACATCCATCCCCCTTCTCCTTCCCTTCTCTCCTCATGCCATACTCCCAATCGCATCCAAACTCCCACTCACTACCCTTCACCAAATCCCACCACTCTACCTGCGTACTGCCCACCCCCACTCACTCCCTTCCCCACCTCGTGCACCCAATCGTAGTCCTCCTAGCCCTCTACTCCACCTCCATTCACACTACTCCACTTCCATGCTTCTTCTCTTCATTCCACTGCAACAAGCCAATTGCATCCATTTCTGTATCTTCCCTCCTACACCTCCATGCTGCCTCCCCAATGCTCTTCCTACGTTGTCGACCCTCCTCCCTTCTTCACTGTGATTTCCCCCTCCCCCGCAATCGTAGGATTGCCTTACGTACGTGAAACCTTATTGAACACGTTGCTTAACATGATATTCAACCTCTCTGTGTTGTAAAATATCTAGCTCCTTCCACGCTCCATTCATTACCATTATATACTCCTGCATTAACTCTCAATCACCCCACTTCCTTCACCTCTGCCTAAAGTTTGCATCCCCACTCAACTGCAACACCCCATCCCCATTCATTCTGCACCTTCCACCTCCAATATCAACTGTGCTCCTACTCTAAGAACTCCATCCCACCAGCTCCCAAGCACCACAACCACACCCCCGCCATTCTCTCCAATATAGGGCTTCAAGCCCTAAAAAAAAAATCCACCAATTTTCAAATAAAATAAAATATCATTATTATTATTTAATAATATTTATTATTATAATATTTATTTTAATATATATATAAACATTTCACTATATATATATAAATATATATATTAAACCATATATAGTTTATAAGAACAATAGTAATAACAATATTATTAATTAATTAATTAATAATTATTATTATAAATAAAATGAAGATTTTGTGGAATACAAAATGGTCTTCAATAAAGGCATTTAAAGGTTTTTCAAATGAGATAAACCAACTCAAGAAGTTAAAAATGACTTTAAATGAGAGATTTAAGAAATAAAGCCCACATAGCTTTAAGAGAAAATACCAGATATCCACGTGGCAACACAAGTTCTTCACGAAGACATAAAAGAATTAGTTGAAGAAACGAAAAGGTTGATAATACAACAACAAGAAGAAGTTGTTGCGAATTCCGAGTGCTTAGGCCAAATAGATTTGGTGTCTACATCAGCACTCACGTCAGAATAAGGGACTCCTATCATAAAGGAACAAGCTATGTTGATTCCCAATTTCTCAGGTCAAGCAGGGCTAGGGTATGCATCGACACTCATGACAAAATAAGGGACTATGACTAGAAAAGAAGAAGATGTTACAACTTCTGAGTGCTCGGGCCAAATAGTCTTGACATCTGCATCAACACTCATTTCAAAAGAAAGGACTCCTATCATAAAGGAACAAGCTATGTTGACTCCCAAGTTCTTAGGTCAAGCAGGGATGGGGTCTGCATCGGTACGCATAACAAAAGAAGGGACTACAACTAGAAAAGAAGAAAACGTTACAACTTCTAATTTCTCAGGTTAAGAAGTGTTGGGATCTACACCTTCGATAAAAGAAGTAACTATGACTCTCAAGTTACCAAGTCAAGAGGAACAAGGGACTACTGCGACTCCTACGTATTCAAGTAGGGATGAGTATAAAACCACTACTACCCACAGGAAGGAAAGGAAGCCTGGTCAATCGACTCCTTATACCCCTCCTCACAAAATATCCATACCACCAGAAACCAAGTAGGATAATAAAAGGCATCCCAACTACAAACCTCAAAATGCAATACTTAGTAAAAAGTATGCACGCCTACCAAAAGTTTGTCATTGCTTCTTACAAGGTAGGAAATAAAGACCCGTTAATACGCCAGCTGAAAAATCTATAAAATTATCTACAGAAATTCCAGAACAAGGACTTATTAAGAAAGATGATAACAAGTTCGATGAAATAGTAGAAGTAGAAGACACATATATGAAAGATCAAGATGATATTGACAATCACAATGTCAATATCAATTGTAAAGAAAATGACATTGTCGTTGAAGTCAATAAAGTCAATGTTAAAAACAATTATGAGAGAATTAAAGTTGTAGAAGAATGAAATGATGAAAATAAAAGTGCTAAAGATTACCTTAATCATGCTAATGTAGAAGAACAAAACCCAAAAGATGTTACGACAAATGATCATGACAACGTAGAAAACAAAACCTAGAACATGTTGCGACAAATGGTGAGGATAACGTAGAAGAACAAAACCCATAAAATGTTGCAACAAATGATCAGGATAACGTAGAAGAACAAAAATCATAAGACATTGCGACAAATGAAAAGATAAACATTCTACCACGGGCCATAGCTCAAGATGTCCTAGAAATATACATCAAATTAGAAGATTAAAGAACACCATCATATTAGAAGATTAGAAGAATACCTCATATAGTTGTTATAGTTGTTATGTGTTTATCTACATAATCATATGCATGAAAATATTTGAATGGAAATGCGACCAATTATTTCAATAACTTCTAAACTGTGGCACCATTATTCGCAGAAATATTTCTAGTTGAAGCATGCTTATAGAAGATTCGTGGATGAATATTTTCAGAGCAGGATGACTAGTAATATACAAAAAGTATATTACAACTACTAATTTATTATCTATTAGTTTAGTTATTATTCATTTATGTAAATTTCGGCATTGGAAGGACACATAGTTTAATGGTGTCTCTTCATATGTATAAAGCCGCACGAATTCAATGTCATAATTATCAAGTCAATAATAAATATATATATTTTATCAATTATGATAATTATGTAAGGATGAACCCTTACATAGAGAACATTGAATGTGTGAGTGAATCTTCAACAATAGTCACTTCTTCTTCATTGATAGCATCAAAGGAAGATGAATCGGGATTTTCAACTTCAAGAGACACAGAAAATATGGCTCTTCAATATTTGCTTCTTGATAGGAAGAGGAAGCATTTTAATCAAAGATAATTGTAGCAATAGGAAATTCCTGTGTTGAATTTTCAACTTCTTCATCGTGAACAACTTCATCAGAGACTGTAGAGGCCGAGACATCTTGAGAAATAACACATGAGGATACGTTAGGTTCGCTCCACGATTCATCTTCTTCATTCTTCACACCAAAAAAATTGTCTAAATTGTTCCAAATTTTGAGTGGATACTCAGCAGAATCTATGAGATAATGCATCTTTGGAGACATTTCTAGACACATAATTCCATAATCTCTATCAAAATCATTTATCCAAACACTCTTCTCTTCATAAGACTCCCGTTCACTCATTGCACCAATAGAGACATCAAAGAGACATTGTCTCTTCAAATATGCAATTTTTTTTTCTTCCACTCAACATAATTGAATGGAGTAAGAGGAGGAACAAATTTCAAATATATGAAGCTGAAAATGTAAATCAAATAATGTATGTAAGCTCAAATAAAAACTCAAAAACGTAATTGATCTCATATTTCCATTTCATTCACAACTATTGTTACAATCAACAGAATCAAATTTTGTTGAAGACCCATTTGAGATATCAAAGTGATATTTCAAATCATATAAGGAACTTGACCTATCTCATCCTTTGGAGTGAGAAATATCAATCTGAAATAGAGTGTACAGATGAATGTGAGTTGTTGCAAACCTACGATCTTAAACTGAATATATCTCCCAAACCATAGACTTAAATTGAATTCTGCAAAAAAACCCATTTCAGATAACAAAGAGACCTTTCAAACAAGTTATTGATGTTCCTATAAGACGATATGTAGAGATTATGGTACCTCTTCAAAGTTGGCTACAATTTTCAAATTCTGCAGCTAACATTCCTGCAAAACAAACACTCTTAAGATCTAAAATGGAGGATTAAAAAATGAGCTCCCTAAGCTATGATGCCATGTAGAATTATAAAAGGAAAGGCTCTGATACCATGTAGAAATTATAAATCGAAGGTGGAATAAGGAATTTCATAAACAAGCTGGGGATCTAGGCACACAATTCACCTCATAGAGAACTGTAGATAATTAGCATAAAGAGAGAAGAAGAAGAATGAACACACATGAAGAATGAAGCTCTCATTAAATAATGATCAATGAATTATTGATTGATTATAATATTACATAGGTAATACATCCTTATAAAGGAAAATAGAATTTTCAAATAAGCAAATCAAGCTAGCTTATAAGGGAGGCTTACTAAATATGAAAAAACCCCGAAGGTGACTAAAGAACTTTCCAAATCAATATAAGAGCTCACAAATTGGCTAAGAATGAGTGAGGTGTGATGAGTGAAGGAAAGACTTACTAATCATGGAAATTGGATATAAAACCATGAAGGATGGGTTGGCCACAAAAGATAGTAGTTACCAAGTTAACTAGCTTTACCTTTTCCACTGAAAAGTAGGAAAAGCAGTCTAAAGGAAAAAAAGACAGGAAGGTGGAGTTACTAATCTGGGTAGTCGATAAAGTTAGCAAAATATTATCCATAATTAGTATAAGGAGCTCCTTGAGTATTTATGGTAACTATTGACCAAGTGGTGCAAGTGGATTCCAACTATCTAGTCTAGAATATAAGAATTTATTAAAAAAGATTAAATATTATATCCTAATCCTATAGGTCTGTTTTTAATATTCCAAAACCTGTATTTTTCTTCCTTTAGACTACATTTCTTGCTTTTCAATGGATAAGGTAAAGCTAGTTAACTAGACAACTGCTATCTTTTGTGGCCAACTC
Source organism: Pseudotsuga menziesii (assembly GCA_001517045.1). NCBI lineage: Eukaryota > Viridiplantae > Streptophyta > Pinopsida > Pinales > Pinaceae > Pseudotsuga > Pseudotsuga menziesii. The sequence continues at coordinate 87,451 of LPNX010549531.1, forward strand.
ATCCTCCATGATTTTCTCTCTTGTTTCCATGATTGGTAAGTCTTTCCTTCACTCATCATCACTCACTCATGCTTTAGTCAATTCGTGAGCTCTTGGACTGATTTGGAAAGTGTTTTAGTCACATTTGGGGAATTTTCATATTTAGTAATCCTATCTTATGAGCTAGCATGATTTGTCTCCTTAGAAACTCAATTTTTCCTGTCAATGATGTATTATTTATGTACACTATTGTTGATCAATAATACATGGAATATTTCTCAATCATTCTTCACTTCTCTTGTGTGCAGTCTCATTATTTCTCTCTCTAGTTTTCTTGTGCATCTTTGTAAGAGATATATTTTGTGGAAGATTCACCTGCCAAATTTCTACTTGTTATTCAAGCATAGGATATCAATTCTCTACATGGCATCAGAGCCTTGCCTTTTATAATTCTACAGAAATGAGTATTACTAATTAAAGGTAACAAGTTGTTAGACAAAGCCTCCTCTCCTAATTTTACTGTAGTTTTAGATTCTCTAGGGAAAATGATATAAAGTTCATTGCATAAACCCTTTGTTTTTTTTTCTAATATAAATATTTTATGTATTTACAAAAATATATTTAAAATAAAATACAAATGTTGATATGGGTTATAGTATCTCTATATCAAAATTATTTATCATACCTTATTATTGAAAATATTTAATTCTTATTATTAATTTATAGTTGGTTAAACTATGATGATAACGTCAAGAATATTGATATCATTTACTATATAACGTACTTAAAGTATTAATATTTATATTATGTTATAATAATGATAAAAACAATAATAAGTCAATGTGATTATATGTTATTGTTACAAAAATTTCATTCGTGGATTAATAATAAAGTTGACTATAACATAATTTATACATACATAAATTGTGCTATGTTGTTAGTTCACATATTTATATGTAACTCAAGGGTTATGATGGTTGTGAAATTCCTCAGTAGTTATGTCACATTGTGACATTCATTTTAGCTAACTTATGTTAAATTGTTGCATTCTTCAATGGTTATATTGTATTGTGGCATTTATTAAAGGCTATGTCACATTGAGTTCGGTTGACTTTAGTTATACATGGTTGATTATGGTTGATCGTATTTAACTATGGTTGACCATGATAACCATAGTTAGTTATCATGGATGACCATGTTGACTATGGTTGAAGATGGTTGACTTTTATTGAGTATGGCTAGTAACGGTTGACTATAATTTATAATGGTTGATTATTGTTAACTATAGTATACCATGTAGACGTGGTTTAACCATGTTGAATATCTTGGACCAATGGTGACTATAGTTGACTATGGTTGACAAAGTTTTTCTATGGTTCACAATGGTTGAATATGGTTGACTTTAGTTGATCATGTTTGAATTCGGTTGACTATTTTTAACTTTAGTTGACCACATTTAACTATGGTTTACCATGTTTGATGGACATGCTTAACTTGATTATGTGTTTGGTCCATTAGATGGGTACACATCAAATTCAATATTGTTTGAATTTGATGCCTTCCTATGCAATAACCTAAACATAATCAATTTATGGTCAAGGATGTTTGACTATGGTTGAATTTGGTTAACCCTAGTTGACCTAGGTTGAACATGTTTAACTATTATAAGAAGTTGAAATCATTTTATGTTAGATTATAAATATTAAAAAGTTGAATTTACAATAATGTTACGTTATGACATTTAGAGGTTGACTTCAACAAAATATCACATTATAACATCATGGGTGACCACAATATTACATTACGTTGTGACAAGAGGATGGCTTCAATATTATGTCACATTATAAAATCCTGGGTGACCATAATATTACATTACATTGTGACAAGAGGTTGGCTTGAATATTATGTCACATTGCAACACTAAGAGCTTGATAATTTGATTGTATCTATTGCAATGTTCATCTTGGTTGACTTATGTCAACTTGCTAAGTTCCTCAATGGTTATGTCTAATTACAATATTCATCAAGGGTTATGTCACATTGTGATGCTAGTAAAGGGTTATGTTAGATTGTGACATTTTTTTAATAATTATCTTAGGGTAAACCCATGAGCACTTTTTTTCATTTTTGAAGGATGGTACCTAGGATAAACCCTATATTCTTCAGGGAACATGACCAAGTCAACAAGAAGGATTGAATCCAATACAACAATATAATCATCAATAGATCAACACTTCACTTACAAGAATAAAACATGGGTGGGGAGGATAACACTCCATCCCACAACTACTCAAGTAAAACCAAATTGATTATCAGATTATGACATTTCTTAATGGTTATGTCTGATTGTGACATTCACGTTCAACGATTTATGTTGAATTACTACATTCCTAAATGGTTATGTTACTTTGCAACATTCATTAAGGTTTATATGATATTTAGTTTGATATACTTTGTTTGGCCATGGTTATCAATGTTTGACTATGGTTGACAATGATTACAACGATGACCATGGTTGACTATGGATGATCATGATGGCTATGATTGAACATGGTTGAATTTGGTTGAGTATGCTTTACCATGGTTGAGTATGGTTGATAATGGTTGAATATTGTTGATTGTATTATACCATGTGGACATCAGAATTGAGTCATGAACTAGAAGAAGAAAGAAGGATAATCAAGGTTTTTCAAAGCAAGGAAATCTAATGGGCATGGCAGAAGATATCGAGGGAAGCTATGAGGCCTCCTAGGCTCTAGGGAGACCTAGATTGAAAATCGGGGATATTCCGATAGATCTAGATCTGAATAAGGATGGAAAACTGATGGTTCAGAAGCCAGGGCAGTGCATGCCTAAAGTGGCCTCAGTCCCAACCATGGAGGTTAGATCCTTCAAGATCAAGGAAAATATCCAGTATACTCTTACCATGCATTGATTGGGAAAATTGTGGGAATGTAGCAGTCAGAAAAATCCCTAGTTTCATGGATAAAATATTCCTGGAAATCGAAGGGGCACTTTGACCTTCATCTAGGATCCAATTGTTTCTTCACCATTTCTTTCTTCAATGTAGAATATAGGAACAAGGTCCTAGATGGGGTCCATACCTTTTCTATTCGGCGGGCCTCTTTCTAAGACTCTGGAAAGATAATTTTTTCCCGGACAAAGATGGCATGAAAGTAGCTCCGGTCTGGATTAGATTTTATTCTATGCATGGGGAATACATGGATCTAGAAATAATAGAGGATATGGGAAATTCATTGGGAAAATTCAACAAAATATCGGAGCAAAATTGGATCCAAAGATACACAAAATAAACTCGAATCTGTGTTTACATGGATATGACAAAAAAAATACTAGAAACAATTCGGTTGACATGGGATGATTTAGAGGATTGGGTGCAAACCCTACATTATGAGCATATCCCTTTTCGTTGCAGAAGATGTCATGAATATGGTCAGTTTCTTAGGGATTGTCCCATGAACCACCCAAAGACTGCTATAGTGAAGTAAGAATAAAAGAAGGACCACGAGTTTATGAGGGTTCCATCAAGAAAGAGAGGAGGATGGAAGAAGCAAAATTAGGAAGTCCATAAGAAGGCAATGGTATCAAACAAATTCGAGATACTGGAAGAACTTATATAGGAAACTATCGACAATCAAAAGGAGGGTAAACAACATGAACAAAGCCCCTAGGAAATAGAGGAAACATTTACCCAAATGGAGGAAGAAACAACCAAAGGAAAACAACAAGAGGAGGAGCGAGAACTAGGACATGAATCAAAGGATATGGACATCGGAGATCTGGACTTGGAAGGGATAGAGAAGGAATGCACGGATGTAGAAAAGGACTATGTCCCACAAGAACAAGTAATCCTACTAAAATAATCCATACTCAGAGCCTGGGCCTCCAACCAACTCGGGATAAAAGCGGTTTCTCATCAGGAGATGAAATGAAAGTTCAAAGAACACACCAAGAATCTAGGTAGGAAATCAAATAAACAGAGAGTTGAAGAAGCAGGTAGGCAGTTGGTTGAGTCAAGCCAGTACCCAACCATCAAGGAGACACTAGGACTATAAGTAAGGTTTCCTAATGAATTTCTTATCATGGAATATTATGGGCTTAAATAGCCCATGTAAAGTTAAAATATTGAGTAAAAATATCAAGTGAACTAATCCAACCATAGTTTTCATTCAAGAAACCAAATTTCCAGTAGCTCAGATTGAGGATCTGAGTAAGAGAATCTAGAAGGGAAATGAGGGAATAGGCATTAATGAAAAATGTTATGCGGGAGGTTTAGGGATTCTCTCGGACCCTACTAGGGCCAACTTAGGGGGATTCCATGGAACCAGATGTTTCTTATCATAGAACTTCAAGATGGTAGGATTTTCGGTGGAAGGAATGATTATGAATGTTTATGGACCTCACACACCTAGTGAAAGAAGGGTCTTTATCAGATCTCTGTGGAAGATATAGGAACAAGTGCCTGAGGCCCATTGGATAGTTAGGGGTGACTTCAATCTTATAACCTCTTTGGAAGAGAAAAAGGGTGGTCGACGCAAGGTGGAGAAAGAATGCGAAAGCTTCCAACACACCATTGAAGAAATAGGAATAGTAGACATCATCCTAAAATAAGGATGTTTTACTTAGAAAAACAAGCAGTCAGGGGAAAGGCACATTGCATCCCGAGTTGATCGATTTGTAGTTTCAGAATCTATTATTGATCTGGGTAGTGAAATGCATTCAACCACTCTCCTAGGAGTTGGATATGACCACTGGCCCATAGAATTGATGTGGAGCGGGTTGGGATCTCAGTTCAAGAAACCCTTCTGATTCGAACAGTTTTGTCTCAAACATCCATATTTCAAAGAAAAGGTCAGAACTTGGTGGGAATAACTATGTGAAGATGAGGGAAAGATCATGTATAAATTCCAACACAAACTAAAAGGGTTGAAAAATAGAGTGAAAAATGGAACAAGGAAGAATTTGGGAATATTTTTGCAGAAAAAATCTCATTGAATCCTGCATCCAGGAAATCCAATTAATTGGGATGAATGAAGGATACACTAGCAACCTGTTAATGGAAGAATCTATAATATGCTCTCAATTGGAGGAACAAGAAAAGAAAGAGGAAATTCTATGGCGGAATAAATTCAGAAACCGATGGCTGAAAGAAGGGGAGAGGAACACTAAATTTTTCCAGCAATCGGCCATCCAAGATGCAAAACAAAATATTCTCCATCAAGAATGCTATAGCTGAACGGGAGGAAACTAGGGAAGGTATAGATACTTCTCTGAGCCAATATTTTTCTAATATAATGTGTGAACCAAGGCAGGATAGGAGGGAGGACATTGACAAAATTACCTAGATCATACCATCTCTGGTCACCTAGGATCAAAATGACCTCCTGATGAAACCTATAACCCTCCTGGAGGTAGAGGAAGTGGTTTTTCAGATGAAGGAAGGTACGACCCCAGTCCCAGATGGATTTATAGTCAACGTTTTTCACCAATTATGGGATCTAATCAACATGGAAGTATGGAGGATTGTGGAATAATCAAGGGTCTCTAAATGAATGTTGTAAATGTTTAATGCAACCTTTATCATGATCATTCCAAAATGTGAAGGGGTTGGATCCCCATAAAAATTCAGGTCGATAAGCCTCTGCAATGTCATCTACAATATTACTACCAAAATAATTGCAAATAGATTGAAGCCCCTTCTCCTAGACCTAATATCCATGAAACAGTCAGGGTTTTTGGAGGGTTGACAAATAACATATGGTATTATTTTGGTTCATGAATTCCTCCATTCCATAAACAATTATGGGCATGATGGTTAAGTTAGACATTGCAAAATCTTATGATAATTTTAATTGGAAATTCATTAGAAGCACGCTCGAAGAGATTGGGTAGACTGGATAATGAGCTTAATAAAATCATCCTTCTTCTCTATTTTAGTCAATGGTGTCCCCTCTTGAACATTCAAACCGATAAGGGGGGTCAAGAAGGGGGATCCCTTATCCCCTTTCCTCTTTATTCTAATGGAGGAAGGGTTGGGTAGAGCAATCATCATCCTCTCATGATAGCCACGTAATCAGGGGAATCAGAATTCATTCATCAGTGGCCAAACAAACTCACCAAAAATTTGTGGATGACACAATGCTAATGGGTTACCCCTTAGTCCAAGAAGCCAGGAATTTTAAGCCATGCTTGATGGATTTTTTCAAAGCCTCAAGGTTGGAGGATAATGGTTAAAAGTATCATGTTTTTTTCTTCAATAAGCCTAGGATTACCAGACAAAACATATGTCAAATCTTGGGCTTCCAGGAGATCTCCCTTCCATCCAAATATCTCAAAACACTTCTAGTAAATTCACTAGCAAAGAAAGGTTCCTGGAGGGAACTTCTTGACAATATGAAAAAAAATATGATGAATTGGACTCTAAGGCCCCTAAATTTGGAAAGCATAATGGTGCTGGTAAAATCGGTCCTCTAAAAAATATCAACCTATCTTCTGGCCACCTTGGAAGCCTCGAAATAAATCTTGAAGAATATCAGGAACATGCAAAGGGATTTCCTATGGAGAGATAATAATGAAAAAAGGAAATGGGCCTTGGTGAACTGGGAAACAATATGTACACCAAATCATCATGGAGGCTTAGGTCTCAGAGACCCTGAGAGGGCCAGTATAGTGAGTGGGGCCAAGCTATGGTGGAGGTGGGTATCCCAAGACAAAGAACCATGGGAAGAAGTATGACATATCAAATACAGGAAGGGGTGGGAGAAAAAAGAGCTCATTCGCTTCTCAAAAGACTGTCTGGGGTCTCATATATGGCGAATATCTTGGTAGGGAAGAATTTTGGTCCAAGACCATAGCTTCTGGGAAGTTTGAAATGGCCATAGAGCCCGGGTGTGGGAGGATTCCTGGCAACAATTACCCCCACTTGGACATGGAGAGGATTTCCAACAAATAAAGGAATCCTGTGAGGCCCAAGGTTTGATTCGAGTAAGTGATATATGGAAAAATATGACATATGGGAAAGACTTTCAATTATGGATTTATAGAGCATGGTGGGTTCATTTTAGCCTAGGAGAGGAAGTGGACAAACTGTAAGAAACCCTAGACAAACAGAAGATACGAACTCAACCAGGAAATGACAAGCTCCGGTGGGGTTATAGCCAAAAAGGGTCTTTCACAACCAAAGAAGATTATGATATCTTGATTGGTGATGACATATAACCCATAGAAAAAAATGGGGAAATATGTGGAAAAATAAATTATGTCCCAAATTACTATCTTTAGTTGGCTTGTTCTGAGAAACATAATTCTAGCTGACGAAAATCTCATGAAAAGAGGGATGGTTGACCCTTATCGATGCTACCTATGCGAGTCAGAAGATGAGACTACCAATTACCTTTTGGATACCTACAGCTTCACCACTACCATCTGGGACCATGGAGAGGAACTCTTTCGGAGAACAAACTAGATAAGGCAACACACGGACATGACCATTTCTGAGTTTTCCAAATAGCCCTTCACAAATCCCATCCTAAATCAATTACAGGATCTTTTTCCCCACTTTGTGTTATGGGAACTATGGCGCAAGTGGAATTTAAGAACCTTCCAAGGGAAAAACAGTACTGTTAGCAAAGTTTGGGAAGCTATTATGACTAGAATGAAGGAAACCATAAAGGTAGGGGCCTAGAGCGAGGAGGATTGGGAAGCTAGTGGGGCGGAAGCCCCCATTTTGCAGTCATGGAACCTAACATGCCCTTCGCATCTATAAGTAAACAGGATCAGACTGACCAAAGCATTATCTAGTAATACTGAATGGGAACCTCCTACAGAGGGTTTGTTTAAGCTCAATTTCGATGGAGCATCAAAAGGTAACACAAGCATGGCAGGTTATGGGTTCATTTTTCATGACAACATAGGAGAAATGAAAGGTTTTGATTATGGCTTCATCAAGTGGGAGACCAATAATGTGACAGAAATTGAAGGCATATTCTAAGGTATCGCAATGCTTAAGGAGAACAACTGGATGCCAATCATCATAGAAGGTGACTCACAGGTAGTCATCAAAATGGAAAGCAAACTCCATAATGGCACATAGACTGCTGAGGTGGCGCAATCAAGGTGCTTGGAAGGCGAGGTGGATAGATTCCAGGGGATTTTGTATGAAGGGTTGGTGCCTAGCTTCAATCACACCCACCGTCAAGGGAATAAGGTGGCAGACTAGTTGGAAAACATGGGTACAGAAACACGTCGTGAAGTTAAGGCCGAAGTTTGGAATGAGATGAACGATGAGACTAGCCGGGCTAGCTGTATTCGTCTCGCAAATCAAGAGATGCAAGGAAATCATGAAACGAGTCAATTATGACACTGCGAAGATCAATATATATAATCAAGGCACATGGTTGATAAATAGAAGGGGGAGTGGCCATGTGAAGAGCCAGTGGTCTTTAATTTCACCTCAAGCCGAAGCTCGAAATCCATATTTTCGAAGGATTGGAAGCATGAGTGCTAGAGAAGGAGAATCCGGTTTTCTTTGCAAGCATAAGGTGATCTAAACTAATAACCGTACCCACAACATCATGATCTGCAATGCAAAAATGATGCTCCTAATTAGAAACTTGCTATTGAGAGAGGTTGGGGATGATGCTAATGAAAAACCTTGTAGGGCGGGCAGCTTGGGATAAAAAAGTAGTTTAGGATGTGGCTGGTCAAATGGAGTAGTGGAGAGATGATATTAATACTAACATCAACCAGCTAAACACAAAGGTTGACCTGCTCCTAAAGTGGCTCAGAGTATTGGTTCTTCCAGCTCCGCCTCGTGTGGTGACTTCACAATCCATAGAGGAAGGTACTCACTAGGGAGGTGTCCCAGACCTACCTTATGTATTTCTTTGAACGCGCCATAATGAGAATTATGGAATATGTTGGGGAACAACATTGTCCTACAAACATGTTTCAGTTCATATGGTTAGTTGGCTTTCAGTAGTTTGCAGGATTCACCCTGAGGTAAACAGAGAAGGTTTTGTGCAAGCATTAAGATTCACGATATTGTTAATATTTTCTCAGAAACTTCACGCATCTCAGTCCTATGGAAAATGCTAGTGTAAGGGATTTTCGGGTGACTTTTTGTCAGGTTCATGTGGGAAGGGCTAGGTAGAGGCTGTGGTTTCGGCCAAGTCTGAAAAACTCATATTGTAATCTCCTTTTTGTTGATAATATAATGAAAGACTCCTTACTTACAAAAAAAATTATACCATGTGGACATGGTTTGACCATTTGAGCTAACTCTTTATGCTAACTATTGGACTAACTCTTTGAGCTAAATAAAATAAAAAATGGTACAAGGCACCAACATAGTCACTTACACTACCAACAATTAGGGCAATAATATGGGAAATTTTATAGAATGATGCTAGAGGGATGATATTAGAAATTAAAATATGCATACTTACTAGTAGCAACAAATTGTTTTGGAAAAGTTATGTTGCTTCAACATTTAGGGCCTAAGCTAAAGCTACAACCTAAGCACAACCTTTGTTTACTTATTTATAGTGCAATCGGATTTCTACAATGGTTATGGCGTATGAAGAAATGGCTATGTTGTATTCTCCTTATGGAAATAATAAACATATCTACATCTATTCGAGTTATAAATTCTCACAATGCTAGTATTATGCTTGAAAATATAATTTCTATAGTTGAGTTCATTCAATGTACTTGAAAAGTATATAACAATATTTATTTTGTCTTTGTATATATTGTGTGGGGGTTGTTGTGATGGAATTTGAAAGGAATTGCAAACGCCACTATGAAGTAGGGTACCTAGAAAAAAATGTTGATACTCAAGATGGGTCAACCTTGAATTAAAAAAAGGTGGTTTCCAAAAATTAGTAATTTCTACGAATCCAACATCACTAGATTTCTATTATAGCATGATTTTCGTTGTAATGCAATATTGGATTTTCTCTCTGAATAGCCATACCTACCATATCAATATATTCTTCATTCATCTTCATAATATATATTTGTGGTTTGAATCTTATGAATTGCTATTCTAAAATTCAACCCGAGTCACCCAAACAATCAAAGCATAGAAGATACTAGAATCTTAGCAACCCATGGTGGTCAAATAACACTTTATATCATAACGCAAGGCTTGAATCGTACTAAAATTCATATACATCCAATATTGTTCCATCGTTGATGAATTATTAATATTCATAAATAAATGTGAATTACTATTATAATGAAAATAAAGAAAATGATATTTCATAAATACTACAATTTTCACTTAATCCTACCCCATCCTTTAATCAATTGTTTTTCTCTTGCAAACATCATGTGCTCTTCTTCAAAGTTTTCAACAGCTTTGGATTTGTTTCCACATTGATTATGTTTTAAACTAGGTCTCTTCACATTGATTATAAGTGTTTATTTCGAATTTTGAATGACTGCCATAAAATCAATCTGAACAATACACTTATCTCATCCTCGTCCATAAATGAAAAAGCATTGGTCGTAGTCCACCCCAAATCTCAAATAAAAACGCCTATCAACATAATGATAAAAATGTATAATAATGTTTAAAACCATATAAAATGATAACAAATTTATATTCATACAACATCCACATGAATCTTATTTACAAGAGAATGACCATGATTCGAATGGCAATGCCCAATGCCAAGGTTCTAAGATTACTATAATCACTAAAATTATGAAGTTGTTAAAATCCATTATTTAATAATCAAATATAATAGTGGAACTTTGTAACTTGCTATTCCTTGTCATTTCTTAAAGATATCACCATCTTCCTATCTATTTTTAGAATATCCAGTCATTTAAAAAAAATCTTAAAATTTTAAAAAAATTGTATTGTTTATAATGAAAATAAGGACAAAGAATGTTGTTGTTAATTTACCTTCGTATTGTTAAATTTATACACTAATTTGATAAGGTTAGGGCTAAGAGTGCAAACATACAACTACTTTTTATATTCATGTTCATCATTTGGTTAAACCCCAACTCAAATAGATTCATATTTCAATATATAGCTTTTAATCTTCAAGTAAAGTCAATGGGTGCAAAAATGTGATTGTTTAGTTTAATATACACATAAACTTAGAATGCTACATTCAAGCTTGAATCTAAATGCATAGTCCACAACAATTCAACACTTAAGTGAGATTATATTCAATATCCCAAAATACTAAAATGGTGTGTGACTATATAGAAAGATGATGAATTTCAAAGTTACTTCAATTGGTAGATCTTTTTTACACTTTCATTGAGTATCACTAAATAAAAGTAACCAAATGCAATTAGAAATTTTCAAATTTTCATTCATATATGATAAGAAGAAGAAAATTATATCATTTCTTAGCAATTGCTTCCAAGTACTATGATGTTTTAAAATAATATTATAAGAAACCATTTAAATGTCCATTTTATAAACAAGTGTATATTTATAACAAGAGTTGCAATGCTCCCTTCCTTCTTGATTTTACAATTTGTTTGGAAATGTATTTGGTTTAATTACTTTTTACATGTATTGTTTTGCAAGAAACAAGTGATCATTTCCATGCAATAAAAAAAATACAATTAATATTATATGATTATATTTATAATAAATACTACTTTTATAAGAAAAATATTTTGAAATGTTTACAATGAAAAAAACATTTTAAGTAAATTTTATAATGTATTTGTGGGCTAGGAAAAACCAATTTATGTCACAATTTATCTTATATTCCATGTTTACATATAAAATAAAGCATCAATTTTTTTATTTGAACTTTTTGAGGGAACCTAGAGTCAGTAGTAGTAGTAGTATATATATAGAGAGAGAGAGTGGTACTATGGAACAATCCATCTTATAATCCACATTTACATATAAAATAAAATATTAGACTTTGATTTAACTTGTATGTGGAAAACATTTTTGAGGGGACTAGGGTGTGTTAAGGTACACCTTGTGTGAAAAATAAATAAATAAATAAAAATGTATGCGCATTGCATGACATCATTTTCAGTAATTAACAACAAATGCATGCAAATTGCTTTATTGAAGTTTTGAACATTCATAAAATGTTTAGAAAAAAAATGAACATGGAAATTGGCATTAATAGGTTTCAAATCCTTAAATACATGTGTCATACTACATTCAGTACACTTCACCACTTCAGGGTCTATCATTGACCATGCATTTTTAGTAAGATTAAAGCACTGAAATCCCTTCATAATGGAATTATTGTACCCCTCCATTGTTCAAATGTTTCTCCCTTCACTACGGGAAATGAAATGGTAAAAATGAGAGGGTGATTTAGTGTTTAGAGTGCATGAAGTTGTGATGTAAGTAAATTATTAAGTTTTTGGAGGGAATGAGCCTAACTTTTGCAATTTGAGCCATTTCTTAAATTTAAAAATAGATATTAAAAATAAAATAAAATAAATTCAAAATAAAATGTTAAGTATGATCCCCTAGAGAACTCAAAAGCACCTGGAATCAAGTTCCGGGTTTTTTTTTGCATTGTCATCCCCACTTAATTCTAGGAATAACTCAATTCTTTAATGAGTACTTGGGTTTTTTGGATTCATGAGATGAAATTCTGTTTGCAAATCTAAGATGAAAACTTGGGATAAGGTCGAGCATCATTGCCTTGGTTGCAAGTACATTATGCAACTTATATAATTAACAACTAAATCTTATTAAGACATAGTAAAATATTAGTAAGAGGCTTACATGTATCCATGAAAAAATGAAGTTTCTAAATAAACATAATCACTTGAGGGTGTTGAAAGTTTATAATAACAAAATCACTACTTTCTTGTTCATTGGTTTCACATGTGAATATTTCCCTAGCAAACACTTTATTTGCAAAAATAATCATGCCATTTACAAGGTTCAAACTTTATCATTGTTGTACATAATTATGATCAATACTTATACACTAATTTTTTTTACTCTTTAGTGATCCCTCCATGCTAGTTTCCATCTCCATACTACAAGATATTTCCATCTATGAATTCTTTGGAGCCTGGAGAATAGATACCTTAAAGATATTATCTGCAATGATGTTGTTTCTCTACTAACCTCCTCTAGGGTCATTATCATCTTTGGCTACTACTCTTCTTGGAATGCAAATGTAAGTGTGCCTTATTTTCCTTCACCTTAATTATCCACCTTGTTTTTGGTAGGGTTTTCTAAGGATTCAAGGATAAAACTTGGGATGTGACCTCCAAAATTTGGCATCCCATTCTCCAATAACATTGTAATAGCTATAAAAATTCTTACTACTTAGTCTATTTTCTTCTTTGGGATCTTCTGAACTTTTTTCCATTTCAATAATTTTATGTTGGGATTCTCATACTTCTTGAAACATGTTTTCCTTTTTCATAAGGCTTGGTGTTTCTAGAATGGAACCATGTGATGGCCTCTTGAATCACACAGAGCATGCAATAGAGTACCAATAATCTACAACATCATAACCTTTCTTCTTACCATATACACAAATAAGAGATGATTTTCCTTGAAAAATACTCTATGTTTTTCATTTGTATTTGTATCCTTGTTTGATTAGTCTACAAAGTTTTGGTTCAATCTTAGACATTAGGTTCATCTCCTTGATACCCTTCATCAAGCTTACACAAGACTTTTGTGGAAATGGATTGTCTCCTACTCCATTTACTATGTTCTTTTCTTCACTTGAAATGACTATTGCTTCAATATCCTTTTCCTTGACAAATGTTACCTCAATGTTTATGGATTCTAATAGAGCCAAACATTTTAGAGATGGGTTGAATTAATTTTCCTCAATATGCTCACAAACTTTCACAAGTTCAAAACATTCATCAATTTCCTCTTTACCACCAAACCTTAAGATGCCATGCTTCAACCTAGGTTCCATTACAATGGGATATTTAATCACTTGGAATTTATTTCTAATCCCTTGACCATTGTGTCCCATTTATGTCATCAACTTAGAGCCTATGCCTCAACTATGCAATTCAAAACTACTAAGCGACACTTGGTAAATTAAAATTAGAAAGGTATTTGGAGGACGTGCTTATGGAATTTTCCTTGGTAATGGTGCAAATATCTATCATAGAATAATAATAAAATTGTATCTTCCTTTATCACTTGGAATTTTTCTTGATGTTATAACAAAATTTAGTCCTTGGATTCCAATTATTCTTATAGTTGTGCTATGATCTAGGTACACCTCCTCTTTCCTATTGATTCACCTTCACTCCCAACTTCCTACATTGAAATCTGCATAAATTCACCATGGTTGTGGTAATGGAGCCTTAGTGTCTTACTAGTTGTTTTTGCACAAAATTAATAAAATAGTCTATGGTTTGGATCACATTTTGCAAGCGTTCAATCATATTCTAAGTGTTACAACTTCTCCCTTTGCAATGAATTCTCTCCTTGAATTTTCTCATCGGTTTTTAATTCTTCCAAGCTCTATTTTCAAAGCCTTACCCATGGTCATTTTGCTTCAACATATACATATCAAGTATACATATCTCAAATACCATATAATCCATAATTGCTCAACTTCCATATGATCACGATTCACCAGTGCAAATACCATTCACTTTTTTAGTGTGGAAATCAAATGTTCTCTATTATTTTAGTGTTTTAACCTTGACATGCCTTGATTTCTAATAAATTTTTAATAGGATTTACACTAGAAACTCATACAGGAAAACCAACATCAATGAAGCCTTCTCAAATCAAGAATCTAAAAAACAATAGATTACAAATCAAGCTCAAATAAAGCTTTGGTATTCCTACGTTGATGACTCAATGTTAAAGGAAAATGTACCACCTTTAATCTACTGTTGACACACATTGTTGAGAAAAAAACTAGTGTGCAACAAAGATTTTCGTTCTCTATGGATTATGTCCAATGAACCAGTAAATTCCTTATTATTCTTCTTGCAAATAACTCACTGCTTCAATCCATCGTTGAATAGATGTTGTGGTAGAAAATATATCTTCTCCTCTACACTAGAACCTAGGCTTTGCCAACAAGTTTAGATCCAATCAAGCTTATTTTTACCTGGTTCTTAGAAATTGGATAGCATTCTCTCCAGGAAAGGTTGTCTTCTCAATTTTCAAAATACAACAGTAAACTATTTAAAATTTTCATTTTTATGCTCCCTAAACCATGATCATTGGCTCCAAAAATCAAACTATGAGACACTATGATTTTGGGTCTATTTTCTTCACAATTTATAGAGCTCTTCTCTATGGATTCTATCTCATTGAGATATCCAAACCTTATAAAAAGTCCACAAAGAGAATGATTGGTTCACTCCTATTCCTCTCACAACATGGTTCCTTTCTCAATATTCTTCTCTCATTGAATATGATATCTTGACATTGACAAATCCAAGGGAGCCAAAAATAATAGAAGAACCAAAGAACTCATTTATCCTCAATATCTTATCCTTGTATTTCATTCATTAATTCAAAGGAAAAATGAATCCAAAGAATGATTATGGAATACCCATTATATACTTGGAAAGTGTGTACACTCATTCTACAATGCACTAAATGCAAAATGGCCCAAGATCAATTACAACCCCTCTCTTGGGAATCTCACTCCTTATATGCATGAAACAAGTCATTATTTCCATTTTCATTTTCCACATGGTAGCCTCTAAATCATCAAGATACCATGTTGTACATTAGGAAACATGTCACCACTATGTGTCCATGCCACTTGCAATACGCCTTGACATTAGTTGTTTTGTACTGTTGTTCTTTCTATGTGAAGGAAAAACTTCTTGGATGTGGATTTCTTGTAGGTTGAGTAAGTCCTTTTCTCTGCATGCCTTTTTCATAGCCTTATTCTTCACACAATGTATATTGTGGAGCATGAAGGTGTTATCACATAAATATACACCAGGAAACCTATATAATAATTATAGGCCACCTATCCCTGCTACTGCTAGATGCCTTTCCATTTGGACTAGTACTTTTCTATTCTAAAGGATGTCTCCCTATGGATTGTATGATGTCATCAAAAATAAAAATATGCATGAAGATTCTACATTATTAGCACACAAAGGCTCACTCTTGAGTTGCTAGTAAGCAATCAATATCGATAATAAATTTAATAAAAATGTATATTAATTGGGATCAAATCCTAAATATAGTTGTAACAAAAACTTAACAAAATAAGAATGGTGAACGATGCACCTTAGGTGAAGATAATTCAAATAAGTGCACCCTACCTAACCATAACATTGTAACACAATTTAACCAATGACCACCAATAGATTTGAGTAGTTAAAAAAAAAACATAAATGGACCAAATCACACATTACCCAAGAGATTAATTGCAACATAGTGTATCACAACTAACAAGATTCCATGGATATCCTTACATGCACTAGAGGTAGTGGTTTGAGGTCTAAAGGATGAAAATAAATGAGTGGCATGTTTCTACAACATTTCTAGAGAGTAGTAATGTCCAACCCTTACTATGTATTCTCCCATCTATATATAAAGACATTTTCATTTTGTAAACCAACTCACCATAGTTTACTGTGAGAAGAGGGAAATAAAGCATGTAAAAGATAGAATTCTTGCATACCGCTTTGGTTCTAACTTTTTTTTAGTTGAATTTTTTGTTGTTTAATGGATTTTCCTTGAATGAAAAGCTGTCATCATAGTCCACACAAATGTTGATTTTTTCCCTCTTAATGACCCTTTGAAGTGGAAACATTTTACTAAACCACCCAAAATATGAATATGTTTCCATGTCAATATTAACCAAGACAAATGAAACTGCAATTTCATTGTTTGCATGCACATATGGGATACTAGCAATTCAATCAGACTTCCATTGTCCATTGAGATTAAGTACATGGTTAATCTTGAATCAAAACAACTTGTAGCATGTTTTTTTGTTTGACCATTGCAATCAACAACTTTTTTTAGGATCTTTATTAGAAAGTTTCAACAAGGCCACTAAATTCATAAAGGAATTAAACAAATTTTCCTAATTAGACCATATTTTGAATCATGAATTCCCATTTATTTAGGTCTTTTGCTCAATAGAGTTTGGGAGAAAATCTTACTAGGACAAACCAATGAACTAGTGCTTTAACAAAACTAGCATAAATTGTTATGTCAACTAGCTATTAAGCAAAACTCGATGATTGAGTTGTGTTTTCCTAAGATTTTAGTTGTTCTTTAATATCCCCCCGCACAAGGAAATTTCCAAATGGCCAACTCTTGTAACTGGTATTATTGTTTTATCCATTTAAAATTTAGGATTTTATTTTTCTGCCCCTTATAATGTTGATACAAACCATTATACCCCTTAATGTACTTACTGTTTACACATGACTATTGATGCTTCAATACTTAACTCCATTCTCCCACCAATCATGCATTGATTTGGGTATAATTCCTTTTCTTTTCACTATATACCATGTTATTCCAGTGTATTTCCTAATTAAGGCAAGTGAAATCCAACCCATACCAATCCATAAATAAAATTGACCTTGGTTTCTTTCTTTCTTTCAACAACAATTGTTTTATACCTTTACAGATTTTACCCTTTATTTGCATGCAAGAATATATATTCCAATGTCTAAAACAATATTTTAGGACTTTAACAAAACATGAAGAATGCCAAATATACCCAAGTGGTCTAACTAGTTTTTGGAGTGGTCAAATTTAGGATATAGAATCAAGGTTTGGAGAGTTAAGCTTTGCAAGAATAACCACTAAACATAACAATTTGGATGGCGATTTTGGATAGTAAAAAGGCATGAATCAAGGTCCTTGAAAATCAAACCATGAAGGAAGACAAGTCAAGTTATCGAGGTGAGGTAGGGTTTTATGAAATAGAGCATTTTAGAGCTTCATATTATTAATGGAAATCTCCAACCAACTGTGTCACTTTAGGATGCCATCCAAATTCTAAACCATGCTTTGTGACTCATCATTGAAACATTTGGACAACCCCACCAAAGCATTCTTATGAACCATGGCATCTAGCATGTATTTTCCATACATATAATTTGTTAAGTATATATGCGTAGAAAGCAACCTTCCTAAAAAAATCATGAAACATTTATCTTGAAGGGAGATAGTATCAATTATCTTCTATTCAAAAAGAAGAAGAAGAAACATTGAACTCATCTTTTTACAAGGAGCATGAATATATGAATACCTCTATCATGTGGGTCCCCATGTCTCAAGCTCCTAGAAAAGGAAACATACTAAATATAGTAATTATCTTGAACTCTGTTAACTCTAGAAATAACTCATATCAATATACATCCATGGATACACCCCAACAGAACTAGCCTAATAGACTCTCATTGGATCTTAACCCTCTAATGGTGCAGGCACAACTAGGGGTCACTTGGAGGTAAGCGCATTCCTCTTATATCGTCCAAATATTAACACACTATATTGCATCCAATCCTTTATATTCCCAAAACCTCTGCATTATTTGTATCGCATTGCCAACTCCACGTCAGCTAGTGGATTTTCATGGATGGATTTTCTCCTTTCTTATGCTTTGACGGTGGACCAATCACTTCCTCCACTCCACATTGCCTTTAGACCCCACACCTTTTCCTTAACCTTTTTCAAACACCCTTTGTTTGTTGCAGACTATGAAGTCTAAAGGTAACACCTCTACCACAAGTCAACACTTCTTACTGTCCATTTTCATAGGAATTCACAAGCTTCTTCAGGGAATCATTCAACATGTTACTGCTAAGGTTTTGGTGAAGGCTTTAAATTCAATACTTTAAAGGCCACAACCAATAAAGATGTTATTTTGCACCTTAAGCCAAATATTACACCTTAATCCAAATAGTTAAAAACCATTTATTTAAAGTGTGGTTTATTTCATATCACTACTCACGTTTGGCATATGGATATTATATCAAAATTAATGAACATAAACATGTACAAATATACATCAGTAAATAATAATAATAATGAAGTGTTACATCCTAATGAAGGGACATGACCTATCAAACATGATAACTAATCAATGTGTATATAAACATATCATTCCATGGCGTTGTAACCGTTTATTCTAGCATCTTATTCAATATGTATGTGTGTGTATGTCTTGTTAGCACATGTGCTAAAATTTGAATATTTTTACAGCTGCATCCATGCTAATTCCGCTGCAAAAGGATAAGCCAGTAAAAAATTATTGAAAATCCTAATTTTTAGCCTTATAAAAATGGTCGAATAAGAAGAATCTGATCAAGGATAGAAGATGACCAGAATGGACGGCCTAGATGCATAGTGGAGAAGATCAAAGGCTGAAAATCATTTCCGCCAAAGAAAAATCAAGAGTGGAAGAGACAAAAATTTGGCTATTAAAAATGGTAAACCCGATTTCTTCTTTCCGCAGTCTGAGATCCGAAGGTCAAGAATGAATCTAGGATAAATCAACGGTCTAGGGAAAAGTGGGAAGTAAAAGGGTAGAAGCAAAAAAGGCAAAAATTTGGTTAAGAAAGTTGGAGAATACGAGTTCAACTTTCCGATCTTTAGGGGAATAAAAAAGGCAGAATCGACAAGGCGGAAGGAGGAAAGGGAGAAATTTTGGTCCTAAAGTTGGTGAACCTACTTTTCACAATCCACATTCCATGATGTGCAATATCGATGGTCAGGAAAGCTTCCATTGAATATCAACGACTCAGAAAGGAGGAGAAAGGAAGAAAGCGGAAATACAAAAGTTTGGTTGCTAAAAAGTTGAATTTCCACATTCTGCGAACTGTAGGATCAATGGTTCAGAAAGCTTCCAGTGAAGATCAACGTATCAGAAAGGAGAAAAAGGGCGAAAAGAATAAAGGGAGAAAGTCCATTTATAAAAAGTTGAAATCCCACTTTCCACAGCCCACAGCTTGACCTTAGTTCAACGACTCGGGAAGATCCTGCCTAAGATCGACAGTGCGGAAAATGGAAAAATGCGCACAGGATAAGTAGATCTCTCGATATGCGAAGCTTCATAGACCCCGCAACATTCAACAGCCCAGATCAATGAATGATAAAGATCCATGGAGGAGGTGGATTCTGGTGGTTCAACTTTCACATAGAAAGTAACTTTCCAGATTTGTGGAATTGCTTAAAGGGGCTGCATGTTTTAATGGAGAAGATCTAATCGGGAATGAATCTATGATGGAGAGCAATTCTGTTGATTCAACATGTGCAGATAAATGAACATTTGAAATCTACGGAATTTAGATGCTTGTGGCTAAATCAGGACACGCATCTACACAACATGGTTTGATAAAATTGATCAACGGATGGGAAAATTTCCGCTAGCTGAAAGTGTAGTTGGTTTAATCTTCCAGAACTCAGCAGAATTTTACAGAGTGTGCAAGTCAATACATGTGTAGGTGCATCCGAGTGTTTTCCAGAAAGATCAGTGATCCAAAGAAATTTCACTAGTTGAAGATGCAGGGAAGAAGGAAACTATTGCACACCGCTTGAAGATCATCTAAAAAATCATTTTCATCAAACATGCCTAAGTCCCAGGTGTCAAGTTTTCCATTTTGATCCATCACACGCATCCCAGCGTTCCTTCCTGTTTTGTTTTGTGATCATGGAGAATCTGGAAGATCAGAATTTGTTAGGATTTAGTGTGTGCGAGTTTGATTCCCATGAGGTAAACTAATTTGGCACTGTTTCGAGGTTGGTCTCGGGAGCTTAGTACTCTATAAATGTAACCTATGCGGAGGAATAAAGGGGGTTCGACATTCATTTTTGAATCCTATGTGCTTGGTTTTGTAGCTCTGCAACTTTCTTGGGAGCATAAATGCATATTATGCCCCGAATGTCTGAGATTCATTATGGTGTTCACTATTCGGTCTATTTTCCCCTATATGCTTCATTTCCATGTTTGTGTAATTTCTGATAATGTGTTTCTAGTTTTATGCAAGGAATTTTTTCTCTGTTCAGCACTCCTTGCATCAGATAATGCATTTTTGTGTGTGTTTATGATTAATGTCTTGGAACTTATCCTCTGTTAGATGCTCCATTACAGTTATCGGCCTTTATTGTTGCTTCTGCTAAAGGTGTTTCAGGAGATTCATCCACAGAAAGGTGCCTCCTGTCTCATTGGGATTCTTCTTATTCCCCCCTACCATTTCTCAAAGATTATGCTGAATATTAACACCTATTTTTCCTCATACTATGAAGGTTATCACTAGTTATTATTTGATGTAATTCCTTGAAATTTTCAAGTTTTGACTCCATTTCCCAATGGTGCTTTTTGTTTGTCTCTCTTTTTGTCTTTAAAATCCAAACAATCCTTTCCCCTTAGAAAGATAGCCTTCTGAATGCTTGTTTAAATCCATATGTGTATGTGAATGACCATGCGACAAAGAGAGAGCCCTATATGAATGTATAGGCTAGAATATAGTCTAAATATTGGTTTGAAATTGTCACCCTGGTGATTCTCCTACCAAAACCATAAGAAAAATTATTGGGTGATAAAATCTTGGCACCGTTGCCGAGGAATAATTACTATTATCTCCTTGGGGAAACGACATTGTTTTAGTTCTATGACCTCGTTGAGCATCCAGTCATAGACACATGCTGGTTATATATGCTCTAGTGACTCTACTCAAATTTTTTGGAAGGTGACTCCACTGGGAAATACTGGCGACCATACTAGGGAAAGAAGGTTAAAATATTCCCTGGGTATGAGCTACAGATTTGCAGATTTGATTGTTGATGGTGAACAATGCTCAAAAATCAAGAAGGTCGTGCATCTTTCACCTAGTGAATCCATCTACAAAGAATATAGACTTCATAATGTTCTATGGTAGCTCCATTGTCAAAGGGTTTCAAAGTGTGAGGAGCTGATCCAGTTTCTTTATCATCAAGATGAGTTCTGTAGTTGTAAGGTATGCTCCTATGAATCATGTTGACATTCCTGGTTTTCCAAATTGAATACCTAATATAGATTGGAAAGCATATATTCCAAGATTCAAAGATCAAAAGGGTGATGATAATGTCCTTCATTTGGTTAGATTTCATAAGCATATATATAAACTGGGAGTTGAATTGCATGAGGATTCTTTAATGAAAATGTTCATGGTTAATTTAGAAGGAAATGTGAGGTCATGGTATGAGGGACTACTAGAAGAAAGTTTATGTTCTATTAAAATACTTTCATTCATTATTTCATGAGCATTTTAAGGATCAATACCCTTCCTTGGTGCTAGTTCAAGATTGTTGCATGCATGATAAAGGTTTCATTGAACAATTGAAAAACATGTATGGTGAGGAGGAGTTTCTAGATGATGAGATTTTAGAAATTTTACATGAACACTCATCTCAAAAAGAAAGACAAACTAATTGCCATGATATTCAATAAAATCCTCAGTCATTGGTAATGTCTTCCTTGACTGAAATTTACATAAGCCAAAACTCTGATTCAACCAACTATACTTCTTTCTCTAAAACTGATGATAGTTTGCAACATTCTTTTCAATCTTTGTGTGGCCAAGAAGGAAGTTGCAATGATCAATCAAATTGTTCCTCATATCATTCAACTTTTGCAAATTTGTTACAAGAGGAGGCTTCCCATGTCCAATCAGAAAATCCCCTTTTACAATAGCAGTCTCTTCAAAGTTCTAATACTTACATGGTTGATTACATAGAAAATTCTAACTCTAGAAAGTTGCAGTATGATAGTCCTTCCACATGTTCATCTTCTGAAATTTCAAGTAAAGAGGAATCAGACCTTGAATTAGAGTTGGAAGAAAGGTATGAACAAGAAGATTCAACGTTGTATTTCAATCCTTTTGTTGATGAGAAAGAAGATAATCAGCCTAGTGATGTACATGAAAAGAGTCGTCCTAATTTTATTTATGAAGATTGCAATCAACATGTTGAAGTTTCTGTTAGTAATGTTTTTAAATAAAATTTCAGCATGCCTATATATGATGAATGTGAGGATGGATACTTGGATAATTGCACCTAAAGAACCAATAGTATGCAATAATAGATTGGATCACCAATAAGAGGAGGACTTCAAATTGGATATTTATTTATTTTTTTTAAATTCATAAATTATTTTGCCTGATTCTATTGAAGAACACAATAATATTTTCTTTGAAACATTTGGAAGGAATCAGGTTTTAAATTCTGATATTTTAGATGAATAAGTTAAGGTCTCATTTGCAAATTATCATGGACACATTTTTCAAGATTCCTCTGAAGAGAAGTTTGGCACGGTGCTAGAGGAGTTACAGTTGGAGCAGCCTAGTCATGGCAAACAAGTAACATAATTTTTTGTAGGTTGTCATGATCCAGTGGTTGAATATATGGAGAAGATTTGCAATGGGAATGGTGGGTTATGTGTGTGCAGTAAAGATCAATTACTTTATCATAACCTTTTTCCATTAAGTTCTTCATTTGTGTTTTTGATCAAGCATGAGGAGAAAGTTTGTTTATGGGATCCGTTGCTTGATTGGATTCATTGGAAGTCATATTTTACTTGATTGGGCATAGGTGCTCAGTGAGTAGGGTAGGTAGGTGTGAATAAGATCAACATGGCGAGCATTTATTTTAAGCAATTTTTCAGTTTGTTTTCAGTATCTGTTCAATTTTTGTTTTTAGAGTACATTGGGGATTTCAGGAAAAACTTGGGACCAGCCCAATGGATTAGGCACCTAGTCTATGAGATTCTTTGCTACCTCACAGAGAGGATAGCATCCCTGAGTTGGAGCCACTGTTAGCACCTGTGCTAAAATTTGAATATTTTTACAGCTACATCCACGCTAATTCCCTTGCAAAAGGATAAGCCAATAAAAAATTATTGGAAATACCGAGTTTTAGACTTAAAAAAATGCCTGAATAAGAAAAATATGATCAAGATTAGAAGCTGACCGGAATGGATGGCTTGGATGCACAACAGAGAAGATCTAAGGTAGAAAATCATTTCTGCTAAAGAAAAATCGGGAGTGGAAGAGGCAAAATTTTGGTTATAAAAAATGGTAAACCTGATTTCCACTTTCCGGAGTCTGAGATCCGACAGTCAAGAATGAATCCGGGATAAATCAACGGTCCAGGGAAAAGTAGGAAGTAAAAGGGCAGAAGCAGAAAAGGAGAAATTTTGGTTAAGAAAGTTGGAGAAGCTGAGTTCCTCTTGCCTCTCTTTAGGGTAGAATCGGAAAGGCGGAAAGAGGAAAGGGAGAAATTTTGGTCATAAAGTTGGTGAACCCGTTTTCCACAATCCGCAAGATCAACAATCCGGAAAGCTTTTGTTGAAGATCAACGGCTCGGAAAGGAGAAGAAAGGAGAAAGGTGGAAAGCGGAATTATAGAAGTTTGGTTGCTAAAAATTTGAATTTAAGCATTCCACAATCCGCAAGATTGACGGTCCGGAAAGTTACCGCCAAAGATCAATGACACAGAAAGGATAAAAAGGGTGGAAAGGGGAAAGGGCGAAAATCCAACTATAAAAATTTGAAAGCCCGCTTTTCGCTTTCCACAGCCCACAGCTTTACCTCAGATCAACGTCTTGGGAAGCTCCTTCCTAAGATTGATGGTGGGGAAAATGGCAACATGTGCACGGTATAAGTAGATCTCCTGATATGCGAAGCTTGGTAGACCCGGTAGCATTCAACGACCTAGATCAACGACTGATAAATATCCGCAATGAAGGTGGATTCCGCTGGTTCAACTTGCATGTAGAAATCAACTTTCTAGATTTTTGGAATTGCTTAAAGTGGCTACATGTTTTAACGGAGAAGATCTAATTGGGAATGAATCTACAGCAGAGAGAAATTCCACCGATTCAACATGCACGGATAAATGAACATTTGAAATCTACGTAATTTAGATGCTTGTGGATAAATCCAAGACATGCGTCTACACAGCATGGTTTGATCAAATTGATCAACGGATGGGAAAAATTCCACTAGTTCAAAGTGTGGTTGGTTTAATCTTCTAGAACTCAGTGGAATTTTACAATGTGTGCAAATCAATACACGTGTAGGTGCATCCAAGTGTTTTCCAAAAATATCAACGGTGCAAAGCAATTTCGTTGGTTGAAGATGTAGGGAAGAAGGAAACTATTGCAGGCCGCTCGAAGATCCTTTGAACACTCATTTTCATCAAGTAGGCCTAAGTCCCAGGTGTTAAGTTTTCCATTTTGATCCATCACACGCATCCCAATGTGATTTCCAGTTTTATTTTGTGATCATGGTGAATCTTCCAGATCAGAATTTGTTAGGATTTAGTGTGTGCGAGTTTTATTCCCATGAGGTAAACTGATTTTGGTTCTGTATCGGGTTGTTCTCGGGAACTTAGTACTTTATAAATGTAACCTCTACAGAGGAATCAAGGGGGTTCGACATTCATTTTTGATGCCTCTATTTTTGGTTTTGAAGCTTTGCATCTTTTCTTGGGAGAATTAATGCAAAGTATGCCCTTAATGTATGAGATTCATCACGATGTTCATTGTTTAGTCTGTTTTCCCCTGTATACTTTATTTCCATGTTTATGTAGTTTCTGCTAATGCGTTTCTAGTTGTATGCAAGGAATTAATTTTCTGTTTAGTGCTTCTTACATCAGATAATGCATTTGTTTTTGTTTATGATTAATGTCTTGGAACTCATCCTCTGTTAGATTCTCCATTAAAGTTATCAGCCTTTATTGTTTCTTCTATAACCAGGAATATTTCACCTTCTACAGACAGAAGTTGTTCCTCTTGTCTAAATGGTTCAGATCCAGAACAAATGAGTGAACGACAAAGGATGAAGACCTTCCTTGGATATCGTAGACACCTAGAATGTTGCTTCGATAGTGAACCTGTGTACCTACAAACAGATCAAACACACAAACACATCAAAGCTACCAGAAAATCATCTACTTATCCATGTTAGTGACTAAGGAATCTAACAACATGTACATGCGAAATCAAAACAACAATAATGTGGGACGAAAATTAGCTTTACACTAAGATGTATGGAGAAGTTTACAACCAATTAAGCCTCAGTGTCGACATGCATCTCCATGAGACAAACACTTCATCCCCATAAGCTCCAACTTTTATCTCTATGCTCTCCAATGGCTTGGGCTAAGTGGTCAATCCAACAACATAACAATACCTCTATAGTTCTCCCCCTCAACTATGGACAAGAGCTTGTATTTATAAGGCTCAATGGATAGGAATAGTTGAGAGATTTGTGGGTGAGGTGGCCTCTAAGATCCTATGATGGGGGATCTCGAGTTCAACTGACCCACTATGATAGAGATAAGGGAGGACACGAGGCTCATGATCTAGAAGCCTCGAGAAACTTCTCTTTTTCCCATTTTACCCAGGGTGCTGCTTTTCTTCTCTTATGACAGAGCGGTTTAGATAAGAAACGCTTATGGGACAAAGGCCATAGGTGGTGGCATCGCTTATGGAACACAAGGTACAGGTGGTGCAAGCAAGGTACCACTCATGGTTTACAGGGAAAGCACGACGCTGAGTATTTTCATGTATGATTGACAAATAGGATAGGTTTCCACTCCAAGTGCTGGGATTAAAAGCAAACCAGGTCTTATCACATGGTGGTGACAGGATTTGGGTATAACAGAATCCCCCCCAAAGCACGAGAATTAGAGGGATACGATAAATGAAATCTTTGAGAGAACAAGTTGTCACCCAGAGATGAAAATGTTAGCTCGATCGAAGAATGTCGTCCAGTAGGCATCTGTAGTACATCAATATTTTTGACTCATAGACACAAGTAACTAACTCATGGTTGTAGACAAATACAAGACATATCCATGGGAGGAATAAACAAGCATGGCTACTAGAATACAACATAGATCCATGTGATAGAGGACTAAAACTTGTACATAGCTACCAAAGATACAATGTAGATCTATGTCATACAGACGCAAATTTGAGCATAGCCACGACCATACACATGTGGATCCATGCTAGATATACAAAACTCCATAGCAACCTGGGGAAAAGCAATGATCGCTTAAACAAATACCCAGGGTCTTCGTCTCACCTTCCACAAAGTACGATTCTATCCATGTGATTACAATGATCTGAAGTCGAACATGGTAGAAACCACTTGATTACCGGCCAATGATGTGAACTATTAACAAGCACGAGGGAGATCACCATTGATGTCAATGATTCCTAAGGTACCCTGGTACAATTTACTGAGTGCGAATAGATGTACTGATGTCAAACACCCAGTCGATTCTATCGATCAAAGGTCAATGATGTGAACCTATGTTGAGAGTGAGAGAATTTGTCATTAAGGCATAAAGACCTCAAGGTACTAAGTTTTTGTTTCTAAGACTATTTCCCGGATAATGAGCTGATGTCGACAGGAATAGTCTCGTCGAAGGAGGGCCATGATGAGTCCCACATTGACGACACGAAACTCGGAACATAGTTCTGGAATGATGTGAATGTAGTAACCACAAGACTGACTCAAAAGTACTCACACAGAGACTATTTTGATTGTAGAGGTAAACTTCTTCAAATTTCCTTTGAACATCGGGCGACACAAGAAAATACTTGGCAGCATGACTAAACGGGTCAAACACACAATGTGACAATGGCCAATGCATTATTTTGAAAGACTCAAAGGAGTGGCATGACTCATGAAAGCGGATTGTCACGGAAATCAGCTGAATACCCAATTGAATCTCAATGTTTTAATTTAACGACTCTAATGAAAGAAAACTCAGTATCGTTCACGTTTAGAGAGTCTGAACGATTACGGAAGAAGACTCCAAATGGTCCTTTTTCTTATGATTTAGTCCCTGAGGCCTGAAAAAGTGTAAAATCATACCTTAGAGAACTCTTCCAGTCATGATTGGCTGGAGTGTTCCTTTTTTTTAAATAGTCTAACTGAACCAAAAAAGAGATAACCTACCATCGGATAGATGACTCTTCAAATGCTTTAATGAACGTGTAGAAGACAAGATCGCTCGACAATCTTTTCACATTTTAAGAGTCCGAAAAGAGCTTAAAGAGGAATCTATTAGAATTTTTCATGTTTGAATCTAGAGCACGAAAAAGTAATAAAGTAAAACCAAATTTCATGTTTTAACTAGAGCACGAAAAATGACAAGTAAGCTCAACACCATCTTACTATTTTTAACGAGCTCAAAGATCGGTTGAAAGAATGCTCGAAGATTGGTTTCATTTTTATGCAAGCTTGAAACCAATGCATAAACTATGCTTGAAAAAATCCCATTAACATGATATACATAGGTTGGAAACTTGCCCCCAGCATGATTGCTAGCAATACTTACCCCTAGCATGGTTGCTAGTGACTCGACATGGCCCCCAAGCTTTGTTTCATCTGATGATTCTTCTTCCATACCCAACCTAAAAACTTGGTTACTAATGTGAAAATGTTCGCTAGGGGGGTAGGAAGAACGAGGATTAGGCAAGTGAAAAGAAGGTTCAAGTTCTAACACTAAAGGGAAGACTTGACTCAAGGGAAGGGGATCTATTTCATTTTTACACAAGCTTGAAACAAAAGGTAACTATGCTTGGAACATGGTTTCATTTTTATGCAAGCTTAAAACCAAAAAGTAAACTATGCTTAAGGAAACCTACTTCATTTTTTAACGAGCTTGAAATAGAAAATGAACTATGATCAAGAATGGTTTCATTTTTATGCAAGCTTAAAACCAAAAGGTAAACTATGCTTGAGGAGATCTATTTCATTTTTTAACGAGCTTGACATAGAATGGGAATTTTACTCATAGGCATCAGTTTCATTTTTTAACGAGTTTGACACAGAAAAAGAACTATGCTCACGACATGGTTTCATTTTTATGCAAG
Source organism: Pseudotsuga menziesii (assembly GCA_001517045.1). Taxonomy (NCBI): domain Eukaryota; kingdom Viridiplantae; phylum Streptophyta; class Pinopsida; order Pinales; family Pinaceae; genus Pseudotsuga; species Pseudotsuga menziesii. The sequence goes on from LPNX010549531.1 coordinate 116,270, forward strand.
CTTGAAACCAAAAGGGTAAACTATGCTTAAGGAGTGGTTTTATTTTTTAACAAGCTTGAAACCCAAAGTAAACTATGCTCTAAAACCTACTCCTATCCAACATGATATCCAAAGGTTGGTAGGTTGCCCCCATTTCATAAAAGCTAGCAAACTAGATCCATTATGATGTCCATAGACTAGAGCCACACCCCCCATTTTACCTATGATGGGAAGAAGCTAACTAGAATAAGGGGAAGGAATCACAATAACATGAGGCACATTTAGGGAATTCTGATTACTAGGAGTCACATGATGGTCAGGTGTAACAAAATAAAGCTGATCAATGGTCACAATATTCTCATCATGGGGAAAATGAATAACTCTAAAGAGTGTGGACACAACAGCCTTCATGGCATAAACATAATCATGTCCAAGGAGAAGATTGAAATATAAAAGACCTTGGACCACCATAACATCAATGCAGACAGTTTTCCCTCCTAATGTAATAGAAAAATAAGGAAGGGTCCCTAAAGGTGCAGTAGGTCTTCGATTAAAAGCCAGTATCTGGTCAGTGTCTAGCATAAGGTGAGGAGAACCTAAAGCTTGCCAAGCAGTTGAGGATAGAATACTAACATAAGCCCCTTCATTAACAATAGTGTGAAGAATCTACCTAGCAGTAACATTCACAACTATCTGGAAAGGAACACTTGAATGAAGACGAGACTCTATTAAGTTACTCTAGTCAAAGGAAATAACCTCACTACTTGGAGAGGGTTCTGTCGAAACAGAAAAAATTTCCTCTTGTTGAGAACAATCAGAACGAAGCATAAAAACTTTAGCAGGTTTCAGTTCATTATCTACTGGAAGAGAAGAACAATATGAATATTTGATCAAAGAGACTACTTCATTCTTAACAATCTCTGATGAAAGAGTGGGATCGGTTGGAAATGACATCGACTCGACCACTTCTCTCTCCGAAGGAAGAGTGGAATCAATTATAGATGAAACTAAATTGATCACTTGGTCAACCAGCGAGGAATCAAGGGATAACTTACTATCACTTATTGAAGTCACGTGTTGATGATCAGTAATATTTTCCAACCAACGCGAAGCTTCATCCATGCTTGGACAAAGAAAAGTACGATGCATAGCCTTGCATATCAAACAAGGATACAAGACTTTACCCTTACGACCTTTTACCAATGGGTCACTAGTTGAGGGAGTATCGTCAACATGATGATCAGATGTTGATGACACAAACAGTTTGGATATTTTAGACCACTCTTCTTGTACATGGGAGATACCGAGACACTCCTTAATAAGGTGGTCCCCCTTGCAAAGCTTACAAGGGAACTTGGGTTTTTCAAGTGTTCTCTTAAAACAGGCACCATCAAGAGCAGATGGTTGCTGCCTTTTCTCTTTCTTATCCTTCTTCTTTTTACCCTTCCCTTTCTTCTTCTTCTTATCCACATGACTACTAACCATAGAGCTTTGTTCAAGCAAAGAAGAAGAAAGGGGTGAAACAACAACCGATGGAGAAGGAGAGGGATTAAGTTGAGTTTGATCCTCTCTTGGAGGAGAGGTGACATTTAAGACATTAGGTGTAACAGGAATTACTGGATTAAATAGCCAGACCTGTAATCCTATAGTTAATCTAGGAAGATTTAGAGTGGTAATAAAGGGAGGACCAATACCTTCGCTTGAAGGGAATACAAAAGGTGCACCTTGGAAAGGTATCTCTTGATTGGTAGTCCCAGATGGGGATGCCATCTCTAAAATCTCTAAAAACCCCCTAACTACCATGCACAAGCAAGCACTACTCAAACTAAAAGAAACAAGTAAACATGTGAAAGGAGTGGATAAGAGTCAGGAATCTCATAGGATTATCAAGACTTTACAAGCTTCACTCGTAAAGCCAAGATGGCCAAAAGATTAACTCAGATGGGTAAGGTATCCTAAAAGGGTCTCCTGATATACACAAGGTACGTGGGAGCTCAAATCGGTAGTAGTGTTGTCTAATGCATAACCGTTCACAAGGGGCCTTCCTATATACAATCAAGTACATGAAGTACCTTTCTATATACCTCAAGGGTACGTGAAAGGCCATTCGATATACCAATGGTACGTGGAAGAACCGCGCGAGTCTCGGGATGTAATGCGGACAAATAACGACAACTCCTACGTTTAACGACACCCGGACACGTCTCTAACTTATCACTCAAATTGCTAAAATTTTTAACCTAGTACTACCGTTAATTTTATCTTGTGCGTTTAGATGGAATCATGGAGTGAAAACTTGAATTTAAAGAAGATGCACACTGATCTATATGATAATGCAAGTTTTCCTCTTCAATGAAATTCTACCTAAGAGAGGGAGAGAGATTTACTTTTCTTCCAAAAAATGCACACCCAAATGCAAATGCAATTCTATCTTTTCAAACGAAAACTGAAATATCAATGCACCCCAAACAATCTTCAAAGCAAATAAGAAAGAGATCTAGAGAACATCAAACATAAATAAACCAAAAATGTTTCCTATCTTTTCGTGCTTGAAAAATATGCATAAAAACTTAATGGAAATATGATTTCACTAACATTTCCAAACAAATCTAACTCTAATGCACGCAAAGCTTAAAATAGATATTTCTTCTTAATGAAAGTAAGATCTAGAATTTTGAACAATCATGCACAAAACAAGAATAAAATTGTTCAACAATGCTTTTGAATAAAGCAAAGGAGAGAGAAAACTAAAACTTCTCTTTGAAACAGACAAGAAAAAGAAGAACCAATCTTTCCTACCAAGCACTGAAAGAATCAGCATGCAAAAGGAAACAAGAATCGCCCCAAGAAAAGAAAGAGTCAAAACAACATGGATCACTCACACATTCCAAGTCCAAAACAAACCAAAACCTACTCATGAAAATGAAATGTATATTTTCAATTCCAATGAATAATACCTACAGAAAAGAGCAAGAGGTTTCAAGCAAAGAAAATAATGTAAAATCCAACGCAAGAAACATACTCTTTGAATGCAGAGGGAATATAAAAATCAAAGCGATTGCAGAATATACACTTCATTTTCATCAAAAAGTAAGCCAAAAACACACAAAAATCCAAATGCAAAGTCTGGAAGAGGGCCTACCTGGCACCGCGCAGATGAATTTGCCGACAAGTTGTTTTGACGCAGAACCGCTCCTTGCTCACTGGATTCAGGCGGTGGCACCGTGTATTGCTAACTTGACTCAGGCGATGGCACCGCTCCTCGCCAACAGGACATGAGAAGTTCCCTGAATAGATCATGTTGCAGCCACAACAATTTCCCAAAATTCTAAAAAAATTTGGGACCCTCCTTTACTTTGAATTAGTTTGATTTTCTTCCTTAGTTGGTTTATGGAACGATTTCCAGCACCTGGGTTGGTCTATCAATTGGTCTGATGTTTTCCTTAATGCTTAAAATAATCCCATGCATAATCGAGCTTATCGTTGCATTTTGAATACCTATGAAGTCATTTTAAATCGGGAGTTGGTTCATTTGCTTTCCCGCCGTTGCGGAGGGTTTTTTGCATTATCTTTTCTGCCGTTGCAGGTGGTTTTTGGTTCTACGTCGGAAGGTATGACTTTATTGTCCACCGTTCCGGATGGATCTTTACTTCTGGCCCTGCCATTGCGAAGCGTTTCGGGTTTAATTGTCTCGTTCCTTCCGACTTATGTTTTGGATTTTCTTTTGGTTTAGTATCGGAAGCTCTTTTGTTCACTCCTTCCGCCGTTGCGGGCGGGTGTCCGTTTTCAACTTTCAGTTCTCTTCCGATTCGAGTAAGTTGCTGGCTGTTTTGAGTCTTGGATCAGAGCCTTTTTCATGTTAGTTTTTCCCGTTATGGAGGGATTTGGACTTTCGTCCTCCGACTCGAAAGCCGTCCAACATCTAACACGTGTGACCAGAGTGGAAGCTTTTATGACTTTATCGTCCACCGTTGCGGACGGATTTAAGCGTCCATCTCCCGATCGTAAAACCATCCGACATCCGATATTTTGATGATTTCCCATCATACGTGTATCCCGACTGGGTATACGTTGTGCCCATCCACCGTTGCGGAAGGCAGATTGCTCCCGGCTGCTGACACGAAAAGATTTCTGGCGCCCGATTTATGTTCTCCTCACACGTGTGAGAGTTTATATATACGGGGACAACATTGGGTTTTTTATATTGTTATTTTTCGCTGCCGAGCACAGTCGCTGTTGAGCTGTCGTCTTCTGAAGGAAGTGAAGGTCCCCGCTGTCATTGTACTAGCTTCCAGGTGGCAGAGGTAGAAGCCCAACCGTCATCGACTCGCCATATTCACGGGGTTACCAGGTAGGCCTTTTCGTCGTTTTCCCCGTAAATTGTCAGTGGTTTTTTTTTTTGTTGTTTTCCGTAGTTTGGGTGTTCCTGGCAGTTTTCCTCATCCAGCTAGCCTATAAGCTTGTGTGAGCGGATTTTTTTTTATCTTTTTAACTGTGGGAGGGAGTTTAAATTTCGGACTTTCAGAACTGCTTTGTCTTTCACCCCTATTTAGTTTTCTACCTCGCACGCATAGCGATTAAAGGGTTTCGGCGCAGACGGCTGTTACACCGAACCACCTTGCGCAGTCATGATGGGTAAGAAGTAAGCCTGCTTGGATTGTTTTGGGGTGCTAATCCTGTGGTGCGTTACTGGGTCTTTGAGCCATGGCCGTTTCACCTACGCGGTTCTGCGCGGCCTCGTCAAAATATAATGTTGAACCCAGGGTATGCCGAAAGGAAAATGTCTTGGAGAGGAGTTCATAGTTATTGTGGTTGTTTACCTCATCGCTCGAGCCCCAACCTGTGTTGTTCACGTCATCGCATGCGACCCCTTTTTGTGCTCAGTCGCCTAAAAACCCTAGCTGGTTAGAAGGGCTATGCCATTGTCGTAGTTCTCAAACTGAAGATAGCATGGATGGTGGTTTTGATGAGAACGCCGTTTACAGTAAAATGACACTAATACCCGCAACGTATAGTCGAATTAATGTAATTGGGGCGGCTAGCCTGATCTTGATATGTTCAAAATTCCCCGTCTTTGTTTGCTGTGCAATAGACCAAATTGATGAATGCTGCACCTTGCATTTGATGTACATGCATCTGCGAAACGTTGTAGATTTGATGACGACTCAAGTATGATTGATAAAGCTTTGTATCATGCAGTAGTAGTATATTGCTCACTTTAGGGCACAGGATTGAATTTGCTTCATGCTAGTATTTCTGATAGTCAGGGCATTTTTGGATTGTGCATACATGCATTGGTTTCTCTACTTGCTATCACATTAAACACATGAAAATGGCGCTTTGCATATGGATGTAATGTTATTACAGTCTAGAATATGGTTGATGGGATGTTTTAATACCATACATAAATGTTTTGCCTCATACTAAGATATAGATAAGAGCTCTAAGTAGGGTGCATTTGGACAGTCAAGTTATGCAAACTTATATCTTAGTTTCATCAACTAGTTGCTACCATGATATACCCATATAAAATAAAGTGCTGCACTTTGTCATGTAAATGTATGCACTTTGGATGCCTAAATATTACAATGTTATATATGGCAGGAAAAAGTCGAGCCCACCATGTCCAAAAGACAAAAGAAAAAGGCCCCAGTGGTGGAAGAAGTGCCACAAGCAAAAGCTTAAACAAATACTGAATATATATATGGAGACACTCAATGTGTCTCTGGTGTTGAACCTAAATATCAGTGGGGGGATGTCTATAGACTCGTCACCAGAAGAGAGGTGCCTGATATGGGACTGGAAGAGGAACCCATCTACGCCAACATCGAAAGATCGGCACTCATGAAGGTCACCACTAGGCCGGAACTCTTCCCATGCTCGGAAGTCATAGGATGGATTCTGCCTCAGGCGGATGTCTCAACAATGATTCTGAAGGATGTTAATGATCAAGGTTATGCTGCGTACAGCCCTGGTTATGTAGCCTTGGCCTACCATCTGCCGGAGCCTGAAGTTTTCGTGTCTGATGACTGGTTGAGTAACGTTAACATGGACCTGATAGAAACCATGAAAAGAATGATGCTGACAGGGAAACATTTCAGGCCTAGAACAATGAATGATTATGATACAACGAGTCTAAGGGCTCCATACAGATTCATAGCCTTGATGCTCAACAGAATATTTGGAAGAGCTCATGGCAGGTTGTTCAAGCTGGAATGGATACCTCTCATCTTTTATGTGGCCACCGATGGGACAATCTTCAGCTAGCCCAGCCTGGTTTCAAACAGTCTGTCTGCTTGCTTGGCCGCAGCCCAGGGGGGAGAGACCCGAAAAAAGTCTGAGTTTTACATGAGCTCGATACTTATAGACTACATATTGTGTCATAAGCCCTTCCCTGGTCTCAGATGCATCTGGGACAGGGAGAGAATGCCTATCTACGTGGCTTACAAACCTTTGTGGGCACATGTTTACCACAGCCACTATAGAGAAATATGCAAACAGTTCCTTATGCCATTGCACACCCTCATTTTTCTGAAGGAATGTGACTGCTTGTCGGAGGGGGCCATGAAATTAATAGAAGAATACGCATACTATTACTTGACAGAAAATGGCATGTATTTCAGAATGTTTGGTGGCTCAAAAGCCCCTTCCCTGCTGCCAAAATACGCAACCGACTATATTGTCCATAAGGAGGCGGTCAGGCAAGTTTTCATCGATGGAATAGGCAAATTCCTGTTTGAACACAAGAAGACCGCTTACCCCCCCTTGCCATTCAAATTAGGAAGCTGCAGATTTGCTAAAGTGAAACAGGCTGATGAATTTGTAGCAGAATTAGAGAAATTCCATTTTGGCAGGATGCCTTTCCATAGGAGTGATTCCCAAGGTAAGGTTGTGGAGCACTGCAAAGAACATAAGGTTCACTTTGAGTATACTCATCACTTCGATAAGGAAGAATCTGTCTTCCGAAGTGCCCCTAACTTGACAGCTCTAAGAAGAAGATTCAAGCCAAAGATCGCCACTAAAGGTGGAAAAGGGGCTAAGCGAGCCAAAGCTGAGCAAGCCAGAGCTGAAGAAGAGGCCAAAAGGAGACAAGAGGAGGCCCAGAAGCTAGCACAGGAAGCTACAGGATGGCTTCATAGCGAAGAAGAAGAAAAAAGAAAAGCTGTCCAAGAAGCAGCTGAGAAGGCACAAGAAGTAGCTAGAGAGGATGAAGAAGCAAAGAGAAAGCTAGATGAGGAAATGAGAAGGAAGGAAGCAGAGGGTCAAAAGTTGACAGAGACAGGACAGTCAGTTACCGAGGGGCAGACCCAAGAGACAGAAAATGCAGAGGTCCAGGATCCACAAGTGCCTGCTGCCAACACTCTTGTGGTCCCTTCGCTTAGAATAGTTCCTTTTGTCCAGGAAAAGGGCAAGGAAATCCCTGATTTCAATACTGTGTATTATGATAGGGATACCAAGAGAATAATGAAGAGGACAGAAAGAAAGGTAGAATCAGAAGGAATGGTTGGCACAATGATAATAGATACTGCTGTTATGATAGGGACACACGTGGATCCGAGGCTTACCATAAGGGCCGGAACTGCAATACTACGTGCTTCAGAGGATAACATAGACAAGGCAATGACTAAACTGGAGTCATACAAGAAATCTTCTGAGCAGCTGAAGGATACCCTGAAGAGAGAGAGAGACGAGGGAAATAAGTTAAAATGGAAATTTGAGCACTTACAGAGGGAGATGAGGACTGCTGAAGCTGAATTGCAGGCCTTACATGAAGAGAGACAGGCTCAGGAGGCTACACAAGAACACCTTGAGCAAGTGCAAGCAGAAGATCAAAAGTTGAAGAAGGAGAAGGAGCAGTTGCTGCGAAAGGTGGAGGACCTAGAAGAACAGATGAAGATCCTTGAGCAGGCCAATGATTTGCATTCCCAGGAATTGACAAAGCAACATCAAGAGCAGCTTGCCTCTCTGACCGCTGATCTGGAGGCAGCAAAGGAACATCAAGTAAATCTGCAGCCTTTCAAGGAACATATCCTGGCTCAGAAAGCTAAAATGCTACAGCTGCAGACCGCTCTAGAAGACGAGAGATGCAAGGTCCTTCAGATTGATAGCCGGTTGAGGGAGATCATGGAAACCTCCTCCTACTTCGTCGACAGATCCCAGGAGGTTCTTGAAGTTTTAAATGCCAGAATGGCAATGCTGGAGAACAATGCGGAGATTCCAGCAGAGCTACCGGCCAAGGACTATCAAGCCCTGAAAAGAGATCATGACCTAGTAGAGTTCGTCGTCAGCACCACGGAAGACTTTAAAAAGACCGTCAGAAGGACACAGGGAGCATGCTCAGAATTCTTCAAGAGGCTCCTTAATACATTCAACCGGTGCCAAACAAACGCTGAACATAAGCTTGATGAGTTCCCAGACCATGAAGCCTTCATGGAGATATTGCAGAGCAGGTATCAGGATGCAGAAGCCAGAACGCAACAGATCAAGACCATTGATGACCTGGTTTTGAGGAATGAAGTGGGCCACCCAGCCGTTAGTGTGAAATTCTTGGAAGACCAACTTCATTTGAGCCCAGCAAGGGTCGAGGCTATCAAAAACCAAGCCGAGAAATTTGAGATAAGCATTCATTTTTTGGAGCCTAGCACTTTTGAAAGCATCGCAAGTGAAGTTGCAGCATGGAGGAAGTTCCTAGAAATCCAAGCAGGGTCCTCTTCATAAGGAATTGGTCACTTTTATATTTTGTAATATTTTGTAAAAGCGTTGGGAAAATGAAAGGTTGGGAAGCCCAAAGGATACTTTGGGAAGCCCAACCATTTCACTCTTTTTGTATAAATGTAATAGATGAAGAAGAGATAGGGGGATTTTTCCCCAGTAAGACTGGAGGACATATTGTAAGAAGAACTATTTCCTTTTGCAATAAAAAGTTACAGTTTGCTTGTTGGAGAAAGAGATGTGAAATTTCCTAATGTCATGCAATGGATGGCAGAAAGATGAACTACTTTATTTTTCAGCTTGTGTCCATAAATCGTGAGATCGTTCTAACTTTATGACCTATGTCTTGTTGAATGATTTCTGATTCATTTTCTTGGAAATCTCACCACAAGTAATGTATGCTTCGTACATAACAATTAACTATCTGATTGTTAGAATATTTTCTAATTAATGTGTTGTAAATATGAATGTCAGCTAACTGTAAATTCTGTTTATGATACATTTATAATACACATTACTCACCAATAATCATTTTTATATGGCTCCCCGGGGATAGGTGCATATACAGGTAGTTAGACAAGTAGTTGGTTTCATGGCTGCATATGTGATTTAGATGTTTGAGAACTTAAGACGAGAGGTAAGAACCTGTGCAACACATTGTGTAGTTCCTTGCATCTTTATCACTCCTGCATTGTTAGTTAGGCATTTGCATTGCATGCATTAAGTAAAAATACAAAATTCGGTGGACCGGGACGCAACCGGTAACCCCCTTTGTTTTGTTACTTGACCTACGGTAGCCAGACCGCAAACCGGACGGATTCCCTATTCCAAACAGTCAACGGGCTAGTTGGGAACGTTGATTGGGGAGAATCCTTTACTGTTGTCGCCTGCGAATTTCCAGGCCTCAACAGATCCAAAACATAAAGGAGAACGAAATATCAAGTTAAAAATTGATCAGATCAAGGCAAAAATTGATGGACTGACAGTAAAAAAGAGCATAAAAGGTCAAAATAATTCAGATTTGGGAGTTTCAAACCAAAATACACTAAGTCAGATAGCAAATCTGACTGAAGAGATTTGGAGATGGAGCCTGGATTCGGACAAGAGTTCAAGAACCGAGGAAGATCAGATCAACTGATATATGTATCTATTCCCCAACGGAGTCGCCAGATTTGTAACCAGGAATATTTCACCTTCTGCGGATAGAAGCTATTCCTCTGGTTTGAATGGTTTAGATCCAGAACAAATGAGTGAACGACAAAGGATGAAGACCTTCCTTGGATATTGTAGACACCTAGAATGCTGCTTCAATAGTGAACCTGTGTACCTGCAAACAGATCAAACATGCAAACACATCAAAGCTACCAGAAAATCATCTACTTATCCATGTTAGTGACTAAGAAATCTAACAACATGTACATGCGAAATCAAAACAACAGTAATGTGGGACGGAAATCAGCTTTGCATTAAGATGTATGGAGTAGTTTACATCCAATTAAGCCTTAGTGTCGACATGCATCTCCATGAGACAATTACTTCATCCCCATAAGCTCCAACTTTGCTTTCTATGCTCTCCAATGGCTTGGACCAAGTGGTCAATCCAACAGCATAACAATACCTTTATAGTTCTCCCTTTCAACTATAAACAAGAGCTCGTATTTATAAGGCTCAATGGATAGAGATAGTTGAGAGATTTATGGGTGAGGTGGCCTCTAATATCCTATGATGGGGGATCTCGAGTTCAACTGACCCACTATGATATGGATAAGGGAGGACACGAGGCTTATGATCTAGAAGCCTCGAGAAACTTCTATTTTTCTCATTTTATCCAGGGTACCGCTTTTCTTCTCTTATGACAAAGCGGTTTAGATAAGAAACGCTTATGGGACAAAGGCCACAGGAGGTGGCACCGCTTATGGAACACAGGGTACAGGTGGTGCGAGCATGGTTTACAGGGAAAGCGTGGTGCTGAGTATTTTCATGTAAGATTGACAAATAGGATAGGTTTCCACTCCAAGTGCTGGGATTAAGGGAAAACCAGGTCTTATCACATGGTGGTGACAGGATTGGATATAATAGCTTCTACTAAAGGTTTTTCAGGAGATTCATCCACAGATAGGTGCCTCCTATCTCATTGGGCTTCTTCTCATTCCCCCCTGCCATTTCTCAAAGATATTATGGTGAATATTAACACCCATTTTGCCTCAAACTATGAAGATTATCACTGGTTATTATTTGTTGTAAGTCCTTGAATGTTTCAGGTTTTGACTTTATTGCCCAATGGTGCTTTATGTTTCTGTGTTTTACACTCTTTAAAATCCAAACAATCATTTTCCTTCAGAAATCTAGCCTTCTGAATGCTTGTTTAAAGCAGTATGTGTATGTGAATGACTCTGTGACAAAGAGAGAGCCCTCTCTGACTGTATATGCTAGAATACAGTCTAAATATTGGTTTGAAATGGTTACCCCAATGATTCTCCTACCAAAACCATAGAAAAAATTATTCGATGATAACATGTCCTACATGGATTTTTGTTCTGTGTCCATCTTATGTTGGAAATTTATTAATAAGTGAACTTTGTTCATTTCATTAGTATCGAAGCTAATTATAATCCCTACCTTTAGCCACCCTTTTTTTTTCAGTTTCTCTAAATTACCATGTCATTGACCACGATAGGCATTTGTCCAATAAAAGTTTAGAATTTCTATTGAAAACATAATCATTGTGTTGCTAAGAAGAATTGAAGAATTATATTGTCTAAAAAAATTGTCCACATGATTTGACTCATTACAATAATTAAGCATATCCATTGTCGAGATTCTACCGTAAATGCTTAGTACACTTTGGTGCATAGCTATGAAAAAACAAGTAATTTAGAGATCTAACTCACAACATTGTTGACTTTACCTACTACCAAGTCGATCCATGTAGATAAAACCGAGTTGGCTCATACTATACATGTGGCAATCTATTCATAAAGGATAATCTACCTCAAATAATCCCCGTATTATCAAACAAACCTTGGGAACATCAAGACAAACAAGACTTTCATCTCTCCTTTCATATCACAAAAATTATGAAATTATCAGTGCTAACTAACAATGGGAAGTCAATAATCTATAGTGGAAATGCATTGGGTTAAGACAGCTCATACTGGATTAAAATCTTGATTGTTGAGCTACCAATCCACCCGGGCTTAAGGAAGGAAAGTCAAATGCAAGTCGTAAACTTATTCATCCACCATGGAGTATAACTTTGGGAGATTCCACATATTAAACAAAAAGTTAATTGTCTGGGAAGTTGCTTTAGAGATAAATATGACGTATGTTCATTATTGAAAAACCACTAACAAATTATTTTGAAAAATATGGTTTAAACTAAAAATGTTGCTACATAAAAATCCAAAACATGAGGTCAAACGAGATTTGAAAAGGTACATGAGGTACCAAAACCTAAAGAGATGTTTTATGCTATGCTATGTTATGGAGTATGGACTGCTAACTTTAAATTTTGTCATGCTCTTTATAAGATATGAATTATAAGATTGGCACATGCTATGCCAACTATGTCATGATTCATTAGTTTTACTAGAAACTCATTACAGTTATGACTCCTAACATATTAAAGAGAAAAGCAAAGCATCATATGCAGCAATAATCGTGGTCGCGACTTCCAAATTACATAATTTATTGATTGGAAAAAAACATAAGAAATAGTTGCGTTAATTGCTGTGACTGTTACTGGTTTATAATCTGTATAAAGTAAGCATAGAAATAAACAATTCACAACAAAAATTTACATTCGAAATATTATTCTTTCACTATCTATACCTTATGTTTACCGTCAAGTCATGTTTACCAGGTATAGCATGAATTTTGTAGTGAGCTTATGAGCAAAGGAGAAAAAGCCATAACGTTTTTAAGTTGGAGAAAACAAGTTGCATTGCTCAAGTGAATGCACAAAGGGTGTCGTTCCAAAAAAAAATGCACACAACCGCTGCTACTAATATCCGCATTTATAGGAGCTTTCATTCTCGTGCTTATTTTCATCGTTGTTTAGTTCATGCGTGGCAAAAAGGAGCATTGGAATGGTACTCAGTTTCCGAGTATTCGGGGGGTTGATTAGTTTTACCATGGGTGAGGGAGCTTTCTCGGATATCTGCATGTTTGGCTCATGTCTGCTAGCTCTCGACTACCGGAAGTAGCTTTATTACTCTAGATGGCCCGGAAGTAGCTGCCATCACATATAGTTCACTCATCGTTATAGAGTTAGATAGGACCCCACTGACCTGCCTAATGCACATGATGACTACTACTACCGGGGATAAAATTGTGACCCTGCCTTTGCATACATAAGCCTTTTGCAAAGTATGGGAGAATCACTCAACTCGCTTCTCTCTTAGAAATTAGAAGTAATGAAACTTTGCTTTGCATAGTTATTGATGCATGCTGCCATGTCAACGCAATGAAAACCTACTACTTAATCCTGCTTAATATTATACCGGAGCTCTCTCCGTCGCTATGTATATGCGCATGTGTGTGCACGTGAAACTATCAACCCAAGAAGTCATTGCAAGTGTACAGGTTGTCCCCAAGATTGAGACTTATAACAGAAAAGCCAGTAAATATAAAATCCCCCATGATACTGCTTGCTTTAGTATGCGAGTAAAGCATCGGGGAATTTCCAAGAAAGCAATAAGTGATTACTTGTAGTTGTTTGAAGCAACCATGAGTTGAATAATGGTTTTCCATTATTGATCCAAATTTATGCAAGAACCCATGAACCCAACAGAATACACAAATAACCATAGAAACAAATATGTAGCGGAAATAACACTTCATTTCATTAATCAACAATTGAAACTTATTTACATATAGAATGGAAATAAACTAGCTAGAGTGCCGGTAGCTTATCTCTGAGAAGAGATGTGGCAGCTACATGCCCTTGAACTCTATGTTACAATGAGGCTCGAAGGCCTATATATTATTGAGAAACAATGGAAACCCTACACATCCAAAAACCTAACCCTAGGAGGTGAAACGCTAGAATGTAGGCCCAGTTGGATAACTGTGTCTGACAATGTCTCACTGTGATATGCAACTGGATGCCCTTGTTGAGTAAGGACTGCCCCAATAGCATAGTCAGAGGCATCTGTCTCGATCTCAAATGGTTGTTACAAGTCTGGTAATGTGAGGATTGGGGCACAACAGAGGCGATGTTTCATTTCTACAAATGCCTTATGTTGAGTTTCCGACCAAAATAATTTTTCTTTTGCTCTTCCCTTGGTGACTTGACTCAAAGGCCAAGTGATATGAGAGAATCCCAATATGAACCTGCAGTAGAAATTAGCAAGGCCCAGAAAGCTGCGAAGCTCTATTAGAGTAGTTGGGGCTAGCCAATCCCGAATGACTTGGATCTTGGTTGGATCCACATGTACCCCACACTCATCAATAATGTATCCCAGATATTGAACTTGGGTCATGCCAAAAGTGCACTTGTCCAAATTGGCACACAACTTGTGCTATCGCAATGTTTGGAGGACCTGTCAAATGTGGTGGAGGTGCTCTTCCCAAGTCTGGCTGAATATTAGGATGTCATCCAAGTACACTACTACAAATGAGTTGGTGAATGGCCGCAAGATGTTGTTCATCAGTCTCATGAAGGTTTCAGGAGCATTCGTTAGCCCAAAAGGCATGACCAACCATTCGAAAAGGCCCTCCTTAGCTTTGAAAGCAGTCTTCCACACATCGATCGGTTCGTTCGGTACTTGGTGATACCCGGACTTTAAGTCGATCTTGCTAAAATATTTCTCCCCTTTAAGTTGGTACAAGAGGTCATCAATCCATGGGATCAGGTACCTATTCCGGACAGTGATCTTGTTCAACGCTCGATAGTCAATACAGAGTCTCCAAGTCCAATCTTTCTTTTGTACCAACACGATCGAGCTCCCATAGCGTGATGAAATTGGCCGGATGTGACCCTTTTGCAGCAGCTCCTAAATTTATCTCTTGATTTCATCATTCTCCATAACAGAGTGTTGATAGATCGATCCATTGGGAAGCGGCGCACCTGGGGTCAGATTGATGGGGTGCTTGACTTGATAGTGGAGAGGCACCCTAGTGGGTGAGGTGAATATGTCCCGGTACTCCTCCATGACCTTGTCCATTTTGTGTTGTCGTGTGGAGGGGTATTGTCTAGAGTTCGTGGCCATGATCTTCTTCTTTCCTTGAGGGTGGATCATCAAGAAAACAAACTTCCCAATTTTGGAAATGAGCTTACTGCATTGTTTTGCAGTAACCGAAGAGATAGCGGCAGGAGGTGGTACCTCTGGTATCCTATACAAATTATTTCCCAACGTAATAATAACAGCGCGAGGCCGAGACTCATACACATCATGTCACTTCCATAATTATGGTTGACCTAATAATACATCACAAAATTCAAGAGGAGCAATATCTCATAATACCTCATCAGTGAAGGGCTTGATGCGGTACGGAAGGCGACACTGCTGGATGACGCGGAGATCCCGTCCTTGGTGAAGCCACCTAATGGTGTATGGCTATGGGTGTGCTGTGGTTGGCAAACCCAACCGCTTCACGACCTCTACTGAAATCAGGTTCTTTTGGCTCCCACTGTCGACAATGAACTGTAGCAGGGAACCCTTTATTCACATCTGGGAGTGGAAAAGACGCTCCTCCTCCTATGAATCTTCTGGTTCTTCCTTTTGGATATTCTTGGTGGAAACGGTGGCATTGGGCTCTGCATCAATAATCTTCTTCCCTATGTCATTCCCCTTCTCGGGTTCTGATTCAATGTCAGAGCATGCATCTGATTCAGAAGCCTTTATCTCGGCCACTAGTGACTGCTTGGCCTGACACTCACTTGTGTTGTGAGTGGGGCTCTTGTGGAACTCTCACCACTTTTCCACTTCCTTCTTCGGCTTTGCAGTGTTGCTCTTTTCTTGCAGCTTTGGAAATTTTTCTTGAGTCGCCATGCCTTGGCTATGTCCTTGGTTCTGCGGTTTGGGGGCACCTTTCCCTTGCTTCTGATTCACAGATCCAAAGTCTCGCTTTTTTTTTTGAATTTTTGCTCAATTTTGGTAGCATATCGATATGTCGTACCAAGAGAAGAGATGTCAAGGAACTCCATTTCCTCCTAAATGTATCTATGTAGACAAATGCGATACTTCAGCACCAAATTTTTCTCTGAATCTTTGATACCCAACTTGGTGCACAAGGTATGGAACAAATTCGTTAGCTCATGCACATCTTGATCTCTTTGCTGCTGCAGCGTAGTCCATTATATGTACTTGTCATCATAGCTCCCCACCAGATAATATTGTCCCTTTATGGCATCTCGGAAAGAATTCCAAGTGGGTACGACCGACAATAGAGAGGGTTCCTCCTCGTCCTTTCTCTCACAGTAAGTTTCCCACCAATCCTTGACATGGGGGGCGGCTTTGAGTAGAGAAAAAGTAATATTTTCCCGATCAGAAAAGTCATGAACCGAGAAATATCCTTCTAATAGATTCAACCATATATCTATGACGTCTGCATCTATTCGGCCATCAAATATGGGAATGTCGAAGTTTACTTGTACCTTAAAATGGGTTGCGCCTCCAGAGTGGCTACTAGATGCAGATGTGCCGCCAGTGGGAAGTCGTTGAATAATATAGGCAAAGTTATCCATCATCGCATTCCTTTGTTTTTTAAGGGCCTCCTCGAGCAAAATTTTGATAGGATCTTTTTTGCCCTTGTCTTTCTTTTCATCCCCCATGGGTGGCCGTTGGGATTTGCGAGGCTGATATTGCAAAGGTTCAACCAGATCGAGCCCTAACTCTTTATACCCCACCCTCATTGGGGACATGAAAAGAATGATCAAGAAAGAGCATATTGCTTTGTTACCACTGATCTGTATTTATGCAGGAACACAACAGAATACACAAATAACCATAGAAACAATATGCAGTGGAAATAACACTTCATTTCATTAATCAATAACTGAAACTTGTTTACATATAGAATGGAAATAAACTAGCTAGAGTGCTAGTAGCTTATCTTTGAGAAGAGATGTGGCGGCTACATGCCTCTGAACTCTGTGTTACAATAAGGCTCGAAGGCCTATATATTATTGAGAAACAATGGAAACCCTACACATCCAAAAACCTAACCCTGGGAGGTGAAACACCAGAATGTGGGCCCCGTTGGGTAACTTGGTACATCAATTTCTTGAGGTCGTAACGTTAGCATACTAACTCCGTTTGATACGCATGATACTTCGTTAGAAATATCTGTTTAAGGCCCTCAAAACAACTTCAGAAGTTTAGGACCCGAAAACTACCAAAAATAGTAAATTGTGCTACAATTAAGGAAACTGGAAAACTGAAAGAAACAATGGTGGGGGTCCAAGTGGAATAGGTGGGTGTCCACCAATATCCTCCTGGATCAATTATTCTAGTGAGAAACTATTGTAACATGATTCCAAGGCAAGGTTTCCCAATGTTGATTGATTATTTATATTCATCTAGGTGAGTATTGTATTGTAATGTAGTATATTGTATGAAAAAAATGCAAAATCTTGTTATTATTAACAAAGAATTGTAAAATCCTGGCCTTTAGTGTGATATGAACTTGACTGTGCTATGCAGAGTGAGAAACCCCTCGACCAGGACAAAGAAGAGACTAGTTTTGATACAGAGTTTGACAGAAGCCGAATCGATTTTGGAAGCAAGACATCGACTATTTTGCAAAGCCTAGTTCATAGTGGTAAGATCCATGTTTTGTAGAAATTGATTCACGGTGGTAAGATCGATTGGATCGGTGGGAAGAATGATCAAATTGGATCTTATGAAGCAACAAGTGCAGTTGAAACGTTAGTGTTGGAGCAATTGAAACAAATAGTGCTTTTGGAAGGGAAGAGTGGGTGATGCAATGGAAAACAAACCCACAAAGATTGCAACAAATCTCAAAGGAGTTGGAAGAGATAGTTATGGAATATTTGATTTGAATCTGAAGCTCGATGGGGGTGGCAGTGAACTTAATAAGCAGTGCTATGCCTCTTTGTCAGAGGTAATGATTAATGTTAAAAACTTTGGAAAATCTTAAAATGAAAAATTTGGTTAAAACTTTGATATACGTATCATAGCTAGGTGCCCTCATCAAGTAATCAGCAATAAAACTATGCTGTAATGACGTTTTTCAAGTAATCAATAATAAAACTATGATTAATAAAACTATGCTCTAATGACGTTTGTCAGGTAATTAGTAATTAAACTATGTTCTAACGACGGTTTGTCATGTTCTTGTCAGGAATATATAAATTTTGGATCTCTTACATAAATGATATAGTAAAATATTAATATATTTATCAACCTCAAGGTGTCGTTTTCAAGATTATGTGGTTTCCTGAGGATTCCTTTATGTGGATTTTGAAAAAATTATGTGCTTTCCTAGAATTTCACCACCACAGCGGCAATAACGCTTCAAAGTATATGCAAATACTATTAGAAAACTTGTATTTATTTTTATATTTAAATCCAAACTATGGTATTAAACATTGGTTAAACTGAAAATATGTAAAAAGTCAAAGTAAACTAATGCAAAGTCAACTAAAATCAATTACAATAGTACCCTGGCCTTATGGCAGGGACTAATAAGGCATAAATAATATATGTATTTTTAAAGTCCTAATTATTTGATTATTCAATGAGTTAAACAAAGGTTTTAATGGATCAAGATAAAGTGAAGTGGTGTAAAGGAGATAAATGGTTTTATGTATTTGATTGCTCAGCGAGTTAAACAAAGGTTTTTAATTCATTTCTAGATAAATGAAGGAAGGTAGGTTTCTTATAAAGGTTTGATTTAGAGTAAAAAATAATTGAAAAGAAAATCAAGTTTGATAATGAATATGAAATTAATGATTTATAATTAAATACTGATGATTACAATTTTTTATCTCAATTCATTGTTAAAACTATGTTTAAATAAGACGTTGAACATGACATTACATGACATTTTGCACGAACAATAACTTGATTATGTATATGAATTAGACTTTTTGGATGAGCTTTGCAACTTTTCCTTCCCTTGTTCTTCCCCTCTGTTTAAACTTGCTCCCCCGACCCTTCACACCTACACCCTGCGGCGCTTCTCCCCATGGACATTTACGAAGGAGAGGGATTCACCCCCTCCTTTAGCTCGAAGGTTTCCTGCATCCCATCTAAAGCACCAAGCTCCTCAATCCATCTAGAAGCTCCAATGTAGTTGGATCCTGAGATCAATGTCATATGAAAGTCTCCAACCGCCTCCAGTGGAAACCTCAGCAAAGAACTAGCAAAATCAGCTCTGACCCACCATAACTCTTAATAAGAATCCAAGGAAGAAAGTTTGGCACCCACCCCGAGAAAATGCATACCAAAGTCTCTCCAAACACCTAGGTATGAACTGACCTCTTCTACTATTGATGCCAACATCCAGTATTTAAGCGATCATGAAGTCATTAATAAATTCCTAGGGGTATAGCCCTCAGAAAAAGCTATGATTTTGTGGATCAACACTTGTTAGAAGCCCAAGGATCATTATGACCTCAAGTTGAGAACCAAAGGGTTCTTCACGGTCATCTTCAAGCATATGGAAGACACCAATAGAGAATTCAACAATGGCCCTTACTTCTTCAACCCTGATTCTAGAGACCAAACTTTAGCCCAAAAATTGAAAATCTATCCTATGCTCATGTACAACTACATATTTACTCTCTCCCAACAAAATACTAGGAAGAGGAAACTCTGGAAGGTTTGGGAAACACACCAGGTAAGTATGTCAAGGTCTCTGATCCTACAAGATATGTTCGATATACAACATATGCCAGGATCTGTGTTTATATGAACATTTTCAATCTATCTTATCCACATGGACTCTGAATGGATCCAACGAATATATTATGAGCACATACCCTTTAGATGCAGAAAATGCAACGAGCATGGCTACGTATTTCGTGAATACCCAAAAAACAAAGCAATGTAACCATCTAATTTGGTTGAACATAAGGACCCTTGAGGATTAACTAATGTTAACCCCATAAAGAAAATAGGAAATAAGTAATCCAAACCACTCACAAATATCATCATTGCATCCTATATCTACTTTGGCATTCTCAACTCGCAACCCCCATTGAACTCTGATCATGCCTTTCTTGATCTCCTTGATGAAAGCATTCCATGTGAAATTGAACCCACCCCACCCATCCTAGCTCCAGCTAAGGAAATACTAGATTCCTATGATATACAACCCATAACATACCCCCTTTCCTCTTCACAGAAGCAAAAAGAAGGGATCACTGGAAAAATAAAAATGGAAGATAAGGAAGAATCAAGTGAAGAAGAAATGGACACAGTGGAACTAAATATGGAGGAACTAGAAGAAACCTACGAAAGAAAGAAATTCAGCTCCATACCTAATCAAAAAATTTCCCTTATAAAAGAAGCTCTAGTCAAATTTCAAAGAAAACCCTAGTTGGGAAAAAAGAAAGGGGAGATTCACATCCCCAACCTCGGCATGAAACCCGTGACCCTCAAGGATCAAGCTAAAAATTCCAAAGAGGAAAAAAAAGAGGAAGACCTACCATTCAACAAAAAATTAGGGACATCTCGGAAAACCTACTTAAATTAGTCCAGTACGCTATCCTGGATGAGATATTTTACCCCAACTTATAGCTCCCCAATGCAGAACATATCCTAGAATATTAGAGGTCTCAACTCTGTATCCAATCAAAGAATTCTCCTAGACAAACCTTCTATCGTAATGCTCCAAGAAACCAAGTGCACAACAGAAAAATTAAAGCAGACGGGCTTAATAGTCTGATAAGGTTGGCATGACGAATCCATTGATGCTCAAGGGACCTTGGGGGGTATTTCCTTAATTTGGAACCCCAATGTATTGCATCTCAGCAATTTCATCTCCTCCCCCAACTTCCTCTCAGATATCTTCACCATCATTACCTCTAGCACAAAAGGAATCCTAACCAATGTCTATGGCCCTTCCATTGTCTCTCAAAAACTCATCCTCCTCAATCATCTCACTGAATTATGACCCACCTCCTCGGAGGCCAACTGGATCCTCAACGGAGAGTTCAACATGATAACTAATATCGGGGGAAAAAAAGGGGGTCTTCGGAATATGGATAAAGATGTCATTTTCTTTGAGCATTTCATTGAATCTCATAAGCTGATAGATATACAATCTAAAAATGACATTCACACTTGGAATGACAAGCAAGGAGGAAGCAGGAAGATAGCCTCTATGTTTGTTATATTGTGAAATGGCACTTCTCTGTCTGAGTAATAACACTGAATGAGTCAGTAAACAAAAGGACACTATGGATATAAGTTTCCAAAAACCTATAGATGAGATTGAACCTTGATACATCTCACTCCTTCTAGTCTTGCCCATGTGTTTGAATATGCTTAAGGTGTAATCGTGACTATTGACATTGTATCTCGTGAGTCATTCATGGGTAGCTATATGTGCAACCCATGGGTATATGATCACATTGGGTATTCATGGGTTTCCTTCATAGGATTTATGATCCATTCGTGGCTTGCTAGTATACATACCCACGGTTACATTAAGCCAAAATTTAAAAAATAAAAACATGATTAGCCAGGGACAGTTGGGTTCATAATCATAGCATCCCCAACCTCCCTAACCATCTTAACCTTCAAAACTCCCTTTGATCACCAAGTATAAATAGAGGTGAGGGGCAAAGGTTAAGGGAGCATCTCATAAGAGCAAGGTTATGCTGGAGGAATGCCTTTGGAGTTTTGGAGCAAGACAACTTAGTTTCCTTGGCGAACAGAGGAGGGCTTATCTCAGATAGAGGTTGTATCTATCCTGACTTATTAATAAAATAATGTTGTTCTTCCATATTATGTGTTGATGTTCTCATTTGCTTTAGTTTATGAATTTTTCGCCATCTTTATATATGCAATGGTAATATTTTATCTATTTTGATATAACATTTAAGATCTATGTGCTATATATCATTCTTTTTTTGCAGGTTATTGATCATCTTCAAGTATCTAGAGCATTTGGAGTGAAGGTTTAAAGCTAGGAACAACCTTCATAAATAATTTGCATAATATTTCTACCCTATTTCTCTCTCAAATTTCTAGATAGTTGTATGTCTACAAGTTGCTTATCTATATGTTGGTGGCCCCCAACCCTTAGGTCATAAGGTAGTTTCTCCTGAACAACAGAACTAGCGAATCCATTGGGGAGTCTAGCTTGTTTTGGGTTTGTTCCATATTTTTTTCAATCCAATCTGTTCTTTTATTTGCTAGTGTTTTTCTTTTATTTTACTTTCAGTTTGCAGTGTTTCATGTTTGGAATCCATTGTCCATCTATTTTCTTTTGAAAGAATGTGTACTGTAACTGCGGGTTGTCATTATATACAGTCGCGATTAAATTTTGTATTCGCAATTTTCTTGTATACACAACCGCGATCCATTCATAGGCTGCTTAAGTGACAATCATGATTTTCCTGTAGGTATAGGTCAGATTGATAGCCCGGTTTCCCTGTTTGTTTATTTTTAACTCCTTAGGTGTCCATATGGATTCTTCTCTGACATTGTTCTATGCTGTAAGTAAATGCTTTTAACTTCCACTTTTCATTCAAGTGTATTTTAGGGTGAGTTAGGTTTGAATCCTTGTTTGTAAGTGTGCTGGGTATTTCCTTCTTGGGCTCTTTGGTCTCAGTGCTTATGTCTCTCTTGGTTTATGGTGTTTGTCAGTCTTTCAAGAGCACTGATCTACCTCTGATTACTGTTGTAGTGGTATAGGTTTTCCACTTTGGCCATTTTTTGATCTATTTTTCTTTTCAAGTCAATAGTTCCGTTTAAGTTAGGGTTTGAGTCACTTTTTATTTGTTTGAACAAGATTATTACTGTAAATATCTCACCTATATCACTTGCATTTATACATTTTTAGTTCCTTAACTTACTTAAGTGCAGTCATTTGCATAAAATAATTTTTGAGTTTTTTGAAAAGAAAATCAAAAGGTATTCTTAGTTTCATAGCTAGTCCTACACTAGATTTCTTTGCATTAGTTTTTTTTCAATTATTTTTAGAAAACCGAAAAAGATAAAAGTCTTGTGTTTTTCATAATTACTTAAAACGTTCATTAGTTTCATAAAAAGAAAAGAAAAAAAATAGGCATTGTTATTTGCATTTATTTTGAAATTTTTTACATCATTTGCTTTCACATGTTGAGACTTAACACCATTGAGTCCCACTCCACTACCTCTGAGTAATAAAACCATAAAAAGAACGCTTAATATAAAATTTATTAGTAATCTTTCTTTTTATAGGTTTGATCATCAACTAGCTTAGGCTAGGTTCTTGGACTAGGTGATTTCAACTATCTAAGAGCACTTTGATTTCAAACTTAGTGTCCCATATTTAGGCAAATCCACTTTTACAAAGGATAATCCGGAAATATCCTCTAACAAAAGAGTCAAGCAGGAGGTCACAAGAGAACTTGGTTGAGGAGATAACCCTCCAATACCTTATTTGAATGTAAACCAGGATTGTTGTGCATACAGGGGTTCTATCAATACCACTTCTTGAGCCCTGTGAGGTGTCAATATTGTTATAATTTCAGGATTATCTACCCTTCCCATGCACATTAGTTAGGCCGGTGACTGTTCCACCAGACTCATTGTAAATTTGGTAGCTTTAGTTTCCAGACTTTAGGGTTCTTACACAAGTCGCATTGGAAGGTTATTTCTAGTGCACCTAGAGTAGACTTGGAAGGTAACCTCAGTTGATAATTTGGGAGGGAATTTGGGAGATTCTAGATCTTGCACCCAGGAAAATATTCACGAGACACCAGGTAACTACTCTTCGATCTTCACTGGTTACATCTAGCCCCTAATCATCCTAGGATTTCCTTTGGAAGGTGTATCTTTTGCCTCTTGTGTCTGTGAGACTTAGGAATTTTTTAGTGTATGCTATTTGGTTTGCTTGTGTCTTAGTTAGACCTTTCAGGTGTTTGAGTTGATTTTTTAGCTGTGGAGGACCATCCTCTTCGTAGGTCTATAAGGTTTCAAAACCTTGCTCCATATTTTACAATGGAGCCTCCACCTCCACCTTAAAGGTAGAGAGTTGAAACAATTGGTTCTTTTGAACCAATCGGTGTTAGCGAAGTTCCAGGTGAACTGAAACTTAGACTTACTCAGGAAGAAATCCCTCCAATAGAGATATAATACTTGTAGGCTGACAAGTTTTCAAGGAATTACAATACATCTCTAACTGATTTGAATGATCCTGTGATATTCCAAGTCCTTCCTTTCAGCTCACCTATGGCTGGTATTTCTTTGAGGACATATATGTCTAGTACACAAGAAGGCATGTCTACCCCTACTTTAACCATGCTAGCTAGTGGAGTCTCACCGCCCCTGGTGAGTGCTCCTAGATCTAGTGCATCTACTGCACCTCTTTCTCTGAGTGGTCGAGTGTTCAATCCCTCAGCACCTTCTAATGTTTTAGTTTAGTCTAGTGGGGTTTTCATTGGCATACCTAGTGCACCTTTTATTTCTTCTCCTTTTATGCAAAGTGCTCAAAGTGGCCACTTATTTTGTCCAGGGATTTCCGTGGAATCAAGGACATATTCCTCCATCCACACCTTATGTAGGTCCCTCACCTACTTATGTGAGTGTGTCATCTTAGAACTAAAATACCTTCACAAGTTATAGTTTTCATACTTCTAGCTAGGTTTCGGCTGCTCAGTTTGGGAGCTCTCCATTTTCACTTTTTAGTGGAGGAATTTATGCTCCCACTTTTCAAACTCTAGTTTCGACTAGAGTAGCCAAACCACTTATCACACACCACAAGTTAGTAATCCTTTAGATTTCGGGTGGAACCCATTTCAAAATAGTGTTGTAACATCACAACTGGTGACTGGGGGAAACCCCATATTTTCTTTTGGGAGCGCTGGGGTAGGTAATTCCTCACCCCAGACTCCTCTATAGCAAACCCTAACTTGGGCTAAGCTTCATTTCCTGGAAACATTAAAATTTCCATATTTTTCTAAACTAATGAATGACCCCATGTGCCATAATGCAATGTGGCCACCCGTCCCCATCAAAATTCCCTCAGACATCCCAAAGTTTGAAGGGAAAACTGGTGAGGATCCAGGTGTTCACATCACCACATTTCACCTTTGGTGCTCTTCCAACTCACTGAACGATGACTTCATTTGGTTGAGGCTATTTTAAATAACGTTGACTAATGTAGCAGCTAAGTGGTACATTGAACTGTCATCAGCTGTGTATGATAGCTTCCTTGACTTAGCAATCGTGTTTCTAAATCACTTTCAACTTCTTTCCCGGTATGATGCCAGTACAGACTTGTTGTTGACTTTTCGACAAAACAAGTCCATGCACATATTTGATCACATTCAGGAGTGGTGAAGGAAAAAGAGGATTATTAAATCCATCAATGATTATCCATCCCAAGTTCTTATTAGAGTAGTTCTTGAAATCTTTACTACCTTACATTTCTAAGGACGTGTCTACTTCCGGAGTTACCACGCAGGAAGATGCAATTCTCAAGGCCCTGTAGCTAGATATGATCTACGTTAAGTCTGGGATTCTTTATGAAATTATCCCTAAGGTGCCAAGGTCTATGAATGACCTGGAGAAACCCAATCCTTGACCCCATGATGATGGTGTGGTTGGCTCAGTTAATACGCCCACTATGGAATCACTAGCTAAGAAACTCCATGAGTTATCAGTGAAACAGTCTGCAAAAGAGGAAGCCAAGGCTATCACTCTCTCATCACAAAGTGCTAATGTTTATTCTGCACAATATTCCCAAAAGGGAAATCAGCATCCTGGTGGGAAAAATAATAAAGGGAAGAAGGATGAGGGGAAACAAAACAAGCCAAAACCCACGAATAACACTGATGGGGGAAAGAAAGAGAAGAAAAAGGTTAAGTTTCCTTGCAAGTTATGCCAAGTATACCACCTTAATTATCAGTTCCCCTTAATGGATCAAGCATAGATGCTTCTTAAGAAACAACAACCAGTTGTTCTCCAGGATCCCTTTCCCAAGGACAGAATGCAGCTTCTGCTTCAAAATATGCCAAGGGCATAGCTAGTGCTCCCACTGATCAAAATTATATCAACATGGTCTGATCCAGTACTCTCCTATAGATAAGAAACAAAAACTATGAATCAGAGGCTCAAGAGAAAGTTAAGTCTACTACTGAAACTTCATCCCCTCTCACCATTGAGAAATTAGCTGAACCTATTGCAAAGATACCTAAAGGTGTCTTCAAGAAGACATTCCACAGCCCCAATGTGAGGGCTACTTCTAACTACTCTGTCGTAGAAGACCTAGACCAAACACCTTGTGCAATGTCTTCTCTAGAAGTGCTACAAAGTTGTCCTACTTAGAGGGATGCACTCTTAGTGGCTACAGGTAGTATGGACTCAACGAGCCTGCTAGCCAAATTTAATATTTCTGAGGTTAAACCATGCTTTCCATACCATGTGGACTTTTCAATCGATGTTGTCCATTGCAGAAAAACCATCGGATGAACAGTGGTTGATGAAGGTGCTTCCATGTGTGTCATGTCGATGTCTTGTTGGAAAGATTTGAGATCCCTAGAGTTGGTCCCATCGAACACTTTGCTTACTGCTTTCGACGGGAGGTATTTCTTTCTGTAGGGTACCCTACCAGCTTTCAAAATAAGGGTGACAGGGAAAGCATTTTTTATTGAGGTCGAAGTGATCGATGCTCCCTTGGACTATAATTTGATTTTGGGTAGAAGTTAGACTTATGCCATGTGTGTTATTCCTTCGTCTGTCTTATGAGTCTTAGTGTTTCCGCACGAAGTGAACTTGGTTACAGTTGACCAATTGAGTTTTACTCAGAAATTCCATTTGGAAATAAATGAGTCCACGGTACCGTTGATTGGTCATTCGAAACCAACCAGTGAAATCTTGGGAATTGGAATGTATACATCACTGATGAGAAAATTCCATATACCATCTATTATTAACTACTTAGGTTCAATAAGTGTTGGGAATTGTGTTATATTTTTATCATTTAATCAATATGATTTTAGGATCTTATTTGAGAGCATAACATGCACAACAATAAACACAAGAGACAAGAGACACAAATAATTTTCCTCGAGGAAACCATAAAGGAAAAAACCCTGGAACTTCCTCGGAGATAGAATGAGCACCAATGGTAGCAGTAAAACCCAAAGACAAAAAAGATGATCTCCACAGCTGTTGTCTCTCTCTCACTTGAGAGAGCTTCTCCTATCTCAATCATGCACCCCAATAAGTGAGTGTGTGTATGATAAATAGAGAGGCTCACTCTCTATTTATATTCTTTCATTCACTTAATGTCCACTTCAACATGTCAGCCCCACTTAACAATTACTTACTAGGGACGACATCTCTAGGAGAGTATAATAACACTAGTGCCCCAAAACTGTGGGGACTTTTCCCTCCGGTCAACAAGGAGGGTTAACCTTGACACAATTGTGGGGACTATTACTCCAAATTATAATGGAGGGTTCACCTCAATGAATTTACATGACTTGTTTACATGATTGAATCTCTCGATCGAAACATCAGGGCATGACATGACTCAATTACATTATAGATACTTCCCGGGATAAACATAAGGGTACAATACATAAGATATACAAGTGAATACATTCTAAAGTTACAAACACATCGACACTCCCTCTTAACTAGGAAGGTATTCTCTCGACACAATTTATTAGCACAAGTCTTCTTCTCTATATCATCTGGATCATCATCAAGCCATCTTCATCTTCAAGTCATCTTCATCAAGTCTAGATCAACACTGGATCATCATCGATCCTAGATCATCACTTGATCTAGAGCATCATTGGATCAGCATCAATTCTGGATCATCACTTGATCTAGATCATCATTGGATCATCATCATCATCACTACTTCCGTTATCTCAATCAAATGGTGCTATCTCTTCATTCTTCTCGTCACATGAAGTTCTACAGAGACATCCCTTTTTCATGCTGGTTGTAGGCTTAGCATCTAGGTAGGTCCTCAACATCTTCAGCACTTATATCTAACCATGGAATGAACAATGTCAGAAAGGCCCTCCCAACACTTACTTCTGACCATGGGTTGAACACATAAACAATGTCAGAAAGGCACGCCCAGGTCTCACATCTGACCATGGGATGAACACATAAACCATGTCAGAAAGTCCCAACACTTATATCTTACCATGGGATGAACACATTAACCATGTAAGAAAGGCCCAGCACTTATATCTTACCATGGGATGAACACATAACCATGTAAGTAAGGCTCTACACTTATATCTGATCATGAGAGATGAAAACATCCCGCAGTCACATTAGAATGGCTCTCAGCTCTAGGATGAGTTTCAGTCCTAGACTGAAACAAATTCTTGGTAACTGACCAGGTGAATCCATTCTCCTCGAGAATGGCCTCTCAGCAATAAGCTGAGCTTCAGTCCCAGACTGAATCAATTTCCTAGTAACTAACCAAGTGCCTCCATTCTCCTAGAGAATGGCCTCTTAGCACTAAGATGAGCTTCAGTACCAAACTAAATCAATTTCTCGGTAACTAACCAGGTGCCTCCATTCTCCCAGAGAATGGCCTTTTAGCACTAAGTTGAGCTTCAGTCCTAGACTGAATCAATTTCTTGGTAACTGACCAGGTTCCTCCATTCTCCTAGAGAATGGCCTTCAGCACTTATATCTAATCATGTGAGATGAACACATCCCATAGTCACATCAGAATGGCTCAACACTTATATCTGAGCATGGGATTAACACATCAACTCTGTCAGAAAGGCTCATGGACTCATCACTTTCCTTTGGAGGGAACCTCGATCTGGAGAACACCAAGCTTCTCCACGAAGTACTCAAACTTCACTTTGGCCATTTCTAGCATAGAATCACATCAGGGCTGATTACATCCAAGGATAACCTGTGAGCTTCACCAGGACCTATTACATTCGAGGAAAACCTACAGGACCATTTACGTCTGAGAAACCTACGAGCTTCGCCGGGATTTATGCTAAAAAAACCTATCTCACCGGATATGCTAGAACTCCATCTTTCAAGAGATCTCGATCTGGATCACATACTAGAGCTTCACTACCCCCCTCTGCATCATACAAAAATGAAAGTCAGATCAACCAAATAAAATAGTATCTTTCAAAATAAACATACTACCTCACAAATAGCAAGTGGCAACATATTTTTCCTCGGCTGTACTCCGTTCCACGCAGGACTGCTTCCTGCTACACCAAGAAGTGCTCTTCCTATAAATGGCACTGCCTACCCAATCCGTCTCCATATAATCCTCTAGGTTAATCTTCAGTTTCGTGTCATACTTGAGCCCATACTCAACTGTACCCTTCAGGTACCTCACTGCATTCTTGTAACCATCAGGTGAACATGTCTCAATATGTTCAAAGAAAATATATGGTCTCATATTTGTCAGGTACATCATCTGATGATACATCATGGAATCAAATGAATTTGATCAAGCATCACTCACTAGCTTCATGTTCGATTTTATAAGTGTGGTCATGGACTTGCAGTCCATCATCCCTTTTCCTAGGGAGATTCCATCTGCATTATGCCACACCTCCATGCCTAGAAAGTAGTGCATCATATCCAAGTCCTTCATCTCTTGCAACTTTAATGAGTTTCTCTTTTCTGTCAGGAACAAGTCATCGACATATAATAGGAGCATCACTAGTATTTATCCTTCAACCTTGAAGAAAAGGTTGGAATCCAATTTACTCTCAGTAAATCCTAGAGTCATCAGTGAGTTGTCCATCCTGCTATATCATGTCAAACCTCGGGATCTTTTGCAGTCACTCCTTTTGAAGCGGAGCATCATTATGCCTCTATCTTTCATACTCTATGCATTGAAACATTTTGTACTGAAGTGACAAGTAGCTTCCTATGCTACTAATATTCTATGTATCCATCTAGGGTCACTGGATACCAATATCCTCTATCTTGAACCTTTTCAAAATTTCTCCTCGCACCCATCTGTGAGCTTGTCATCCTCTATAGGATTTCATCTTCAACCTTGTAGCAAAGGTTAATATCTTCATCAAGCTTCTCATGTATATTTTATCCCATGGGTGTCTTCTAATCTCGTACAAGGCCTTCTTTAATTTGCACACATGAGTCTACCTATCATATGCCTCAGCTCCCACTGGATGCAAATGTCTCTTCATAGTCTATGCCTTCTTTCCATGAAAATCCTTATGCTACAAATATTGCCTTGTATCCCACGATGTTGTCATCTACTGCATGTTGGATCTTTGTAGATCCATATGGAAGATACTACAGACTTCCCTTCAGGTCTTGATGCTGCATCCTGGACATCATCCTTCTCGAACTAGCACTCTCCTTCCCTTTCTTCTTGGCTGCTTATTCATAGCAAGAAGGATCTGCATCAATGATGTTGCTCAACACTGTCACATAACTGCACTATGTCTAAGGCCTCTTTAATTCTTTGAAAGTATCGTCATATTCTTTTTTATCTGTCGTCACTTATTCTTCGGAACAAGTCTCATCCTTCTTTTCTTGTAGGTGATTATGTACGTGATCTTTCCTACAAGTCAAATGCATCAGTTCTATGGTTAGAAACATTTCATAAGGCATATTCATAATGGCAAATTATTATGCATAAATATATGATCATGCAACTAATTTATCCAATACAACATTCATCCATATCTCACAGAAACTTTCTAAATGCATTCCATCTCTACCAGGACAACATTGAGATTGTGCACTAATCCAATATGTCAGCAAAGAGGTTTCATTCTTGATAAGTACCAATGGAGAGTTGTATAGAACCATGAGCTACTTACCCATCACATGCATATTAGTAGTATACTGTCATTAATGAAAACATTCTATCATGCATAATACATCAACTGAATATAAAAAAAATGCATAACAATACAATATCATGAAATGATAATTGAATACTTATCTTTATTTGTTTCATGGGTAGACTCCTTCTTGAGCCTTTAGCTTCATCATATTCTTCATTCATCATTTCTTATCCAAATAATAATATGGATAAGAGGTTACTCAAGAGTTGAGTCCTTCGTATTCCTCATCTCTTGAGGGATCTTCTTTGGATGGTGAAAGATTGATCTTTAGTTGCTCCTGTCTTCTCTTCTCTTATTATGAGTTGAGCTTCATCTTATGTGTACTCTTCCCAGAGTCTGCTGAAAGTAATCACTTCCTTCTGGCACACATTCCTCGAATGAATAAATCCCATGATCTAGGGAGGCCATTGAAGGTGGTTATCACAACTTCTGCATTCTCCACTTCTTCTTCTACTGCTTCAAGTTGTTCTTTCAATTGAGAGACCCTTGTAAAGTATGACTATATGGTCTCTACATTCTGTATCTTCACATTCTTCAATTGTTTTCTCATAGTCATCTTCTGATTTATTTTCTTTCCTTCAAATAGCTTGATCAAGTAATCACACATCTCTTTTGGTGTCTTTAGGGAAGAAACTTGTGGTATAAGGTGAGTCATGATTGAATCAATAATGATCTTCTTGGCCTTGACCAAGTTCTTCTTGTGTAAGGCTTTTAGCCTCATCTCCCTCTAGAATTGGAACCTCTCCACTTATGTAGGTGTCCAATTCATTTTCTTCAAGAACCAGTGAGATCCAATACTTCCATGCTTGGAATTTTTCAGTTTCACCAAACTTTTCATCAAGTTGGTGTGACTAGTCATTTGGAAATGAGAACCTCAAATGTAAATAGAAAAAGATTAGATCTTACCGATTTGAGATGTTCGTCCTGGTTCCAAAGCTGGATGTTCTAGGGTTTGTCAGAGAAACCCTAATTTTTGGAATCTTTCAGATATGCTTGGATAGAAACATAGACCTCTTCAAGGTGATATATCCAATGTATTCCTTTTCTGAAAATAGTGGAGGGAATCTCCCGGAATAGGAAGCCCTATTTTACCAATTTCTTCTGCAGAAATTCCTGATATCGTTTCTACGGTATCTCTGAAATTTCTGCTCCTCTGTTTCTGAAATTTTGTACTGAGGTAACCTCATATATCCTTGTTCCAATACTATAGGTTTCATCATAATTGGCTTCACCAATTGGGACTTATGATTGTTTTCCCAAGGTGACCTGTTTCAGGATTGTTCAGCATAGCGAAGTTGTACGGACTGCGACGTGTAATTGTTTCATCTTCGGAGTCTGAAATGGTTACCACAGAAATTAAAGTTTGTTAAATTTATTGAACATCTTGAGAAATTTCATTTGGACCTTCGTATTCCGAGATATAGCAATTATCCCTAAGTGTCCTATTTGGGGATGAATCCTGGGAGAGGCTGGAACCTTGACTTAGAGGAATCATATCTCCTAGAATATAGCGAATCAAAGGATGAAACCTGGACATAGTGTACATCAAAAATTTAGCTTCTGTTATACACCAGAATGGCACCTCTCTGTCCGAGTGCCGACTTTCCTTATGTCGGCGCGCAAAAGGACACTTATGGATTGAGGTTTGCCTAGAATACTATAGCTTGGCTTATTATGGAATACATTTCTGCCTTCATCTCTACCTGTGACCACTTTCCCATGATTTCGTCGCATGTCGGCACTTCATGAAAGTCACTGAAAAAACACCTATATTGGAGGACCCATATCTTGAGTTCTGTAACTCCATTTGACCTCATTTCTACGCCGTTGGAAAGATATTTCAGTTAGCTAAAACTTTCCAGAAGACACCAAAGTCTGAAAATGCCTAGAAATACCCTTAAAATGCGTTTTTTTGTGTATACACGACTCTCCTTATGTGCAACCCGCGTATCACACACGACTCTTGTGTTTTGCAAGTCACGCATGCATATATTCGCGGGTTGCTCTTGTGTAAACTTGTGTATCATGCGCGGGTTGCTCTCCTTCATAGTCGCGCATCTGTTTCTCAACATTAAAACATAAAAACACGCCTTTTGAGTTAG
>LPNX010549531.1:149156-178339 GCA_001517045.1 Pseudotsuga menziesii
TTCAGTGAGTTAGGTGTGGACCTTTCTCTTCTCTTATCTTGTTTATATATACTTGCTGAACATTGTGCATCTCTCTTTCAACCCCAGTACGTTGATGGCCTCTTAAACCCTAGCCATAGGATACTTTCCTTTACAACATCTTGTGCATTACAGGAGCGAAAAGTGAGCAAAAAGAACCTCTTCCATAGATATGGCCCGTCAAAAATCATGGTCATTGGAATATACGGGTCCTACCAGATTTCGCGGCCCTGGGACAAATTATCTTTCGTGCATGTTGGACTCACAAAATATCCATCTATCGTCGATCTTGGATAGCATTTAATCTTGATCATTAAAATATGGACAGCTTAACTAACTTTGCATACCTTCAAAGTTAATTTCCGATGCATATTTCCCCAGCGAAATCTTCTTTATCCATCGATCTTCACTTCCTACTCATCTAATGGTTGATCCTTCTCAACACTTAATCTCATTCCACCCATGACAAGATTCCTTTAAATCCACACATCTTCTTTTGGTGAAACTCTTATCAGTCGTTGATCTTTTTTGCCATGGATCTGTGCCATTCAATCTTGCCACTGGATAATTGTGAGCGGATTTTTGCCTCTGAACCCAAAAGCAAGGTCATATCTTTGAGGACCTTCGACGTTTGATCATTCCATACCATGGGATAACCCATTTTTACCTTCAAGATTAGGATAATCTTCCAAATGAACCTCCAAATTACCAGGCATGAAAAGTTTTTTCCTATACCCCCTCCTGCAGGTGAATTAGTACAGCTATCTATGTAGAAATATCCAAATTTTAGCACAACTGCTAACAAAACCCTTTGTGATCATGGCATAATTGACTATAAATCGTTGAAAGAAATTGGATTTTCCCTGCATAATCTACAGATTTACAATGGCCTCAATTTTTAACGAATCCAGCTGTATACCTTTACTTGAAATAATGAATCTGAGTAACCGTCCCGACTCGACACATAAAATACACTTATGGAGATTTAATCGTATTTTATAATATCTGCATCGTTCAAAGATGAAACAAACTTTGATCTAAATGGTCCTTCCACTTGCGAGGATGGGTAGGAAAATCATATAAGTAAGGTTCGACAATATGGTTTATGTCATGGAAGGAGAAATTCATTGGTCGCTGAAAAGTAGCTCCAACATTTTTCAAACCAAATGACATTTTCCTATACACGAAAGTTCCCCAAGGACAAATGAAGGTTGTTTTTTCCTGGTCTTCTGGTTTTATTTGAATTTGATTATAGTTGGAAACACTATCCATGAACGAAAATCCCTCACTACGTGCACATGCATCAATGATCTGGTCAATGAATGGTGTGGGGTAGTTATCCTTGGAACACACTTTGTTTAAATCATGAAATGCAGTGCACAAGAGTATAGTCCCTTGTTTTTTGTCCACTGAAACCAGATTGGATACCCATTCCGTTAGAGCTATCGGATAAATAAACCATGCTTTTAGTAGTTTTTCCACCTCAACCTTGATGACTATCGCTTTCCGTGGATTTACTGTTCTAAGATTCTGTCGAACAAGATTTACATTAGGGTAGGTACATATATCATGTTCAACTATATATGGATTAATGTCTGACATATCCTCATATGACCAAGAAAATACGTCACAGAATTCCTTAAATAATGAAGTGTAAATGGAAACCTCTTCTGGAGAACAGTTTGCACTGATATGCACATTTTCCACAACATTAGGGTTCACAGATATGTTGATCGGAATTGTAGTAAATATGTTCGACATATTCCCCTCAACAAATACCCCCTCCTTAGGCAAAGGATTAATAGGTTGATCAACACCTTCTGCAAGTCTCATGTGAAACTATGAATTCTCTATCTTGCTTAATTCTGGAAGGAAGAAGGACTTATGGTGAATAACATCACAAATCATTTATGGTCCAATCATGGCTTCTGGAATGGCTTCATCAGAAGGAAAAACTAGATCCAAGCAATCATAGGAATATGTGGAGTTCTCCGCCCAAGAGGGCTGTAGGATTCATCTGGTTCCTCTGATACTAAAGAAGAAGTCATGATGTAATCAACAACAACATTAAATATAGCTTGATAAGATACTTTTTTTGTTGATAGGGGAACTTGGGGATCTTCTTGTGAAGGGAGGACCTAAGGTTCAGTTCTATCCAAAACCGAAGCCATATATTTTGTTGATGTATTTGTAACTTCAGAACGTATTCACTTGTATATCTTATGTATTGTAACATGATGTTTATTCTGGGAAGTATCTGTAATGTAATTGAGTCATGTCATGCCCCGATGTTCCGATCGGGAGATTCAATAATGTAAACAAGTCATGTAAAGTCATTGAGGTTAACCCCCCATTGTAAGTTAGGGCAATAGTCCCCACAATTGTGTCAGGGTTAACCCTCCTTGTTGATCGGAGGGAAAAGTCCCCACAATTATGGGGGACTAGGGTTATTAGACTCTCCTAGATATGTCGGCCCTAGTAATTAATTGTTAAGTGGGGTCGACATGTTGAAGTGGATATTAAGTGAACGAAATAATATAAATAGAGAGTGAACCTCTCTATTTATCATACACACACTCACTCATTGGGGTGCATGAGTGAGAGAGGAGAAGCTCTCTCAAGTGAGAGAGAGAGAGAACAACTATGGAGATCATCTTTTCTATCTTTGGGTTTTACTGCTGCCATTGGTGCTCATTCTATCTCTGAGGAAGTTTCAGGGTTTTATCCTTTATGGTTTCCCTAAGGAAAATTCTTTGTGTCTATTGTCTCTTGTGTTTATTGTTGTGCATGTTATTCTCTCAGATAAGATCCTAAGATGATATTGCTTAAATGATAAAAATC
This sequence comes from Pseudotsuga menziesii, assembly GCA_001517045.1. Classification (NCBI taxonomy): domain Eukaryota; kingdom Viridiplantae; phylum Streptophyta; class Pinopsida; order Pinales; family Pinaceae; genus Pseudotsuga; species Pseudotsuga menziesii. The sequence continues at coordinate 152,016 of LPNX010549531.1, forward strand.
TAACATGGCATCAGAGATAACCTGATAAGAAGACACTGTGCAGCTGTAGAAGCTAGGGATTCTTAATTTTTTAGTCTCTCTCCACAATCCATCAGCAAAAGGATGCTAGGAAAACTCTCCATTGAAGGGCACATCTTTCTATCGAAGTAGAATTTGATTCCAGTTTTTTCTGCAGGAAATTAAGGATTTTCTTAGAAGAGGAATTTTGAGTGAGCCTAGAATAGGATTAATCTCCTCACCAAAATTTAAGTTTAGAGACCTGGTTCAATATTTTTGGTTGGGTGAAACTCTAGGAAATTCAAACCCTAGTTTGACCCCGGGACTAAAAAACCCTAAAATACTGAAACTAATAGTTTTGGTAGATTCTCTATATCTCAATATGGGAGAAGGATCAGGTGATGAAACATTCAAAGGTAGAAGCTGTTATACACCAGAATGGCACCTCTCCGTCCGAGTGCCGACTTTCCTTATGTCGGCGCACAAAAGGACACTTATGGATTGAGGTTTTCCTAGAATACTATACTTGGCTTATTATGGAATACATTTCTGCCTTCATCTCTACCTGTGACCACTTTCCCATGATTTCGTCGCATGTCAGCACTTCATGAAAGTCACTGAAAAAACACCTATATTGGAGGACTCATATCTTGAGTTTTGTAACTCCGTTTGACCTCATTTCTACACCGTTCGAAATATATTTCAGTTAGCTAAAACTTTCTAGAAGACACCAAAGTCTGAAAATGCCCAGAAATACCCTTAAAATGCATTTTTTGTGTATACGCGACTCTCCTTATGTGCAAAGTATCCTATGGCTAGGGTTTAAGAGGCCATCAACGTACTGGGGTTGAAAGAGAGATGCACAATGTTCAGCAAGTATATATAAACAAGATAAGAGAAGAGAAAGGTCCACACCTGACTCACTGAAGGCTGGTCCAAGGTTTCTCTTCAATCCTCTTCTTGCTCCTCTCGCTCCAAGAGACCTGCAAAACAAGTTATACCTTCCTCAAACCATTATGACCACATATAAAGAAATGATAATCAAATAAATATGAAATAACAATCTGATTAACATCATAATCTGATCATAAACAGAGATTCAATCACACATTGAACAATGATTTGGGAAGAAGAAGGACATCACATCTTTATTAATCTTGAAAACAAGTACAAATATACCTTCTCTTCAAGTCGGCACCTCACGAAACCTTGATCTAGATCTGCTGCTTCTCTTCTCCAAAGAACTTAGCCTCCAAGCTCTGCAACACAAGGGGAAGACCTCCAGGGCAAAGGTGTGGGCAAAGAGAGTCCTGATTCCTCTAGCATAACGATGCAGAAATTCCAAGTCCCCCTTTCATGAACCTCCCTACCTCTATTTATATGATGAAGAAGAGTTAGGGGCGAAGCCAAAGTGGTTACAACTGAAGGAGTCAGTTGTATAACTACCCAAACTAACTCAAAAGGCGTGTTTTTATGTTTTAATGTTGAGAAACAGATGCGCGACTATAAAGGAGAGCAACCCGCGCATGATACACAAGTTTACACAAGAGCAACCCGCGAATATATGCATGCGCGACTTGCAAAACACAAGAGTCGCGTGTGATACGCGGGTTGCACATAAGGAGAGTCGCGTATACACAAAAAACGCATTTTAAGGGTATTTCTAGGCATTTTTAGACTTTGGTGTCTTCTGGAAAGTTTTAGCTAACTAAAATGTCTTTCCAACGGCGTAGAAATGAGGTCAAGCGGAGTTACAAAACTCAAGATATGGGTCCTCCAATATAGGTGTTTTTTTAGTGACTTTCATGAAGTGCCGACATGCGATGAAATCATGGGAAAGTGGTCACAGGTAGAGATGAAGGCAGAAATGTATTCCATAATAAGCCAAGCTATAGTATTCTAGGCAAACCTCAATCCATAAGTGTCCTTTTGCGCGCCGACATAAGGAAAGTCGGCACTCGGACAGAGAGGTGCCATTCTGGTGTATAACACAAGAGGAATAAAAAAAGGTTAGGGTTGTGAAATATCCCATGGCCCACACAGTTTAAACAATCGAGGATCCTGGATGGGGAAGATCTATGGAGGAGAATAATTTATCCTCCCAAACATGCACGAGAAATAAGATGATTCAGGATCACGAAATGTTGGTAGACCCCTATTTTTTGGACGACAAAGATCTAGTGGGAAGTTGATCAATGGACCTAGTTTATTTCATGATAAAAATATGCATGAAGCTTAGTAAGGTAAGGAGCAGTGACATGTGGTAGACCCTGCATCATCGAATGTCAGAGATACGTCATAGTTTAGATCAACGATTCTAGTCCATTTCGCAATGAGAATGTGTGCAAGGTTTAGTAAGATGATGGATTGCGAAACAAAGTAAAGGGTCGCATCCTTGGATGTTTGAGATCTCTCATAGAGAATATCTATGACTATGACTTGTTTCACATTCCAAAGATTCGAGGGGAGATAAAAAGAAGATGGCTGCGAAATGAATGCCAAGGTGGATAAATTCTACGTCATGGATTTCATCTTGGAAGGATCATTGGCTTAGGAAAGGCCACATATTTTAATGGTTTAAATTGTTGAAGGTTTAGATCCATGACCAAATATCATTTCGTGAAACAACGGTGCGAGGTGGATAAGAATGTAAAAAGGTGTAAAAATACCGTGCACGTGAATTTGCGGCATTATTTTATTCTACAACATCAGAAAGTGAGAGCCAGAACAATGTAGGAGAATCCATCTCATACGACGACATTCAACCACCTGTCAAAAAAACCAGGTATACCTTTTGTCCCCCACTAAACTATAACATGGCTCAAGTTGACAGTATGGAAGTTCAGGACCCTGGATATCAGAAAATAGAAGAAGCCCTCGAGGATAGGGATGATGAGGTATTTGATACTCTTCTGTTAAATGGAACTATTAGTGAGGTTAAGGAGAAGCTAAGACTACTCAAAGAATAACAGATCGACGCACACAACATTCACCAGTCACACTTACATTTTTTCGCCACTTACCAAACCCCGAGTTGCCTAGAATTTGTTAGCTGGTGCGTTAATAATTATTCTCTCTTTAAGAGACTGGTAATGGACGTTTCCAACTCCAAAGTCCTTTTCCCTGTCAGCCCTCTAGCTTTTAGGAAATCCTTGTCGTTCACTGAGGATTTTTCCCTTGAAGCCCCAGATTTTAAAGAAGATTTCGTGCTTCAGTGTTTCAGGGGGTCTTTGATGGAAAAGAAGCAATATTTCTTCAAAAAATGCTTCAAATCCGATGTAAATCTAGTAGACCAACCATTTCCCATCGATTCCATCATGTTCAACGAGGAAACTCAATGCATTGTTACTCTGTTAAGCCAGTTCTTATGTCTGGACACTGACAAATACATCACTAATCCCCTTATGAGCTTTCTTTTTGTCTTGAGCACTTTCCCATTTGAGTCGAATGAGTCGAGTCAGACATTTCAGGTTTCACGTCTTAGGTTTGACGAGTTTTTATCCAAAAGTATCCATTCTCAGTTAATATACTTCGACAAAACCAAAACCTTTAGGTTCCAAGCTTATCTGTTAAAAATGTTCATTTCGTTTAATGAAGAAAATTTGCAATTGCCGGAAATGATCATGACTGAGGAAATGAGTAAGGATTACTCAAAATTCATGAACTTCCTCTTGTTTGTGATAGACAAGGCTATTTTCCAGAAGAGGCTTCCCATATTTTTACCAGAAATTAGATTCACTATGTAGTTCTCTATAGATAGAAAGGTAGGCGACTGGTTCCTATTTGAAAATGGATTTGTCATCAGATTGTATGGCTTCACTCACCTAGCGTATATGTTTCCAGCTTTTTTAACCCCTAGAGTATTCTCCCTAGAGTTTATCAGGAAAAATTTGATAGTAGAAACGTAGCACTTTTTGAAGTTCAAAAAGTCCACTAATGTTAAGTATCCTTGGGTAGTAGGGCCCTTTACTCTCAAGAGTAAAAAATCTTTTCCATTGATTAAAAACTTGTTGAATGAAATGTGATTTCCTACATATCCTGCCATGGATTATGACCGTCATCAGCTTATTTCCAACAGAAGGAAATTTGTGAAGAGAAAACCTTTCAAACATGTAGAGGTTTTTGGGTTGGCAGATGTTGCCAATTGGGGTGACTACCCAAAGGAGAATCCAAAGGATACTAATGGAAAGGAGGACTCAAGTTCTTCTATAAAGGACATTACTTCTTTAATTTCTGATATGTCTAAGATAATTACACTAGTTACAAACATTTCACCCCTAGTCAGTCACGCAGAGAAAACAAGTAAATGATATCTTTCAGATGCCATTGACATTGACGAAGAGGACACTTCTAGGACTCCCAAGAGGAAGAAGGTTGAAGCAGAGGGATAGCTGGTCCATAATACCTCAAAGGACATAGGGAAGCATAAGGTGAAAGTAATTGGACCTATTTTTGAGGTCGAGGAATAGGCCTTTACAGACACACTAGTAGACTCCACATCACAATTCAGGAGGAATATGAGGCTGTTGGATAGGTATAAAGACACAAAGGAGGTGTCTTCAAAAGAGGCATTGAAGCTATACTCAGAGGTCAGGAAGATTTCAAATAACGATGTGTCACTTATTGCTGTCAGCGACCAGGCCCATAACACCCTAAACTTGGCATTAGCAACCAATAGCAAGGTTTTTGAAATAAATATGGACGTGGAGGACATTCCTATCCCCGACATGATTCATTTTCACAAACAAACTGGGGACATTTTGTTCACAAACTTGTTGAAGTCCACATTGAAGTTGTCTAAGCTCGAAGCCACTAAGAGCAAAATTTAGAACCAGCTGAGGCATGAAAAAGTGGAAAGTAAAGAACACTAGGAACAAATCAAAAAGATGCAAGCAGATATTCTAGCTGTTGGGGGTCAGGCTAACAAAGGAGCAAGTGTGAAGAAGCTATTAGATGAAAAGGATAATACCATCCAATTTCTAAAAAAAAGTTAAAAATACCTATTTCTCAGCTGATAGAAGGACCTGAGCTTGCTAAGATAGAGAAAGAAAAGGAAGGTTTGAAGAATGAGCTGACTGACTATAATGCCAAATTATTAAAGTTTGATGATAAAGAAAAACAATGGAAAAAAGACATAGATTTGGTGGTGGAAAGTGAAAAGGCTTTGAAGGGAAAATGTGATTATATAGAGAACAAGTTACAGGGAAAAGAGAAATATATTGAAGACATTATCATTTCTCCTATAGCTCAATCTAGTGAACATGCCATCATCCAAGCCATGTCCTAGGTAAGCATTAAGGATTTAGAGTTAATTGGGTTGAAGAACTAGAACAAGACCCTGGAGAACTTGTCACCGCAAAGAGAGATAGAAAGGAGAACTTGGGAAGCCAAGTCTAATGCTTGGGAGCCCAAATGCCAGGAACTACAGACAAAGAATGATAAATTGACTAAATAGGTTACAGGCCAACTGCAGGTTCAAGGGGAAAAAACTATTATATGGGACACCATTATTGAAGAAGAAAACAAATTTAGGCCCTACATGGACTATGTTTTGGATAAGGAATTGGTAATACAATCATCTAGACAGGCTCTGATAGTAGCAAGAGAAAATATGAACAAGAAACTAGTTGAATGTGCTAAGAATGCTATTGATTTTTTTAACAGCCTGTCATAGGATGATCTAAGAAAAGAAAATGTCAAAGATAGGATCTCCATCATGACTTGGGATAGGAAGGTTATAAACAAATATCACCACTTGGACACTTTCCAAGAAAATGTTGATATTTTGGCTCACCAAGTGAAATTATTTATTGATATGTTTGACCCACTGTTCAAGAAAGGGATCCCTTTCTTCTGGAAAGAAAAGGGTGCTACATTGACTAAGGATGAATCCTATGAGAAACTGATTGCATGCAAACAAGACCATGCAAATTTTGCAGATATGAATTGGCCATTGTTTGGCAGGGTAATTGTAAGCAAATTGGACGACGAATTTGAAATCTTGTTCACCTTCAAAGAAGCATGCACGCATTTGCAAATCTTTTCTTACAAGGACCACATCAATCTGTGCGTGATGCTGAAAGAGATTTACACACTGGAACTACCATTTCCATATCAGTGGAAGGCATTCAAAAGCTTTGGAAAGACTAAATGCACACTGAACACCCAGATGTGAGAAGGAAGAGGTCGAGATGAGTCAGTAGGAATCCATTAGAAGGGCCCTAATTCTTCATTTTCATATCAAGCAATCCTAAGCCCCATCCATCACATTACCATTTTTATCCAACATGCTCGAGATTCCATATTCCTCGTTTCATGTAGAAATCATGGTGAATGCACCACTTCACAACTGTAGGAAGAAATTCCCATTTTTTGTAACCTAATTAGGCTTTGTTTTGAGGTTGGTCTTGGGAGCTATAACACTATAAATGTAACCTCTTAGAAGGAATTAGGGGGTTCAAGGATTGATTAAACTTTCATATTTTTGAAGCCTATGTGCTCATATTGTAGCTCTGCAAAGTTTCTTGGAAGCGATAATGAAAAATGTTTCTCTGAGTTTATGAGATTCATTACGATGTTAATATTCAGTTTGTGTTTCCTGTTTATATAATTTTCATATGTGTAAATTCCTGCAAATTCTTTCTATATTATATGTGAGGAATTTGTTTTATTAAGCGCTCCTTTCATCAGATGTAGCATTTGTAATGTGTTTGTGATGATTGTTATGGAATTAATCCTTGTTAGATGATCTATCTATGTCATTTACCTTATTTGTTATTTATTCTAAAGGCGTCTTTAAGGTATTTATCCATATATAGGAGCCCCTTGTTGCACTAGACTTTCTCTCCTTTCTTCTACCACCACTTGAAGATATTTAGCTGAAGTTTGCACTCACTTTGGCTCAGAATACAAAGGAGAAATCAGTGTTCATTATTTGTTGTAATACCCTTGAATGATTCAGACTATGACTCCATGGCCCAATGTTATTTATGATATGTCTGTCTTACAATACTTTGACCTACAAACATCTTGTTCTCCTCAGAAATCTATCCTTCTGAATGCTTATTTAAAGCTAAATCTATATGTAAATATTTTTGTGATAAGAGAGAGCCCTCTTTGACTGTATTGGATAGAAGACAGTCTAAAGGTTGGTTTTAAATGGTTACCACTATGAATTCCTACCAGAACCATAGGATAATTACAGCGTGATAACATCTTGGTGCCATTTTTGGGAACTATTTGCTATTATCTCCTCGGGAGAGATGACATTTTTTTTGTTCTATGACCTAGTTGAGCAGTCAGTCCTAGACACCTACTAGTTGTACATGCTCTGGAGACTCCACTCCAAGCCTTTGAAGGTGACTCCACTGGGAACACTATCCACCCAAAAGCTGCAAATATTTTTAGAGTTTCTACGACGATTCTATTGGGAAAATGAGCCCACTACAAATACATGGAAAAGCATGGTGAAAAATGAGGTACTCCACTGTGACTCTTCTCCAAGACATCTTGTCCTTCCTAGTAAAATTATTTATATCATTACCTACGCTAGTCAAAAGAGTTTTTCATTGCTTACGACACTCAGAACAAGGCCATGGGCTCACCCCTGTATATCCTTATTTAAGGACTGAAAGTATCCATTCGTCTTGTACATATGAATTATACCGAGATCCTTTAGTCGAACCACACGAGCAAGTTCTTGATCATCCATGTAGAAACCACGATGATAAGGCTAGCACTACATATTTTTATGAACCTCCACGAAGGGGTCTCCAACCCTCATCTAGTCAAGAACGCGCTCCACTTCCCTCTGAATTAGCCTCACTAAAATCCTCTTCCATGGGACAGTCTGCCGCCATATCCTTATCTCTCACAACTTCAGATCTTAAGCCGCCTCCATCATTCAGTTTTGTAGTCCTTCATAGCTCTACAGTTACTCACAATAGATTGACTTTATCTATCAAACCACCCCCAATCGCTCTTGAAAACCCTACTAAAACCCTAGGGAAATTCAAAAGGTTTTCTCCTATACTTATCCCTACTGTTATCCATGACCTTCATCAAGGATACACTCAACAAATCAAGCAGTTTACTGGGGAGAGGGGGTATTCAACTGAAAAACACTTGGGGTGGTTTGCAGACTGTGTTGACCTGGAATAAATATAGCATGAAAATTTTAAAATCATACTATTCTCCCAAAGTATTGCTGGAGAGGAAAGAAAATGGTTCACTAGTCTTCCACAAAACTCCATTCTGAGCTATCAATATTTTCAAGATTCCTTCAAGAACAAATGGGAAGAAAGGGAAGACCCCAATAAATGTTTGTCCAGATTCCATTCCATGAAGAGAAGGGAGAGTGAATATATCCAAGAGTTTTTGGACATGTTTATGAAAGTTTATCATGCCATCCCCTCCCAGTTCAAACCTCCCCTTGGTGCTTCCCAACTACAATATGCTGAGGCATTTGATAGTGAATTTACCCTTTGGATAACTGAAACAAAATCAGCCTCCCTAGACAATATGATGAATGATTCCATAAAGGTAGAAATAAACCTGACCGCTAATAGGAAAAAAGGAAGAGAGGAGGGAGAAAAGGGGGAAGGATAAAGAGCCCATACAACCTTTTTCCTCTATTTCATAAGAGACTACGATGAACATGATGCTGGAAGCCATGGAAACGTTGATGGAGAGACTCACTATGGGACACATCCCTCCTCCTATAGAAAATCAAGAGCAATGGAATAGGAGCCAAAATCTCAGAGGACCCATCCCTTCTCCAAGGAACCAAATAATCCCTGAAACAACTGTTCAGTTTGAATTTAAAGACAAATTAGAGCCAGAGTTAATGGTGGAGGAAGGACCTGTGGGTGTTTTTTCAACTCAAATTTCACCTAAATATTTACATGAACATACACAACCTTCCCAACTAGTGGAATATGAGAAAGATACACAACTAAAGTCTGCGTTGCATTCTAATCTTCCTTTGTATGAAAATTACAATCAACAGGAGGAGGGTAACTGTCTGCCATTATGCTTTTCCTCATTTGATTTTCTAAAGTAAATATTGAGGGTTTCTAATAAAACAAAAAAACTTGAGGTTAGGAATAATGTCATGGAATTTGTGGGAATGGATAATGAGAAGGGGGAATGAGTAGAATATTCTTTTCATTCCAATCCTGCCTTTTATGAGCAGGAAGATGATCAGCCCAGGTCCATACAGGAGGAGTGTTACATTTTGTTTGATGAAGAATGAAGTTATCATGTTGCATATCATGTTTGTGGTGGCTTTGGAGAAGATTTCAGTCCACATGTATATGAAATATGAGGATAGATACTCGGAAGATGAGGGTCCTAAATGGGATGTCTCCTCTTGTTCTTCCAATCTAAAATATTTATGTCAGGAAGAGCTTATTTCACTTTATTTTATTGAATATATTCCCTATGGAATGATACATGAAAGGGATCAAGTTAAAAATTCTGACATTTTGAATGGAGTTGTTGACATCTCGTTTGAAATTTATCATGAGCATCCATTGCATGGTTGTTTTGAAGAGAAGTTTGACAGGGTGATGGTGGAAGTACAGGGTGAGAAGGAGTATTGGGGCAAGCAAATGATAGAAACATTTGAATACTGCCATGCATTTTATGATTCAATTGCTGACTATATGGAGCAGCCTTGTCATGGAAGGTGCCTAACATAATTTTTAAAGGCTGTCATGACACAGTGACTAGGCATGTGGAGAATCGTTGTAGTGAGAATGGTGGGTTAGTTATGTACAATAAAGATTAGATTCCAATCATAACCTATTGCCATTAAGTTCTTCCTTTCTAATTTGAATCAAGCATGCTGAAAATACCCAATCATTAGATCATTTGATTGATTGGATTCATTGGAAGTCAGAAGTTACTTGATTGGGAATTGATGCTCAGTAAGTAGGGTAGGTAGAAATGAATAAGCTCAACTTGGCAAGCATTTCTTTTAAGCAATTATTTCAGTTTGTTTATAGCATCTGTTCAGTTTTTGTTTGCAAAGCACGACAAAGGGTTTCAGAAGATGATTGGGGTCATCCTAATGGATCAGGAACTTGGTCTACATGGTTCTTTCTACCTCATAGGGAGGATAGCATCCCCAAGTTAGAGCCATTTTTATCACTTGTGCTAAATTTCAAAGATTTATGCATAAACAACTGCACTAATTCCCTTGCCGAAGGGGGTATAGGCAAAAAAGTTTCATGTCTGGTGATTTGGAGGTTACTTGGAAAGCTTATCCTAATCCTGAAGGCCAAAATGGATTATCCCATGGTATGACATGATCAAACGTCAAAGGTCCTCAAATTTATGACCTTGCATTTGGGTTTCAAGGTGAAGATCCACTCACAGTTATCCAGTGGCAATATTGAATGGTGCATATCCATGGAAAAGAAGATCAACGGCTAATAAGGGTTTTTTCAAAAGAAGATATGTGGGTATAAAGGAATCTTAGAGTGGGAGAAACAAGGTTAAGTGTCGATCAAGATCAACCATTGGATGAGAAGGCAGTGCAGATCGACGGATAGGGAATATTTCGTTGGGGAAAGATGCACCAAAAATTAACTATGAAGGTACGCAAAGTCGATAAAGCCGTCCATATTTTAACGATCAAGATTAAATGCTATCTAGGATTGATGGCAGATGGATATTTCTTGATTCCAACATTCACGAAGGATAATTCATCCCAGGGCCACAAAATATGGTAGGGATCGCGTATTCCAACGACCTGCATTTTTGGTGGGCCAGATATATGGCGGAGGTGTGTTTTGTGCCTACAACGTGTAGGAGGAATAAAAATAGGTCAGGGCTGCCAAATATCCTAGAGCCCGCAGAGTTTAAATGGTCGGGATCCTGGATGGGGAAGATCTATAGAGGAGAATCATTTCACCACCCAAACATGGGTGAGAAATAAGACGATTTGGGATTGTGAAATGTTAAAAGACCCTGCTTTTTCGGACAGTGGAGATCTGGAGGGAAGTTGATGAATGAACCTAGTCGATTTCACAATAAAAATATGCACAAATTTTAGCAGGGTAAGGTGTAGAAAAATGTGGTAGACCCTGCATCGTCGGACATCAGAGATTTATCGAAGTTTAGATCAATGGTTCTATTCCATTTCATAATGAGAATGTGCGTAAGGTTTAGTAAGATGATGTATTGCGAAACAGATTAAAGGGTCGCATCCTTCAATAGTTGAGATCTACCGTAGAGAAGATCTACAACTATGAGTTGTTTTTCATTTCAAAGATGTGAGTGGAGATAAAAAGAGGATGGTTGTGAAATTAATCCAAAGGTGGATAAATTCAATGGCATGGATTTCATCTTGGAAGGATCAATGGCTTAGGAAAGGCCACATATTTTAATGGTTTAGAGTGTTGAAGGTTTAGATCCATGGCCAAAGATCATTTCGTGAAACAAAGATGCGAGGTGGATAAGAATGTAGAAAGGTATAAAAATACCATTCACATGCATTTGGGGCATTATTTTATTCTATAGCATTGGAAAGCGAGATCCAGAACAGTTCAGGAGAAACCATCTCATACGATGACGTTCAACCACCTGTCAAAATCACCAGGTAGACCTTTTGTCCCCTATTAAACTATAAAATGGATCAAGTTGACAGTATGGAAGTTCACAACCCTGAATATGAGAAAATAGAAGAAGACCTAGAGGATAGGGATGTTGAGATATTTGATATGATTCTGTTAAATGGACATATTAGTGAGGTTAAGGATAAGTTGATATTTCTCAAAGAAAAAGGGACTGAGATACATAACATTCACTAGTCACACTTCCATTTTTTTATCATTGACCAAATACCGAGTTGCCCATAATTTGTTAGCTGGTGTTTCGATAACTATTCTCTCTTTGAGAGAGCGGTAATGGCAGTTTCCATCTCCAAAGTCCTATACCCTGTCATTCCTCTGGCTATTAGGAAATCCTTGTTGGTCCCTAAGGATTTTTCCCTTAAAGACCAGGATTTTAAAGAAGAGTCCGTACTTCAGTGTTTCAGGGGGTCTTCGATGGAAAATAAACAAGATTTCTTCAAAAAATGATTCAAACCTGATGTAAATCTAGTATACCAACCATTTCCCATCGATTCCAACTTGTTCAACAAGGAAACTCAATGCATGGTTACTCTGTTAATCCAGTTCCTAGGTTTGGACACTAACAAATACATCATCGAGCCCCTTATGAGCTTGTTTTTTGTCTTGAGCACTTTCCCAATCGAATCAAATGAGCTGAGTCAGACATTGTAGGTTTCATGTCTTAGGTTCAATGAGTTTTTAGCTGAAAGTATCCATTCTTAGTTAATATACTTCGACAAAACCAAAACCTTTAGGTTCCAAGCTTTTCTGTTAAAAATGTTCCTTTCTTTTAATGAAGAAAATTTATAATTGCCGTAAATGATCCTGACTGAGGAAATGAGTAAGGATTAATCAAAATTCATGAACTTCCTCATGTCTCTGATATACGAGGCCATTTTCCAGAATAGGTTTCCTAGATTTTTACCAGAAATGAGAACCATTATGTAGTTCTCTACAGATAGCAAGGTAGGAAACTGGTTCCTATTTTAAAATGGAACTATTATCATATTGTATGGCTTCACTCACCCATCGTATATGTTTCCAGGATTTTTAACCCCGAGAGTATTCTCCCTAGATTTTATCAGGAAAAAGTTGATAGTAGAAACAGAGTACTTCCTGAAGTTCAAATATTCCATTGATGTTAAGTATCCTTGGGCAGTAGGGCCCTTTACTCTCAAGATTAAAAATGCTTTGCCATTTATTAAGAACTTTTTGAAGGAAATGGGATTTTCCACAGAGCCTACAATGGATTATGACCCTCATAAGGTCATTTCCAACAGAAGGGAATTTGTGAAGAGAAAACCTTTGAAAAATGTAGAGGTTGTTAGGTTGGTAGATGCTACCACTTGGGATGACTACCCAAAGGAGAATCCCAAGGATACTGATGGAAAGCAGGACTCAAGTTCTTCTATAAAGGAAATTAATTCTTTGATGCGTGATATGTCTAAGATAGTTGCAGCAGCTACAAACATTTCACCCCTGGCCACTCATGCAGATAAAACAAGTAAATAGGATCTTTTGGATGCCATGGAGACCGCAAAAGAGGACACTTACAGGATTCTCAAGAGGCAAAAGGTTGAAGCAGAGGGACAGCTGGTCCGTACTACCTCAGAGGACACAGGGAAGAAGAAGGTGAAAATAACTGGACCTATTTTTGAGGTCTAGGAATATGCCTTTATAGACACACCAACTGAATCCACATCATAATTCAGGAGAAAGATGGAGCTGTTGGACAAGTAGAAAGAAACAAAGGAGGTATCTTCAGAATAGGCATTGAAGTTGTACTCAGAGGTCAGGAAGATTTCAAATTAGGATGTGTCACTTATTGGTGTCAAGGACCGGGACCATAACACCCTAAATTTGGCATTAGCAACCAATATCAAGGTTGCTGAAATAAAGATGGACCTGGAGGACATTCCTATTCCTTACATGATTGATTTTCACAAACAAAATGGGTACATTTTTTTCAAAAACTTGTTGAATTCCACATTGAAGTTTTCTAAACTGGAATCCACTAAGAGCAAAATTGAGAACCAACTGAAGCATGAAAAAGTGGAAAGTAAAGCACATCAGGCATAGATAAAAAAGATGTAAGCACATCTTCTGGTTGTTCGGGGTCAGGCTGACAAAGGAGCTGGTGTGAAGAAGATATTACATGAAAATGAGAATACCATCTAGTTGCTAAAAAAGAAGTTAAAAATACCTGCTACTCAGCTGATAGAAGGAACCAAGCTTGCTGAGATAGAGAAAGAAAAGGAAGGTCTAAAGAACGAGCTAATTGACTGTAAGGATAAATTATTAAGTTTGTTGACAAAGAAAAACAATGGAAAAAAGACATAGCTTTGGAGGCAAAAAGTGAAAAGGATTTGAACAGAAAATGTGATGATATAGATAGGAAGTTACAAGAAAAAGAGAAAGAGCTTGAAGACGAGATCATTGCTCCTTTAGCTCAATCTGGTGAGCATGCCATCATCCAAGCCATGTCTCAGGTAAGCATTAAGGATTTAGATTTTACTGGGTTGAAGAACCAGAACAAGGCCCTGGAGAACCTGTCACTGCAAAGAGACCAAGAAAGGAGAACTTGGTGTTATACACCTAAATGGCACCTCTCCGTCCGAGTGCTGACATCCCTCATGTTGGCACACAAAAGGACACTTATGGATAGAGGTTTGCCCAAAACAATATAGCTTGGCTTGTCATGAAATACATGCTTCCTCCATCCAGCTAGTTACTTTGCCATTTTTTCCTATATTGAGATGTATTCGCGACTATCCTGATATACAAATCACGCATCACTCGTGAGTCTTCTTTACAGCAAGTCACGAATCCATGTATTCGCGGGTTGTGCTTATACATAGTCACGAATCATTCGCGGGTTGCTCTACTACAGACCCACGAATGTGTCTCAACATTAAAACATAAAAACAATCGCTCTAATGGGAGATTAGTTAAGTTATTTAACTTAATTTCCTTAACTGCTGTAACCTCCCTAACCTTCGAGAACTGCCTTATTTCACCCATATAAATACAGGCCTTGGGGAGGGTATTGATTACTTACACTTGGAGAGAAAAGTTATGCTGGTGGAGTTTATACAGAAGTCTTTGGAGCAGTGAACTCAGAATCCTTTGGTTGCAGAGGAGTCCTTGTCTCAGGCGTTGGGTTGTATTTGAACTCTTTCCATTATTGATAATAAAGAGATTACTTCTTCCATATGTGTTTCATGTGTATTGGTTTGATAATTATTTATGCTTATGCATCTTATATGTGATTTATCTAACCTTCTTATACATATATGAATCATCTTGTATCTGGAAAAGTGTTTCTTGACAGGTGAAAGAGGAGAAATCTTGAAGACTTTGGAAGTGGAACAGAGAAGAAGAATATTAGCAAGGATCGACCTTCGTTTAACAAGTAAGTCCTTTTGATCTTCCTATTTCTTATTCTGCACTTTAGAAGTCAATTGTCTGCAAGTAATTGAGTATGTTGGTAACCCCAGACCTTAGGTTATTAGGTGTATAATCCTGTACAACAAAACTGGTGACTCCGCTGGGGAGCCTGGACTGCTGTAGGTTGTTTTCTGTCCTCCTGACCAGTTTTGCTTGTGAGTCTGTTTGTGATTTGTTATCCTGTTTCAATACTTGCTTCATCATTTGAAAGTCTTGGGTTTTTCTTGATTTTTTGAGAAAATTTTTATACCCATTCGCGGGTTGTCTTTATAGACAGTCGCGAATAATACTGTGCATTCGCGGGTTGCAATACTAGACAGTCGCGAGTCACTCGCGAGTTGCTCTTAGTGACAGTCGCGAATACTCCTAGAAGTGGGGATTTTTAAGATAAGTTTTTGCTTGTTCTTCTCTTTGTTTGGTCCCTGTTTCTGAGTGGTCTTTCTTTAAGAATGCTATGTAGTGGGTCTGAATACTGTTGGTGATCACATTTCTTTGCTTTTTCTGAAGCTCTTGGGTCTTTTTGCTTGGTTTATTTACTGCTTGCATACTGAAGTGTTTTGGCCTGTTTGGGTAGTGGGTTAAAGCGTCTTAGTCCAGATCAGTGATCAGGGTCTTGGGCTTTGTTTTCCCAGTCTGTCTTCTGACAGTGGCTGGTGGTCACTTGCCTTTGTAAGTCTGCATTGATTCTTTGTCATTGTTTGCACCCAAGCTAGGGTTCCTAGTCTTCCTTTATTGGTTGTCTGTTGGTTCTATCAGCCTGTTTGCTTCAGTTTGTTACTTTTATACATTTTATAAGTGTCAAGTTTGCTCAAGCATAGTGCATTGTAGATGCATAGTAGAGTTTTGATTATTTTTAAAACTGAAAAGAAAACATAGTTAAAGCTTTTGCATTGTGATTTTTGCATAAGTAGTGTTTATTTCAATTTAAAAATATTATATCAAAAACTACAAAAACATAGCCTTAGTTTATTTCATCGTAGATTTCATTTCATCAATACATATTTGCAAAAATTAAAAAGAAGTTTGTTTTATAATGGCAATTTTGCTTTGAATACACCTTTACTTTCATTTATTTCTTGTTTGAGTCAAAACATCATAAAGTATACCACTCCATTTCCTCTTGAGTAAAGAACAACCCTTTAAAATGAACGCATAAATTAAAATCTATTAGTAAGTTTTTGTTTTGGGGGCCTTTCACCTGCTAGCTTAGGCTAGACTTGTGGGCTAGGAAGTGTAAACTTCCCACAAGTTATAAACTCAGACGTAGTGGACATTTCTTTAGGGAAATCCTTGACTGTATCACTGTATCTAGGAAGCTCCTCTCAAATGGGAGTTAAGCACTAGGCCACGTGGAGGCTTGGACAGAGGAGATAACCCTCTGAATCCTTGTCAAAACATAACCCAGAACTTTTATGCATCTGGGGATTCTGTCCTAGACAGAGTTTCAGGCTCAGCTACCCTACCCATGCGTATGAGTTCGGCTGACGACTATCCCCCCAGACAAATGGTATTGCCAAGGTAGCCTTTAGTCTCTTGTCTTTTTAGGGTTCATACCTAGGTAAACCGGAAGGCTATTTCTGGTTCACCTTGAATGGGCTTGGAAGGTAACCCTTGTGGAAAGTGTAGGAGGGCGGTGGGTGATTCCTTTGCTTGTGCCTAAGAACCACCTCAAGGACACCAAGTAATCATTCATCAGCTTTCTTCAGGAAAGTATATCTTTCACCCTGGTTTGATTGCTTGAGACTTTAGGAACTTTTTAGTGTATGCTCTGTGGTTTTGCCTGTGTTTAGTTGGCCTTAGGGTGTGATTTGTTAAATTTTTAATTCTGGAGGACCAACCTGTTATAAGGTCAAGAAGGTTGAGAAACCTTCCTCCTATCACTGCATTGGAGCCTCCACCTTTACCTCAAAGGCGGAGATTAGACACAAATGGTTCATTCGAACCTGTAGGAATAAGTGAGACTCTTGGTGAACCGGAACTCATTGCTAACTGTTTCAATCTTGACACAGTTGAGATAGAAGAATTGCAGACTCACAAGTTTGTAAGAAATTTTAACTCCCCCTTGACTGATTTAAACGATCCTGTGATCATCCAGGTTAGATCTTTTGATTCACCAGTGCTAGGTGTCCCTGTGGGTAGAGTCATGTATTCTGCAGAAGAAAGTTCTTTTGTGTTTACCTCAACCCTTCTGGTTGAAGGGGTACTACCTCCCCCGGTAAGTACCCCTAGATCTAGTTTTCCATCTACACCTTTGACTCTAGCGAGCCGGGTGGTTCAACCACCAGTTCACTCAAACATAGGAGGTACTTCTGGTAACACGGTTGCTGGGATCCCCAGTATACCTACCATTCCTTCTTCCTTTCCTTACACTACCCAGAGTGGTCCGGTAGGATCCTCGGCTTATGTCCAAGGATTTCTTTGGAATGGGGGGCACATTCCCCCATCCAGTCCATACGTAGGTCCATCTCCTTCATATGTAGGAGTGCATTTTGGGAGCAACACCTCTTATGGGAAGAGCTTCTAAACCAATATTTCGATCCCATACACGAGCTCTCCCTTTTCGTTGTTTAGTAGAGGGATACCTGCTCCAGTCTTTCAGACCCCTGCTTCTATGGGGACGACCCGAACCACTTATACTGCACCTCCCACACAAAATCCTGTGGCTTATGGATGGAATCCATTTCAAAGCAACCTTCCCACTTCACAACCGGTGGTTGGGGGCAACCCCAGTTTTACCCATGGGCATTCGGGGGCAGGCCCCTCAAATCCCCAAGTTGGCACATTTACTACCCTGGTTAGGCCCAAACTTCCTTTCCTGGCAACTTTAAACTTGCCAGACTTGTCAAAATTGATGAATGACCCAGTGAGGCATGACCCCTTGTGGCCACCTATTCCCACGAAGTTGCCATCGGATATCCCTAAGTTCGAAGGTAAAGCTGGTGAAGATCCTGTGGAAAATGCCACCACTTTTCACTTATGGTGTTCTTCCAATTCGTTGAATGAGGATTCAATTAGATTGAGGCTATTCCAGAGGACCTTGACAGGTACGGTGGCAAAGTGGTATATCAAATTGCCTTCTGCTACCTTTAGTAGTTTCTGGGATTTGGCTAGTGCTTTTCTTAGCCACTTTCAGCTTTCGGTTCGATACAATTTTGGAATGGACTTGTTGTCTACTTTTATACAAAACAAGGCTACCCACATCTCAGATCATATCCAAGAGTGGAGGAGGTGAAAGAGCCTTATCAAAGCCACCATTCCTCCTGAGTTTCTATTAGAATGGTTCCTTAAATCACTGTTGCCATACATATCTAAGGATGTTTCCACATCAGGAGTAACGAATGAAGAAGAAGCCATACTCAGGGCCCAGCAGTTGAACTTGATTTATTCACAGTCTGGGATCTTGTATGAGATCATCCCTGAGGCACCGAGGCCTTCGTACGAGGTGGAGAAGCCTAAGCCTGGACCCCATGCCGATGGTGTGGTTGGGTCTGTTAACTCTCCCACCGTAGAGTCTTTAACTAAGCAACTTCACTAGTTGTCTGTCAAACAGTCTACGGCGGAGGCAGCAAAGGCTGCCCCCTCTCCCCAGAATGCAAATGTCTTTGCTCAAACCTCTCATAAGGGCAATCAGCAGCCCGACGGGAAGAAAAAGAAAGGTAAGAAGGGAGAGGGAAACCAAAACAAGCCAAATCCCGCAAACAATGCTGATGGGGGGAAAAAAGAAAAGAAGAAGGTTAAGTTCCCTTGTAAGCTATGCCAAGAGCACCACCTTACTCACCTTTGTCCCATTATGGATCAAGCCCAGAAGCTGCTCAAAGCTCAACAACCGGCTATCCTGAAGGACCCGTTTCCCTAAGGACAGAACTCAGCTTCAGCTTCTAATGTAGCAGGGGGCACTCAAAGTGCCCCTGACCCTAATTATATCAACATGGTTCGATCTTCGACTTTGTTGCAAACCAGGAACAAAAACTATGAAACTAAGACTTCTGAGAAGGGTAAAGCTGTAGGTGAACCTTCCAACCCTCTCACGATAGAAAAAACTGCCGAAACTATGCCGAAGATACCAAAAGGTGTTTTCAAGAAGACCTTGCATAACCCCAATGCTAGGGCTGCTTCAAACTACTCAGTGGTTGAAGATTTAGCTCAAACCCCGTGTGCAATGTCAGCTTTAGAGGTGTTACAGAGTTGTCCTGCCCACCGGGATGCTCTCTTAGCAGCTTTAGGTAGAATGGATTCATCGAGTCTCATGGCGAAATTCAATCTGTCTGATGTCAAAATTCGCTTGGCTTACCATGTAGCCCTATCAATAGATGCCGTCCATGGTGGTAAGACCATTGGAAGGGAAGTTGTTGATGAGGCAGCCTCTACATGTGTTATGTCCCTGGCCTACTGGAAAGCTCTTGGATCCCCAGAGCTGGTCCCATCAAACACTTTACTTAGTGCTTTCGATGGAAGATCCTTCCGTCCTCATGGTATCCTGCCGGCTTTCAAGCTTAAGTTGGCAGGTAAAGTAGTGTTTGTCGAAGTTGAAGTGATTGATGCTCCTTTGGACTATAATTTTCTTTTGGGAAGGAATTGGACTTATGCAATGTCTGCTGTTGCATCGGCTGTTCTTCGTGTCATGGTTTTTCCACATGATGGCAAGTTGGTTACTGTTGACCAACTTGATTTTACCTGAAAAGGCCATTTAGAGTCTAAGGAATCCATTGTGCCATTGGTTGATCAGGACAAACCTGCTGCACAGAGCTTGGGAGCTGGAATGTACGCATCATTGATGGGAACATTTGACCTTCCAACCCCGGTGAATTACATTGGTTCTACTACTGTGGGGAATTCCATCACTACGGTTGTTGATAGGACTGATCCTTGGGTCCTCCCAACTCCCCATGAACCGGAAGTGACCTTATCGGCAGTAGAGGTAGCTTATCAAGCCATCATTCAAGCTACTGCTGATCCCATTCCAGATCCTCTATTAGTCTCAGATGATCTGGAATAAGTCTATTGGCCCGCATGGGCGAAAAAATCTTTACATTCCATAGATTGCTTAGATACCTTTTTACCTTCCGATGAAGCTATTCTAGAAGCTATGAGTGGATGTGATAAGATTTGTTAGGATCTTCATCATCGATCCTATTTCCTTCCAGATCTGAGCAAGATAGAAAACCAAGAGTTTAAAGTGAGACTGTCATATGATATTGAGGTACCTATCAACCCTTTGCCTAGGGAAGGGGTGTTTGCTGAGGGGAATATGGAAAACATTTCCACCACTATACCCATCAATATCTCTGTAAACCCAAATATCGTGGAAAACATCTATATAGGTGTAAACTGCTCTCCGGAGGAGATTTCCATCTACACTACCCTTTTCAAGGAATTCTACGACATCGTTGCCTGGTCATATGAGGAGATGCCAGGAATTGATCCATCTATTGTTCAACATGAAATCCAAACCTATCCTGATGCCAAGCTGGTTCGACAAAAATTAAGACCCGTGAACCCGCGTAAAGCGGCGGCTGTGAAGGCAGAAGTTGAAAAGCTCTTGAAAGCTGGTTTTATATATCCCATAGCTTTGACTGAATGGGTATCCAACCCTATTCCTGTTGATAAAAAACAAGGGACTATTCGCTTTTGTACAGACTTTAGAGACCTCAATAAAGCCTGTCCTAAGGACAATTACCCCACACCATTCATTGACCAGATCATAGATGCATGTGCGGGGAGTGAAGTGTTTTCGTTTATGGATGGTTTCTCCGCCTACAATCAAATCCAAATTAAACTAGAAGACCAACATAAAACTGCTTTCATTTTCCCTTGGGGTACATTTACGTATAGAAAAATGCCCTTTGGATTGAAAAATGCTAGGGCTACCTTTCAACAAGCCATGAACTTTGCTTTTCACGACATAAAAGCCATTGTTGAACCGTACCTTAATGATCTGCCTGCACATTCTCGCAAGAGGGTCCAGCATCCAGATCATTTGAGGTTGATTTTTGAAAGATGCAGATACTATAAAATTCACTTGAATCCCCACAAGTATGTTTTCTGTGTCGAGTCAGGAAGATTACTCGGATTCATTGTGTCTAGTAGAGGCATCCAGGTGGATCCATTGAAAGTTAAGGCCATTGTAAATCTTCCTCCTCCTCATTTTCTCAGGAAACTTCAAAGCCTGCAAGGAAAGTCCAACTTTCTTCAACATTTTATCGTTAATTATGCCAAGATCACTAAAGGTTTCATGCGCTTGCTTAAACAAGACACTCCTTTTGTATGGGATGAAACCGCACAACTTGCGTTCGAGGCATTGAAAAAAGCTTTGCTGTCGGCTCCTTTATTATGTCCACCAAATTATTCTAGGGATTTTATATTATATCTGGCCACGTCGAAGTCGACCATTGGGGTAGTGCTAGTCCAGGAGGATGATAAGCTCGTTGAGCATGTCGTTTATTATCTTAGCCGTGCTTTGGCTGGACCTGATCTTTGATACTCCCACGTCGAGAAGTTAGCCTTAGCAGCTGTTTATGCTTTGCAGAGGTTGCGCCACTACATTTTATTGAGGACCACCACAGTAGTGGCGGATGTGAATCCGTTCCAATATGTTTTATCCCAACAGATTGTTGGGGGAAAATTCAATAAATGGATAGTCATTCTCCAGGAGTTTGACTTTGATTTTCAATCCGCTAAGTCTAAAAAGTCCTTAGTTTTTGCTGAGCTAATAGCAGAATTTCCCACTGAAGAAAATGTAGCGGTTGAGGATGACTCATTCCCAGATGAGCACATCTTCTTGATATCTACCTCTGATCCTTGGTATGGGGATATTCTTATATATCTCCAGAATTTGAAGTATCCTACTGCTTACTCTAGGGAGGAACGACGTAAGTTATGCCTTCATGCAAAGAACTACCTCATTATAGGAGATACATTATATCAACGAGGGGTAGATTCTGTCTTGCGTCGCTGCCTTACTCACGAGGAAGCGGAGATTGTTCTAAATGATTCTCATAGTGGAGCATGTGGGGGTCATTTATCTGGGTTAGCAACGGCCCAGAAGATTTTGCGTGCTGGTTATTTCTGGCCCATGATCTTTAAAGATTGTGTGGAAGCCATGAAGCACTGTCATCCATGTCAGCTCTACACCAGAAAAATGCGGTCGCATCCTGCTCCGTTATTTCCTGTTGTCTACGTAGGCCCCTTCATGAAATGGGGGCTCGATTACATGACCTGCAACCCAGTCTCGTCTAGGGGGCATAAATACATCATTGTCACTGTTGACTATTTTACAAAATGGGAAGAGGCAATGCCTACTTTCAAAGATAACGGGGAAACTGCAGCTTTATTTGTTTTCAATCAAATTATTGCAAGGTTTGGTATTCCCAAAGTGATTGTCACTGACCATGGAAGTCATTTTCAAAATAACATGATGACGGAACTGACCACCATGCTTGGATTTTGACAAGAACATTATTCTCCATATTATTTGTAAGCAAATGGTCAGGTTGATGCTATTAACAAGACTTTGAAAACTATCCTTAAATGGACAATTGATGCAGCCCATTCTAATTGGCACATCATGTTATATCCCGCTCTTTGGGATTACAGAACTAACGTTAAGACTGCCACAGGTTATTCATCTTTCCAACTCGTTCACGGGGTGGAAGCAGTTACTCTGATTGAATGCGAAATCTTGTCCTTAAAGATAGCCATTCATGTGTTACCTGACACGACTGAGCTTGAAGAACGTCTAGTACATATAGAACACCTTTATGAGCAACATAGAGATGCGTTGACTGTGAATCAAGCTCATAAAAATAGGGTTAAATCTCAATATGATAAAACGGTCAAACCTAGGGTTTTCTCTGAAGGGGAACTTGTCTTGCTTTGGGACCAAGATAAAGAACCCTTGGGGGCAGGAAAATTCAAGGCTATGTGGTTAGGACCCTATGTTGTGTCGAAGGTATTAAGCAAAGGTGCATATGAATTAGTGGATTATGATGGGAATAAGCTGCCTGAGCCTAGAAATGGGCTCTACCTAAAGAAATACTATGCTTAGGCTTAGCACTTTTTCTTGTATTTTATGTACAATAGGTTGTCAGTTTTTTTTTATATTATCTGCTGGTTGTTGCAGATGTCTTCCGAAATGTATGTAGGTTTCGCTGATGGCGCCAGTCGTCACACTTGTAACCTAGCTTCGGTAGCATGGGTTATCTATTCTCCCACAGGACAACTTGTTGCCGCTGGTGGCGCTTGTCTAGGTCCTACTTCTAATAATGTTGATGAGTATAGGGCTGTTATTGAGCTCCTATGGGATGCTTTGTCACGTGGCATCACCCAAATGGAAGTCTGTTTCGATTCTCAGTTGGTATTTTCTCAGCTCAATCAAGCTTATCAGGTACGAAACCCTACCTTGTTACATCAGTTCATGCAAATTCGTTTATTGGAAAGACATTTTGAAGTTATTACTTTTAATCATATTCCACGTAATCAAAATTCATTGACTGATGCATATGCTAATTATATTTTGGATTGGCATCTCACACACATTTCATAAAATATACAGCAAACATGTAAAAAACACTTGTAAATAAACTGACAACCAAAAATATATATATATATATGTAAAATATCTGTCTGTAGATAGATCGAGTCTGATTCGTAGATCCCGTCATATACAAAATATACAAAATGTGGATCATCATCCATCAAAATTCCCTAGAACTAAGCCTGACCACCCTGGACACTGGGACCACCTTGGTCCCCATGATCTCTAGGCACCCTGGCTTCCTCAGCCTCCTTGACCTCGGCAGCCTCCACCGCATCTCTGTATACAAGTACTACTCTAGCTACTCTCCTGAACAGTCGTAGCCACACCGGTGGAACACCCACTACAAACTCCTGCATGGATGTAGGTATGTGCTCAATCTGTATCGTAGGTACTCATTGGGTCATCCTGGCCAGCTTCCCCTCTAGTACCCGAACCAATCCTGGGTCTCCTCCTACAACTGGACGCACGGACATGCGGGGGTGCCCTTCAGGGCGGACTGGTCCAATATCTGCATTTTGACACACAAATCGGATTAAGACTTGTACATATGTATATCACCATCATTTCAAAAATTCATAAAAATTTGAAAATGATAAAAAATTAAAAAAAAACACTTACCCATCTCGCCCCATATTCCTCTTGGAGGGAGGACAAGGTCGAGATCACCTCAGAAATCCATCCCAGCATATGGAAACTGCTCCAACGCCGGCAGCTGTCGTTCCCACCATATATAAAAGTCATCATCGTAGATGCTATGTACTATGTCTCCTCCTCCTTAACGGAGGAAGATATCTCCCCACCGGCTTAGCCTTGGCTGACGTGGATGTTTGACCAGTAGTGGTATAGCAGGGCTCATAGCTGGTACTCTCGAAGAAGAAGAATGCTACTAGTATGCTGGCATAGCCAAAAAATTTGCGTCTTCCTCTCCTATAGTCGGATAGTTGCCTCTTCATGATGGGGAGCACTCCCGAGCACCAATCATAGAGAGCAACTCTGAAGCAATCAACTGCCACCCTCATCTAATTCCTGGTGGCCATATGCAACCCTGATGATCCTGAAAGTCTCACAATAGTACTAGCTAGTACCTGGAGTGTGAAATCCTGGATGTCTGCAATAATAACACTGCTGCCCCTCTTTTGTGTACCCAGTGTACAGAACATGTCAACATAGTTTTGGACACTCAAGGGGTCTCCGCCCCTGCCATTGCCCTCCAAGTTCACCGGTGCCCCCCGTTGTGATAACCCAGTTATGAAATATATATCCTCTATGGTAAGCTCTAAGGTCTCACCTTGAAGATTGAACATCCCCATGTCATGATCCCAGTAATTGACCATGAATTCCAGTAAGCGGACATTTTCCCGCATGGGTGATGTGCAAAAGAACTTCAGCATCCCGCAAGTCCGCAATGCTTGTATTACAGCCGTGCTTTGGAGCGCTGCATGATCCATTATTTCATGCTCTCTTTCCCTCCACTCCAGCACCATATTTTTCCTGGCAAATATACACAATTTGGTTCAGTATTTCATCTTTAAAAAATAAAAAATTGTGCATAAATTTTGAGTTTTCACCCATCGCGCAGCATTCACGACTGTCTAATTAGGCAGGCCGCGAGTCATTCGCGACTGCCTAGTTAGGCAACTCGCGAGTAAAACACATATTCATGACTTTTACTCCTTGCAACCCGCGAATGCGCCATGATGTAATTTGGGATGATGTAAAATACTGAATTAACCATTAATTTTGATATTTGTTTGGATCAAATTGAAGGGTTTAGGGTGTAGAGTTACCTGAAACTGACGGATCTGGATTCCGACGGTCCAATTGTCCATGGTAATTGATCAAAGATAGAAGGTAAACTTTCCTTTTTGGTCCAAAAAGTGCAAATGGTGAGAAATGTTTTAATTTTCAAGCTATTTATAGAAATAATATTTCGTAAAGTGGGTCTTTTTATATAGTTTGAAATGTCAATTGACTAATATCACCCTCTTTGTGCCTTGGAACAGGTTTACCAATTTTTACAAAGTGTTGATGCTTCTATAGGGTGGTTTTTCTATATCCAACACATGTTGGTATCTTATCACTCCACATTAACCTTAGTATTCAACGTTTTTCCACGGACTATGGTATTCTAAGCCCTTAGTCCCTTGTCTCTACCATTGTTCTTCCATGGCTAGGATCCTTATTTCATGAGTGTCATCTTATTATGCCTTTGCCATCCTTTGGTACTCATGCCGTCACTGTTTTAGGCCCAGGGGTTTCCTCATAGCTATTTTTCACGCCAAATAGAACTTCTTCTGAATCTCTTTTTACAAGCTATCCCTTTATAGGACTCCCCGACCTTATGGAGTTTCTTTATGCCCAGGTCTAACTCCTTCAAAACAGACTTGACTGCCGAGTTATCTCGTCTGTTCAAGCTCGTTAAGAATATATGAACGGGCATCTGCATTGGTGGTAGGTTATCTCTTTCTCGGACCATGCGGAATAATACGAGAAATGATCACTCTCTTTTCTTTTGAATTGAGAAGAGTATTCTCAGGTATAGGTTTATCACTTTTCCGGACCTAAGGGACTAAATTTACGGAAAAGGAACACCCAGTTTGAGCTTAGTTTTCTCTTTTTCGTGCTCCGGACCCAAACATGAAAAAGATTCCGAGTGTACTTTGTGTCTTTGTCATGCTCATTAAACACTAAAGAACAAAGCAACGAGTTTATTGTTGTAAGCCCCA
>LPNX010549531.1:178456-242282 GCA_001517045.1 Pseudotsuga menziesii
TTGAACATAGCACTCTTTGCTTTCTGATATCCATGTTTCAGTATACACTTGTGTTCAGCTATTACTTTGAGTTTCTTACTCCTCCTCTTGTCCATTATCCTGGGGAATCTGATCATGTCTCCTACATGACAGATAAGTCTAGTTGTTCTATCTATCTGTTGTATGCTGCCTTGGGTCATCTCTATGTTGTTCCCACTATTCAAGGACTTTACCCAATGTTTGATCTATCACCTGATCCCATCATTGTTATATCTGTTATCTATTTGTGTCTCCCTTCTTTTTCCCAGTTCCTAGTCACTCTTGTGATCCGTTGGAGGATCTGTTGCCTTCCTTATCACAGCATGGTTCCGTTTCAGTAATTCCTGATGACGAAGACCTCGAGTTTTGACGATCGTACCTCTAGATTCACTTTCATTATTGGTGAACTCCTTTGATTCAGTTGTCAATTATCACCTATTGGTTGACAAACTGTTGAATCCTTTCCATGTTTGACTTCAACTTACCCTTATTCACATGGCTTGGATTGTACTGGTTCTTTGGGATCATTTATGAAGACCTTAGTCTCTCACATATGGACTAAGTTGCGCAAGATTATGTTCGATCTATCTACATAGCTTCCAAATCTTTGAAAACTCATCATTATTGTATATTGTGGCTTCGATCCACCTTTTTAATATGCGTGGTTTTATACCCGTATCATATGATGTAATCAAATATTGTAAAGGAGCTAATGTTCCAGTATATTGAACATAGCATCCTCAGATGTAACTTTGTATATGACATTACTATGCTTTGTTTCAGGTACTTTCTCTACTCCATTGGATTTCTGAGTTCTCCAAAGGTGAATATTATAATTTATTTCAGCCATCGTTCCCCTCTGACCTCACACATTAGGGGGCATCTGTTATACACCTAAATGGCACCTCTCCGTCCGAGTGCCAACATCCCTCATGTTGGCACACAAAAGGACACTTATGGATAGAGGTTTGCCCAAAACACTATAGCTTAGCTTGTCATGAAATACATGCTTCCTCCATCCAGCTAGTTACTTTTCCATTTTTCCTATATTGAGATGTATTCGCGACTATCTTGATATACAACTCATGCATCACTCGCGAGTCTCCTTTACAGCAAGTCGTGAATCCATGTATTTGCGGGTTGCGCTTATACATAGTCACGAATCATTCGCGGGTTGCTCTACTACAGACCCACAAATGTGTCTCAACATTAAAACATAAAAACACTCGCACTAATGGGAGATTAGTTAAGTTATTTAACTTAATTTCCTTAACTGCTATAACCTCCCTAACCTTAGAGAACTTCCTTATTTCACCCATATAAATACAGGCCTTGGGGAGGGTGTTGATTACTTACACTTGGAGAGCAAAGTTATGCTGGTGCAGTTTATACAGAAGTCTTTGGAGAAGTGAACTCAGAATCCTTTGGTTGCAGAGGAGTCCTTGTCTCAGGCGTTGGGTTGTATCTGAACTCTTTCCATTATTGATAATAAAGAGATTACTTCTTCCATATGTGTTTCATGTGTATTGGTTTGATAATTATTTATGCTTATGCATCTTATATGTGATTTATCTAACCTGCTTATACATATATGAATCATCTTGTATCTAGAAAAGTGTTTCTTGACAGGTGAAAGAGGAGCAATCTTGAAGACTTTGGAAGTGGAACAGAGAAGAAGAATATTAGGAAGGATCGACCTTCATTTAACAAGTAAGTCCTTTTGATCTTCCTATTTCTTATTCTGCACTTTAGAAGTCAATTGTCTGCAAGTAATTGAGTATGTTGGTAACCCCGGACCTTAGGTTATTAGGTATATAATCCTGTACAACACTTGGGAAGCCAATTCTAATGCTTGGGAGGCCAAATGCCAGGAACTACATAAAAGGAATGATAAATTGACTAAACAGGTGCCATGCCAGCTGCAGGTTCAAGGGGTAAAACATATTATATGGTACACCATTATTGAAGAAGCAAACAAATGCATTCCCTACTTGGACTATGTTTTGGATAACGAATTGGTAATACAGTCATCTAGACATGATCTAACATTAGCAAGAGAAACGTTGAACAAGAAACCAATTGAATGTGCCAACAATTCTATTGATTTTCTGTACATCCTGTCATAGGGTGATCTAAGAAAATAAAATGTCAAATATAGGATCTCTGTTATGACTTGGGATAGGAAGGTTATAAGAAAATATCACCACTTGGACACTGTCTAAGAAAAGGTTGATATTTTGGCTCACTAAGTGAAATTGTTTATTGTTATGTTTGACCCACTGTTCAAGAAAGGGCTCCCTTTATTTTGGAAATAAAAGGATTCTATGTTGACTAAGGATGAATACTATGAGAAACTGATTGCATGCAGACAAGACCATGCAAATTTTGCAGATATGAATCAACCACTGTCTGGAAGGGTAATTGTAGACAAATTGGTTGATGAATTTGAAATCATGTTCGCCTTCAAAGAAGCATACATGCATTTGCAAATATTTTATTACAAGGACCACATCGAGCTATGTGTGCTAGAGAAAGATATGTTCACGCTGGAACTACCTTTTCCATAGCGTGGAAGGAAATTGAAAGGTTCATAAAGACTAAATACACACTTCACGCCCATACATGAGAAGGAACGGGTCAAGATGAGTTAGCAAGAAGCCATTGGAAGGGCCCCGATCCGTCATTTCCATATCAACCGATCCTGATCCGTAGCTGCCACATTACCATTTTTATCCAGCATGCTTGAGATTCCATATTCCCCATTTCATGTAGAAATCATGGTAAATGTGCCATTTCACAGTTGTCAGAAGAAATTCCCATTTTTTGTAACCTAATTAGGATCTGTTTCGAAGTTGGTATCGAGTGCCATAACACTATAAATGTAACCTATTCAGAGGAAGTAGGGCATTCAAGGATTGATTATAATTTCATATTTTTGAAGCCTCTATGCTCAAATTGTCGCTCTACAAACTTTCTTGGAAGAGATTAGGAAAAATGTTTCTCTGAGTTTATGAGATTCATTACGGTGTTAATATTCAATTTGTGTTTCCTGTTTATATCATTTTCATATGTGTAAATTCCTGCTAATTCTTTCTATATTATATGTGAATAATTTGTTTTATTAAGCACTCCTTTCATCAGATGCAGCATTTGTAATGTGTATGTGATGATTGTTATGGAATTCATCCTTGTTAGATGCTCCTTCTTTGTCATTCTTCTCAGTTGTTGTTTCTACTAAAGGTGTCTTCAAAGGATTCATCCATAGATAGGTTCCCCTTACTGCACTGGAATTTATCTCCTTTCTGCTACCACCACTTGAAGATATTTGGCTGAATGTTGCACTCACTTTGCCTCGGAATACAAGGAGAAAAGCATTGTTCATTATTTGTTGTAATACCCTTGAATGATTCAGAATGTGACTCCATGGCCAAATAGTATTTCTTATATGTATGTCTTACAATATTTTGACCTACAAACATCTTGTTCTCCTTAAATATATATCCTTCTAAATGCTTATTTAAAGCTAAATGTATATGTGAATATTTTCGTGACAAGAGAGATCCATATCTAACTATATTGACTAGAAGACAGTCTAAAGGTTGGCTTGAAATGGTTACCCCTATGACTTCCTACCACAACCATAGGAAAATTACAGGTTGATAACAGGTTTCATGTGCTTGTTGAAGAAATAAACCCCATTCCTATGGGATGAAACTGCACAACGCGCTTTCGAGGCATTGAAAAAGGATTTACTATCGGCTCCTCTCCTGCGTCCGCTAGATTACACCAAATATTTTATATTGTATCTGGTCGCATCCAAGTCGACCATAGGAGTAGTAATAGTTCAAGAATATGACAACCTCCAAGAGCATGTTTTCTACTATCTTAGTCAAGCATTAGCAGGTCTTGAACTTAGGTACTCACACGTCGAGAAGTTGGCATTGGTGGCAGTTAATGACATTTAGAGGCTATGACACTGTATCTTGTTGAGGAAAACCATAGTGGTGGAATATGTAAATCCATTCTAGTATATTTTATCCTGGTGAATAATTGAGGGAAGATTCTACAAAAGGATCGTCATACTTCAAGAGTTTGACTTGGATATCTAGTCCGCTAAGTCTAAAAACTACTTAGTGTTCATAGAATTGATCTCGAAATTCTCGACTGAAGAGATCATAGTGGCAGAAGAAGACTCATTCCCAAAGGAGTACATATTTTTAATTTCAACCTCGCATCCTTGGTACGTAGATATCATAATATATGTCTAGACTCTTAAGTGTCATGTGTCCTTCTCATGGAAATATCAACGTAAGTTGCACGTTAATGTAAAGAAATAAATTATCATCAGCTATACCTTGTATAGACAAGGGGTAGATTCTATATTACGTCGGTACCTCACCCAAGAGGAGGCAGAGCATGTCCTAAATTATTCCCATAGCAGAGCATGCAAGGGTCATTTATCTGCGTTAGCAACAACCCATAAAAGTCTACGTGCTGGTTATTTCTTTCCCACTATCTTTGTGGATTGTGTGGAATTTGTAAATAGTTGGCATCCTTATCTTCTCTATACCATAAAAATGCGGTCACATCAACTCCTTTATTTCCCTTCATCACAGTAGGGCCCTTCACTAAGTGGGGGGTTGATTTCATGACGTGCAACCCAGTGTACAAATACAATGACTTTGTCATTTACTTCATTCAATGTCTTCTAGTTAAGTGATAAGCTAACCTATTCTTCCACTATATGACCAAAATTGGATCGATACAATTTAAATATCTGTCGAAGGAACAACAGAGAAACAAAGAATATTAATTAGTAAAAATTTGCTCATTTCTCTGATAAGAGATTATGCAAAGTTTCTGTAAAAACCTGAACTATGAGAATATAAATGTTGGGGGGCACAAGTATATCATTGTCATTGTAGACTACTTTACAAAGTGGAAAGATTCAATGCCTACCTTTAAGTTAGGTGGAAAATTTTCATTGTATTTCGTCTTTAACCAAATCATTGTTAGGTTTGGCATCCCAAAGCATATTGTCACTGACCATGGCAGTCACTATCAGAAGCGCATGATGATTGAATTGACCACAATGCTGGAGTTTAGGCAAGACCATTCATCTTCCTTTTACCCTCAGGAGAATGGACAAGTAGAGGTAATTAATAATACCTTGAAAACCATTCTTAAGCGCACTATCAATGCTAGGTCAAATTGGCATATCATGTTGTAGCATGCACTTTGGGAATACTAGACTAATGTCAAGACTGCAACATGTTTCTCTCATTTCCTACTCGTTCATAGGGTGGAAGCAGTCACACCGGTTGAGTGCAACATACCATCCCTAAAATATTATATTCATGTGCTTCCCGACACCATGGTATTTTTTAAGGATTCCAATATTATACTTAAGTATAGTATTCTAGGAAATTTTTTTGGATTGAAAAAAACATGTTTATAGATAGGTAGGAGAATATTAAATATGAAACATAAAATTAACACTGAAATGTGTAAATTTTGGCAAATAGTATGATAAAAAAAACATATTTTATGTAAATATAAGCGATATTAAACACTAAAAATGACCAAATAACGAATTTATTTTTTGAAAAAAACCCAAAAAATAGCCAATTGGCAAAATTTTGCCCCAAAAAATTACCCTTCTCAATTCCACTGATCTTGAAGAATGTTTGCTTCATTTAGAGAATCTAGATGAGCAGTGTAGAGATGTGCTTACTGCAAACGAGGAACATAAGAATAGGGTAAAAAACCAGTATGTCAAAGTTGTCAAACCTAGGTTTTTTTCCGAGGGAGAACTTGTTTTGCTCTGGGATCAAGACAAGTAACGCCTAGGGGTAGGTAAGTTTAATTCAATGTGGTTAGTCCCATATGTCGTGTCAAAAGTATTAAATAAGGGAGCTTATGAGTTAACTGATTACGATGGTAACAAGCTGTCGGAGCCCAGAAATGGGTTCTACCTGAAGAAGTATTATGTTTAGGCACGGTACTTTTTCGTGTATTATTATTGTATGTATGTTTATGTACAATAGGTCATCAACTAGTTAGTGTTTCTTACATATTATGTTGGTTGTTTCATATGTCATCTGAGTGGTTCATAGGTTTTGTTGATGGTGTCATATGTCACAATTGTAATCTGGCTTTAGCCACCTGGGTTATTTATGCACCCTTAGCACAACTGGTTTCCTTTGGTGGCGCCTGCCTAGGTCCTGTGACTAATAATGTGGATGAATATAGTGAGGTCATTGAGTTGTTATGGGATGCTACATTGCATTGAATTACCCGTCTCGAGGTCAGGATTGAATCCCATCTCGTGGTTTCCCATCTTAATGGTGATTATCATGTGAGAAACCCTATTTTACTATGTCAGTTTGTATGAGTTAGGTTACTTGAACATACTTTTGAATTCATTTCATACATTCATATTTCAAGGAATCAAAACATAATTACTGACACATTTTCAAATTATGTACTCGATTGGAACTTAACACACACATTGTAAAATAAA
This sequence comes from Pseudotsuga menziesii, assembly GCA_001517045.1. Lineage (NCBI taxonomy): Eukaryota > Viridiplantae > Streptophyta > Pinopsida > Pinales > Pinaceae > Pseudotsuga > Pseudotsuga menziesii. Next base: position 184,998 of record LPNX010549531.1, read on the forward strand.
TATATACAGACACATTTGAAGTACATGTACATAATCAGGTATATATATATGTAAAATATGTTCATAAATACATCGAGTCTGATCTTAAGATCCTGTCATATGTACATCAAAATACAAAAAATAGGATCGTAATCCATTAAATGCCTATATCTAGGGTTGATCCTCAACCTCCTTGGTTGCGGCTGCCTCTACAACCTCTCGGTAACAAAGCACAACCCTAGTTACCCTTCTAAGAAGGAATAACCAAGATAGAGGAACCCCAACTACATGCTTTTGCATCGCCATAGGGATCCTCTCCATCATGAGATTGGGGACATCATGGGTAATCCTGGCCAGCTTCCCCTCCACCACACAAAGCATCACATCGTCGCCACCAACCTCCATAGGCCAAACAAAAGTCTTGGGATGTCTGTCAGAATGAACTTGTCCAACATCTGCATATCAACATAAAGTAGGTCAAAATCAAGTACATATGTATATATAATTTTACAAACAAAAATATCATAAAAATTAAATAATAAAAAAGCAAAAAGTCCTACCAATCTCTCCCCATGCTCCTCCAAGTGGGAGGATGAGTTCTGTATCACCCGTAAAATCTAATCCTGCATAGGGGAACTGGTCAAGAACATGTTTCTGTCTACTCTTCCAGGAGTAGAAGTTGTCATCATATATGCTTTGGATCCCACCTCCAGCACCCTGTCGGAGGAAAATGTCACCCCACCGCGTGAATCTAGGATCACGGGGTTGGAATGGTGGTAAGATCACTATGGGACTGAGGGAAGGAACTCTCAAAGAAGAAGAATGAAACTAATATGATGGAATATCAATAATTCTTCTTTCGACCCCTCCTGCAGTCAGATAATTGTTTCTTCATAATTGGGACTAGACCCGAATACCAATTGAACATTACACCCTGAATACACTCTACCGCTACATGCATATGGGTCCATGCTGCTAAATGTAGCGCAGATGATCCTACAACTCTGACCATGGTGCTTACCAAGACTTTCAGTTGAAAGCTGGTAATTTTCACAATTTGGATTTGTGTCCTCGATTTCTAGGTCCCGGGTAAATAATAAGCATTGATGTAATATTGTACATTGAGTGGGTCACCGCCCTGGTCGGTGCCCTCCTAGTTCATAGGCTACCCCCTGCGCAATAATCCCGTACTAAAATGTATGTATTCTACGGTCAACTCCAACATTTCTCCTTGGAGATCAAATAGCCCAAGCTTGTGATCCCACAAGTTCACCAGTGTCTCCAATAGATGGAATTTTGCATGCATATTTGACGTACAATAGAATTTCAATAAACCACATCTTTACAAAGCTTGCAAAGTTATAGGATATCCCATTACATCCCGATCCTTTTCCTCGTGTTCACGTTCCTGCCATTCCAATACCATGATTTCCTACCAAGTAAACAATTCCATCATTAGATTATGACAAAAACCAATTTTGTTATTTAAAAAAAAAATCAAGTTTGTGTAGTATTCGTGATTGTACAGTCTACATTGCACTAACCATTCACGGGTTGCACTGTAGGAAACCCGCGGTTATAACTTGCATCCGCGGGTCTAATGAAGGACACCCACGGTTACACCGAGATGCCTTTAGGTTTGGAAAAAAACCAATAAATTAACCATTAAATTAAAAATTAGAATGCATACATGTTGTTTATATGTTATATTCTTTGCATGTGTGTGTGGAGGGAAGGTGCGCATATCAGCTGCAGCTTTGGTATTTATAGATTTTATGGCTATTTATAGCAGTTTGTGGCTATTTTTAGAATTTGTCTAAAAATATGTAACTTAATCCCAGTTAAGGGATCAGAGTCTTTTTCTAATCCGGGTTAACAGATTAGGGTATTTGGATGTTGCAGAATACCTATATTTTGTATTGTGAGGATTTCATAATGAATGAAGAGAAAATAGGAGGTGTGGCTCTAAGGTTTTCTGGTTTTCCCAGTTAAGGGATTCTAGGGTAAATATCTATGTTTATGTGTGAATGATGTGTTGTGATCTCTATTTTGCTTAAAAGAATCTGTATGCTTTGCTTCTCTACATAGGTTTAAAACTTACAATACAATTAAAGAGGAAGGAGATATGGTCTACCTGCAATTCGGGGATTCAAATTTGATCCACCAGATTGTCCATAATGATCAGTTGAAGTACAAAGGTAAAATTTCTAAATATGGATAAAAATTCCAAATGGTATGTTTTTATTTATTTATTTTGAACTATTTATAGTAAAAATTCAAAAATTTTACCCACTTTGTATAGTTTAAGGTTAGTTTTTATTATCTAAACTAATACCATGTGCTTTTCTAGTTGCTACAGGTTTATAATGATCCAAAAGTTCATTTCCATCGCATATTGGATAGGATTTGGTTTCCATTACATACTTTGCACTCACACCTCATCCTTCGTTTAACCCTAAGATCACTTTTCATCCATGGACTATGGTGTATAACCACTTTTAACCTCACACACAATTTTTTTTCTATGGATAGGAACTCCTTTACATGGTTAACCCTAGTTTAGAACATCTTCTTGTCTTTCTGTTACCCATGTCACAGTTTTGTTAGGTTTGTGGGAGCCTTCATAGTTGTTTTTCATAAGAAAATGAGCCTCATTTTGCACCTTTTAACCAAGCTACACCCGATTATAAGGCTCCCCACCCTTATGGAGTTATCTTTAGGCCTTGGTCTGAATCCTTAAAATTGACCCGACAGCCAAGTAAACTTGTTCATTCAAAATCATTAAGGAAAGTGAATGATCATCCACATCGGTGGTATTTTATCACTTTTTCAGACCATGTTGATTATTTACAAAAAAGGAACACTCTATTTTCTTTGGAATTTAGAAGAGTATCTTCAGCCATACAATTATATCTTTTCCATACCTAAAGGACTAAACTTATGGAAAAGGAACATCTTCGAGCTTAGTTTTCTCTTTTTCGTGCTTTGGACCTAAACATGAAAAATATTTCAAGTGTACTATATGTCTTTGTCATGCTCCCAAAACCCTAGAACAACACATCTAGTTTACTGTTGTCACTCCCATTCTCGTATAAAAATGGAACTTTTCGAGCGATCTTTCCTTCCTTCACACTCGTTAAACTAAGGCTATATGTTGCTTTTGAAGGTGCATCGGTCTAGTGATAGTTCACCCCTTTTTGGACCTTGTCAACTAAGCACAAAAAAGGTATACCTTAGTTCTTCAGAAGCTAAGAGAGTTTTCCTGTGGATTAATGTTTTATACTTTTTTGGACTCAAGAGACTAAATTTATGAAAAAGCACCCCCCTAGAGTCATCTTTGGAGTTTTTATACGCTCAAAACTATGAAAGAACCGATGAGCATTTACTAATTTGGGCTCACAAAATCCACGAATCAGTGACCTTATCAAGCATTATTCTCTCCCCTCTTCAATCTTGTCAAAAATGAAGAGAGACTCGAGTTGACTTTCTTGTACTTGTCAAAACTTAACAAAAAAGGTAAGAAAGAACTTCATTCTTTGGGTTATAAGTCTATTGGCATCATATCATCCTTGTAACACCCCGTTTTTTACCCCATTTGCATTAAAAGGTACATGATGTATATATTGTAATTAATCATGGTGTGGAGCTAAGGGAAAGAGTCCCACCATTGATTTGGTTGTGTTATGTTTTGGCGATTGGAATCGTTGCTGATGGTTTATTGTGCTATCCAGCACCTTATAGTTTTGGCATCATGTAAATATTCATTTTAATTAAAATGAACCCCAACCAACTACGTCAATGCAACCATGATGAAAAGGCATGAGTTTCCTAAGGATAAGGAGGGGGATTTATTAAACCTTGGGCCAATGGGGAAAATCCATGTGTCAGCTATTAAACCCATTTAGTTGTCACCCACCCTTTTGACTCACTCACCTTTCCTTGTCTCATCAGTCAACTACCACATTAAAAATTCTATTGATTAGTTGGGGGTAGTTATTGCTGGGCAATGGTGTGTGGCAGGACTGTCAGCCCTTGCCCACACGCACACTCCACCAGTGAACTCTCACTTCACATGGGTAGGGAGGAAAACAAATCCATTCCCCCATTCCTCCATTCTTTCCATCCACATGCAGAGACGGTCTCTCCCTTCTCCTCATGCACAGGCTGGGATTCTTCATTCTTCTCCTCACACACAGGCTAGGATTCTTCATTATTCTCCTCACGCACAGGCTGGGATTCTTCATTATTTTCCTCACGCAGCAAGCTGGGGAGCCATTTTCAACCATCCACGATGTCCCTGTGAAGGAACCATTCATGATTTCTACTGTGGGGATGTGTTTCCATACCAATTTTGTGGTCTGTGTATATGTCTTTCCCTACCCAGGCTAAGAGTCTGATCACCTCTTCTATTTCGGGATGTGTATTTCCCGTTGTTTCAGTGTTGAGATTGGGGCTATTGTTTTCCCCATGATTTGTGGTTTGATGTGGGTTCCTTTTCCTTTTGGTTTGCTATGGCTATTATTGAGTCATTTTGGCCACGATAGGGCCAAGAACAACTCAAGAATCGGATTTTCCTGTCCAAGCTGTGAACTGCTTGTTTTGCTGCGTGTATGCAGTGGTTGGTCTTTGGACAATGTTGGCTTGGCTGATTTATTGATGGCCTAATAAACCCAACTGTGTTGGCTTGCTAATTTGTGTAAGCCTGCTTGTTCCTTATTCCTTGGGAAATCATGCCCAAATTGGGGGTGGCAGTGTTGCTGAGAGATTAAGGAGCACACTGGCCTATGGTTGGGTGGAACATTGTAGCGACGTAGCTAGTTGCGGGACGAATACTGCATAAGATAAGTATTCTTGACTATTACATCTATGCAATTATATTTGATGTCTAATGAATTATGATGAACTTGTTGAATGCTTGAATGTATGGTTTTTCTTCCGCTGTATGCTTAATAATTATGCATCTCTGTATGTTTTACTTCAAAGCATTTCAGTTTATCAGTTTTTAGTTATGAAAAAATTCATGGGGCTAGTTTCCCGGGTTATATCTTAGTGTGGTAGCATCCTCTTCGCTGGTCGAAGGGTAGGGGATGTTACAATCCTTAAACAAAGCACTCTTTGAACCTCCCAATACTCATGTCTTAGTTTTTCATCTCTTATTTCAGCTATGACTTCGAGGTATTACTCCTCTACTTGTCCTTTATACATGGGAAATTTGATCATGTCTCCTACATGACAGATAAGTCTAGTTGTGCCATCTGAAAGTCTTAATCTACCTTGGTTCATATATGTGTCATGCTCACTGTTCAAGGATCATTACCTCTATCTGATTATCCTAATTCCCATCATTTTTATTCCTAAGATTACATTCTTTTTACCTTCCCTCATCCAATCTTCCAGTTACTCTTGTGATCTATTGAAGGATACATTTCCTTCCTCCTCACACTATGGATTTCGATCAATACCTCTTGAAGAAGAATACCTAGAGTTCTGAAGATTGTACCTTAGGATTCACTATCCAGATTGGTGAATTCATTTTCCTCAGTTGTTAGAATCATTCATTCACTAACACTCTGATGGATTCCTTCCAAATTCTACTTCAGCTCATATATTCACATGGTAAGAGTTGTACTAGTTACTATGGATTTGGGTGCAGACCTTAGGTTACAATATCTATAACCTAAGTTTCACAAGATTATGTTATGTTCTGTGACATTGCTTCCAGATATTGAAGACTCGTCATTATATATTGTGGCTTTGATCCACCATTGTAAAACATATGTGGCCCTGTTTCTCGTACTATATGATGCAATCAAATATTGTAAAGGAGCTAGTGTTCGAATTTTTGAACATGGCATCCTCGGTAATGATTTTGTACATGAATTTGATCTGTTTGTTTCAGGTAACTCTCCGCGGCCTTGGTAACCGAGTTTCTCCAAGATAAAGATATTTGTAATGTATTCCGTCAATCGCTTCCCTTTTACCTCACACATTAGGGGGCATCTGTTATACTTTGAAATGGAACTTCTCTGTTCGAGTAGTGACACTGAATGAGTCAGTACACAAAATGACATTATGGATAGAAGTTTCCAAAAACCTATAGATGAGATTGAACCTTGATACATCTCACTCCTTCTAGTCTTTTCCATGTTTTTTAATATGCTTAAGGTGTAATTGCGACTATTGACATAGTATCTCACGAGTCATTCGCGAGTAGATATATGTGTAACCCGCGGTTAGATGATCACATTTGGTATTTGTGGGTTTCCTTCACAGTAGTCATGATCTATTCACGGCTTTCTAGTATACATACACGCGGTTACATTAAGCCAAAATTTTAAAAATAAAAACATGATTAGTCAGGGATAGTTGGGTTTGTAATAATAATGTCCCCAACCTCCCTAACCATATTAACCTTAGAAAATCCCTCTGACACCCCTATGATCGCTAATTATAAATAGAGGTGAGGGGTGAAGGTTAAGGAAGCATCTCATAAGAGCAAGGCTATGCTAGAGGAATGCCTTTGGAGTTTGGGAGCAAGAGAACTCAATTTCCTTGGCTAGAAGAGGAGGGCTTGTCTCAGATAGAGGTTGTATATGTTGACACAAATCCATTGACATGGGTCCACTCTCTGTCAACACCCTTAACTCAGTGATCTCCCTGAACACTGGCCTAGACAGGTTTTACCCTGTCCAGCAACACCTATGGAGCAGATGAGGTCTCACCTAAGATGTTCAAGGGAGAACTGTCGAAACCGCATCTCCGTAGTAAGAAGGAGGGTTTGTGCATCTAGTGTTCACCTATCACATCATTAGTTTACATATCCAAGCATTGTTTCAAGTATCATTGCACATCATATTGCATCAACATATCCATATCGTAGCAGGAGAATCAATGCATAAACAGATTTACCATCATAACATGATTCAAAACATAAAAGCATCACGTCATTCAGATTTAAACATTGTACTGCGGCATTAATCCATTCCCATTATATCGTAGGAAAACAGGAAAATAGAAACAAGACATATTATTTCCATCAAATCTCCATTGTGTCATATTACTTCGCATCAAAACTACAGATTCTCAACACATTTCCACAATTAATATCTCGCATAAAAGATAGATCAAAGATCCTCTCTTCCAGTACACACGTGGATTAAAGATCAAAATTTAAGATTCAAGTATGGATCAACACTTACAATCCTAAATGTATTTATAGGCTTGTGACTTTACATCGTGGTTTGCTTAGATCAAGTTCATAACTACTTGGACAAAAAACTACAAAATAATGACCAATATTTACAAAATATGACCGAAATCCACAAAACATAGTTAATATGTCTTGTACGCCATCTTCTACCTTGTGTATCAACTTCAACCTTGTGCATCATCCTCGGTGTTGCACAGATAATCATCCCCAAAACTACATTCCAACACGCCCCCAACACAATCTTGTGGCTCACCCTTGAGCCACGTCAGCTGAACCTTGAAGTCCTCATACTATTGGGTGACTTCTTTGACCTTCTCCTTCACTTTATCATTGATTTCCATGCATTCAATCACTTCACGCTCCAATGGATTCTTAGCAATATTTGCGTTGACATTTCTTCGACCATCATGAACTGCCTGAAGCACAGTAACCGATTTTAGTGAGAGATGCACACCAATGTCTTGAATTTATTCCAATAGTGTTGTGCACCTCTGCAGACACTCCCTCTCCTTTGTGACTCACTACTGCAATTCCTTCAGTTCTTCTTCTTTTGTCTCTTGCACAATTAGAGGCATTTATTTGAGTGATACCCTTAAGTTATCTAGTTGTACCTCTTCTTCCTGTAACTACGTGTTGAGTTGATCCAATTGCTCATCTTGAACTACACTTCCCCAAAATTGTGTAGTCACATCTGTGAACTGTTTCTCCTCTTTCTCGATCTCTTCCAACTGCATCGCCAAGTATTCAATAGAGATCTTACACTTTGCATGCTTCTCTTCATTCTGGTTTCCTCATAGAGTCTTTCTACCTCTAAATCCATCGGTGTCCTCAATGATTCCTCTCTTGAGACCTGGTCGTTGTCCTATACCAACGCTTGATCCAGTGGCGAGTCTACTGGAGGACATGCCTCAGCATTTGATACCTCCTCTAGACTAATCGATGCTTTCCACTTTGCATGCCATTTGGCGACTATCACATCCAGATCTTCCTCCATTAGCTTGTATTGTGTCGCTAACCATTGTTTCTGAGGATCCTGTCATGCTTGTACATGGATAGCATGTGGGCCAATAGTGAATCGAACAACTTGCCGATACTTTTCCACTACTGCCTCTGTGAGCTGTGGAACCTTCATGAATGCAACCTACAATTCTTCCCAATACAACCAAAACTGTATGGCAAGTTTTTCAACTTGTCTTCTTGACTGAGGTTCCAACTATATGTGAATGCATGTTTTCCCTCCTGCACAATCATAACATCCTTCGTCAACTGGTTCAACAGAAAGAGCGACCAATTCATTTGCATGTCTGCAGCGCACTACTCAGCACAGGTAACCACCCTTGAGGTGCACCAGTTCAACTGATTCTTCCACACTACCTTCCTGGAAAGAATCCTGGTTGCAATACACACAACCTCCTCATTGATGTTGTCCACAATGTATGTACGCCCATCACACACAAAGTCATACTTCTTCTTGAGCTTGGAGGCCAGTTTCTTCTAGTTTTATTTTCCATGGAAATACTACGATGGGTCGAGCCCCTACTTGGGAAACCTCATAATATGTGAGATCTAATCTACAGTAACTGGAACTAACTGGTCTAGCCACAGGTATCCTCTATGGAAGCATTTAAACAATTTCTTGGCGCATGCATTCGCCTTCGTTAGTCTCCCAAAATGGGGAATTTGAACCAGGCCTAAAAGCCCCGACTTTTCCAACCCCAAATCCCACTGCTGTGAGGTGCACATCATGGGATCACTTTGTAGTCCCTTCCTTTCCTCAAATGGATCTGCGATACAGTCAGTAAATTCCAATAGGTCGTGGTATTCATATTTCATTTTGAATAAACAGGGAAAAATCTTGAATGTACACTTCATTCCTTTCGGAATCACGAGAATCTTGATCAGATATTTCTAATTATTCATGAGCCTCCTTTCCTTGGCACCAGGTTTGAATGGGGGAAAAAACCCATGGATGTCCACTTTGGCCGCTCCTACCCTCACCATGGAGGCCTCAAATACCTATGTATCCTCTTTTGTTGAACTCCTTGTGTTTCTCTTCTTCTGTTGCGGAGACTTGGGTCGATTGGACCCTATATTCTTCCTTCTAATTGGTGACGAGCCCACTGTCATACTTGCTACTTCTTCCTTGATTTAGACACCGATGACTAGTGAATCCCTAACACTCCCACTCAAAATTTATTGTGGTTATACCTGATGCATTAGTCACAAGTACTCTATAACTTAATCTAGCTCAACATGTAACTCACTTATAAATTTGCAACTGAAATATGGGATTCAATCTCTGTAATTCACTCTCTACAACTCAATTCTTTTCAATGGTGATTTCAAACCGTGATCCACCCATGCTTATAGCGTGGGTTCAACCGTGTGAAATATCTCCCAATCATTTCGACCAAATCCATCCTCATCATCCCAATCCGTCGTCGATCCTCCCAATCTAACGGTCAGATCCTCCATTAATGTGAATCTCATCCAAGAGCACTGTCAACAAACTACTTTAACTACTATATTTACTACTGATTTGACTCTATCGCGTCTCTACGGACGTCGCGACATGATTCCCTAACTACGACCTTTACACCTCTTTTTGTGCAGCCACTTGCTTTGATTGTTCCAACCTCCTAACTACCACCTCATGTAAAAAATAAAATAAAAATTATTTTTTCATCCCACGCAATGCCTTAAGCATCGCACAACACTAGGCCCGTCATGTAGGGCCTCAACCGGCTTCCATTCACCAAATTTGGTGGTATCGCACCATCCAACCATTGTAGTTGTACTATGCCTCCCTTAGTAATGAAATTAATAACATAAGGACCAAACCGATGCATTTTCAAATTACTTGGATGCTTAACGAACTTACTGTCATATAGAAACACCAAGTCTCCTTGCTGAGAGTGTTTGTTCTTGATTTGTCAATCATGCCAATATTTTTTTCAGTCCTACTCAATGCGCTGATGAAATCCTATGACAAAGCAGTCTTCCTCTATCTGCACCAACTGTGCTGGGTGTTCTTCTAATGCTCCTTCATCATCCATACCTGTCATCGCTGCAATGCGCAAACTTGGAACAATGTACTCCATTGGAATAACTTCCTCCTATCCATACACCAATTTGAACGGTGTCCGCCCTGTCAATATTTTGCATGTAGTACAATATGCTGATAAGACTGTCGTAATATTCAAATCCCATTCATCACTGTTTTCATTGCAAATATTCGTGAGCGCATGTTCCAACACTTTATTAAATTCTTCAACTGCCCCATTTGCTTGCGGATGATAAGGGGTACTCTTTTTGTGTTGTATCTGGAATTCTTCTGTCAGTGCAGTAATGGTGCGTTTGATGAAGTGAATCCCCTCATCGCTCATCAATATCTTTGGACAACCAAAATGAGTAACAACACTTGTTAGAATAATCAACCCATAGTTACCCATATTTGACATTAATTAATCATTTTTGTCTTATTCCTAGATTCCTAGATTCATCACTATGCTAGTTGGCTTCCAGTTGGACCTAGAAGTCAACACATTCTAAAACTGGGTCATGGAGTGCTTTGGAATCATCCAGGAAACATTTTTAGCAACTCTGATTTTATTTCTAGATTGGAAAATCGTAGTTCTACTTTTTCTAAAAGTTGCCTTGCTTTACAGCAGTTTTAAGGAAAAAAGGAAAATCTAGTCTAGGAGTAACTGCCTTGTTTTTTTCCCACATCATCCTCCTTCCTTTTCTCCAAAAAAAAGCATGGATATGATCTCTTTCCATCACTTATTATCTGGCCTATCCGATTTATCCAATTCGTGAGCATCTTCTTAGATTTGGAAAGTGTTTTATGCACCTGTGGATTTGACTAGTTTTAGTAAGCTTGCTTTTTTACCAATTCCAATAGCATCCTTATGCTTTGAAATCTCTGATGTAATTATATATTTTTAAATCCTATTACTTGATGAGGTTGGATGGTGTACACTTATTCAATACAGGATTGTGTTAAGCTCCAATTTCAGTCTCCTTTCGTGTGAATTTTGCATGTTTGATTAGCAATTTTGTGAGTGTAATTTTTCTATCACTTGGGCTCAATTTCCACATGGTATGATAGCCTTTGTAGATATATTTCTCTCCTTCCAAATTGTTATTGCAAGTTCGACATCACTGACTGGGAGCACATTCTGCTGACTGGAGGGCACAGTTGCTGAGATATGGACCAATCTCAAAGGATCATCTTGACTCCATTCAATTTCATCAAATGGAAATCTGAGATGGAGATATTTTTTAGAGAGAAAGGTCTCTATAAATTTACCATGGAAACCAAGGTAGATCCCAATGCAACTGCAGAGAAAATTAAATGGCATAACAGGAGGGATGAGGCCTATGGTATTTTGTGCTTGAGAATTTCAAGAGACCTGCTCTTTCATCTTGATGCATTGACATCACCTAATGAGGTTTGAGAGATTATTGAAGAGATTTTTGGAAATACATATGAGATGAGAGGAAATCAACTTGAGAATTAATTGATCTCCTTGAGTCCCAGTAGATTAGAATCATTGCAACTCTACTTTTCCAAGTTTAAGGCCCTTGTTTTGCAGCTAAAAAAATGTGGGATCAAAAAGAAGGAAGAGAAACTAATCTTGATCATACTCTCAAATCTTGGTCTTGACTACTTAGTGTTTGTTTCTACCTTCCATGCCACCAAATTGACAGCTCAAACCTGGAATATGCCTAAGCTTGCTGAGTTCATGGAATCCCTCAACCAGGAGCAAGATAAATTAGTAATCATGGGCACCATCAAACCTTCCAAAGACCAAGATTTGGTTGCTGGAGATTCAAGGATGGAGTCAAAGGGAAAACAAAAATACTAAAATCCTCCTAAGCAAGACAAGTCAAAGTCTCAAGAGGAGCCCTCGAGTTCCAAGAACAACTTCCAGAAGAAGAAGAACAAAGGGGAAATGAGAAAGTGTGCATACTGCAGTAAGGGCTATCATCCTGAGAGATATTGTATGAAAAAGCAAATTAACATGTTGACCCAAATCCTGGAGAAGAACAACATCTCCTTTCTTGATTGATCAAAGAAGAAGGAAGGAGTATCAAATTCAGAAGAAAAGGAGAGAGTACATGCCTTGGTTGTTGGCACCTCAAGCTCACCTAGCTTCATCATTGATTATGGATCTTTCAAACATATGGTTTAGACAAGGTATTCTTTCTCATCTCTTGACATTTCAAAAGGTTTAAAAATTGTCTTAGGAGATGACTCTCTCACTAACAGTGTGGGGAAGGGAAGGATTGATCTTGACCATGGTTCCTTCAAATATGTGTTGTATGTTTGACGTCTCACCTCTAATATCTTGTCAATGTATCAAACAACTCACACTGGGTGTCCAAATAAAGTCATGTTCTCCTCCAATTAAGTTGAAATCTCAGAGATTTTGAATGGTAAAGTCATAGCAAAAGGTATTGTAGATCACACTTCAAAGGTATACAAGTTTTCCCATTTTCTACCATACTCAAACACCTATGCTATTCTCACCCATGCTAATGAGGCAATAAATCTTTGGCATGAGATATTTGGCCATCTTAACTATAAGTATCTTTATTATTTGAGTGACAAAGATATGTTCATAGGGTTACCAAATATTAAGTTTTTTAAGGGATTCTGCCAAGGTTGCATCCTAGGAAAACACCCAGAGAAAAAATATGAGAGAGCTAGTCATGAGAGAGCCTCTGCAGCCCTTGATTTAATCCATAGTTACATTTCTGGTCCATTCCCTCATATGTACATGATTCAATACAAATATGCACTCACCTTCATAGATGAATTTTCTAGGTATTGTTGGGTCTACTTCCTAAAGCACAAGTCTGAATTTTTTGACCGCTTCAAGGTCTTTCGAGCCTTGGATGAGAATCAGTCTGGGAGGAAACTCAAGATCCTCATATATGAAAATGGTGGTGAGTATTTCAAGTCTGATTTCATCCATTACTCTAAAGATGTAGGTAGCCATATGCATCATTATATTCCTTACACACCACAACCAAATGGTGTTGCTGAGAGAAAGAAGAGATCACTCAAGGAGATGGCAACTTGCATGATGAAGGCTAAAACTTTGCCACCAAAGTTTTGGGCCAAGGATATAAACTATGCATCCTATATCTATAAAATTGTGCCACATAAGCATCTTGATGGTATTACTCCTTTCGAAGCTTGGAGTGGGCACAAGCCAGATGTGACCCATTTCAGGATTTTTGGCTCAAAGGCTTAGGATAGAATTCCAACTGAAAAAGGAAGGCTTTGCAACCCCAAATCCAAGAGTGCCTATTTTTTGGGTATTTTAAAGACTCAAAATGGTACAAGCTGATCAACTTGATAAATAACAAAGCTTTCATTGAAAGAAGTGTTCAATTCGAAGAAGAGCCTTTAGAAGCAGTTGAAGTTGGAGACCCCTCTTCATCACCACAACCACTGATTGTAAGAGAAGAGACTAATGAGTTTGATAATTATGATATGTCTGATAATGATTATTTAATTGCAGATCCTAACAGTCCTACAAGACCAAAGTGGGCAGCAAGGACCATTCATGCAGCTGGGGAAATAGCTGGGAATCCTAGTGACACTAGGAGGACTAGATCTCAATTTGAGAGTGTCCTTTATGTGAAAGATACACTCTTTGCTGATAATTTTTATTTAATAGTTGAATCTGATCCTCAAACATATGAATATGCATCACATGCTACAAGATGGCAAACATCCATGAAGGAAGAATTCATCTCACTCCAGAAGAACAACACATGGGAACTAGTTGCTCTCCCCATAGGGAGAAAGTTAGTAAAGTGTAAGTGGGTCTATAAAACTAAGTTTGATTCTCATGGTCCACCTTTGAAATAAAAGGTAAGATTGGTATCAAAGGGATACTCACAAGTACATGGTATTGATTACAATGAGACCTTTGCACCAGTGGCAAAGATGGATGTTAGAAAACAAGACCGTAGAGCAATAATAGATATACAGTTAAATCATTAAAAAAAGATGCAAAACACATTAAACACATTACAAAGAGATACATATATAATTTGGTTCACCCAAACGATGGGCTACGTCCACACAAAAAAATTTAGTCCTTTTATTACCATCCAAAAAGATGAAGGGATACAACCTACAGCAATACCGATGCACTTCCTCTTCACGCTCTCATAGTCTCTCTCATGTAATCACAGAGATTGTTTACAATACAATACAATACCATACACATTTTCATTACAATTTTTTTCTTTTATAGGGGAAGTACCATGGGAAAATACTACGGTTAACCCAATACCATGGGTCCACAAAATTGTTGGCCAACAAACATCCCAAAGTGGGGGAACTAGTACACAGTACACCTGGGGTATAAACATGACTGAATAATATCTCTATATCTGGAAGATAAGGATCCACAACCAACAATCTCCCACTTGGAGACTGATCAGAGAAACTCCATCATTGTTGCACTTGCTGGAATATGCTATGGACCTTGGACTTGGAAAATTTATTAGTTTCACCTTCATGCTTGAAGGCCAACAGAAACCGAGAAGGAACTCAGTTTCTCTCTGGTTAATACCTTTGTCAACATGTCTGTAGGATTCTGGTTAGTATGTATCTTTTCCTTTTTTAATAGTTCTTCATCTAGAATAGATCTTATAAAGTGGTACTTGAGCTTTATATGTTTAGTCTTCGAATGAAAGGCTAAGTTCTTTGCAAGATGAATAACACTTTGGTTGTCACTGTACAGCCTGCTATTCTCATGCTTCTTACCCAATTCCTCCATGAACCTACACAACCAAATCACCTCCTTACTAGCCTCTGTAGAAACAACATACTCTGCTTCTGTTGTTAAAAGTGCAACAACCTGTTGTAGTTTTGAAATCCAACTTACTATTGTTCCACCCATAGTAAACACATACCTTGTGGTTCTCCTCTTGTTGTCTTTATCACCATATCCCTATAGAATAGTGTCTAAACCTCCAAAACATAATGCATGAGAAGTGGTACCTCTCAAATACCTGAGAATCCACTGTACTACCTTCCAATTCTCTTTACTTGGATTATTCATATACCTACTCACAACTCTCACACCATGTGCAATATCTAGTATTTTGCACACCATGGCATACATCAAGCTTCCAACCACTGATGAATAGGGAATCCTAGACATGTAATCTATCTCTTCATGTGTCTCTGGACACATCTCCTTAATTAGTTTGAAATGGATGGCTAAAGGTGTACTAACTGGTTTTGCATTTTGCATTCTAAACCTCTGCAACACCTTTTTATGTACTCACCTTGAGACAATGTCAATTTTTTATTTTTCCTGTCTCTTTTTATTCTTATACCAAGTATTTTCCTTGCAGCACCCAAATCCTTCATCGCAAATGATTTAGCTATCTTTCTTTTGAGCACATTTATATCCTGCATGTCAGACCCTACAACAAGAATGTCATCCATAGAAAATAACAAGATAATGTATCTTCTATTATATAGCCTCTTGAAATAAACACAGTGGTTAGAATGACATCTATCATAACCTTGTTATGTCATAAACTTATCAAGTTTTAAATACCACTATCTTAGAGCTTGCTTCAAGACATACAAGCTCTTCTTACTATTCAAGATGCAAATATTCTACCACCATTAGACTTAAAATAGTTATAATTGAAGTCATTTTAACAACAAGAGAAAATATTTCATCAAAGTCTATACCTTTCTTTTGTGCAAACCCCTTTACAACAAGTCTAGCCTTGTACCATTTCTTTCCTCCATCTTCTTCCTTCAACCTGTAAACCCATTTATTCTGCAATGCCCTTTTTTCTGCATGCAACTTAACCAGATCCCAAGTCTAGTTTCTTAACAAATAGTCCATCTCCTCATCCATGCCTTGCTCCCACTTATTTCTAGTTTCTACCTGCATTGATTCTTCATAACATTCTGGTTCACCAGAATCATTCATCAATAAATAATACAGTGAAGGAGAGAATTGTTCAGGGGGTCTACTTAACCTGGTATATTTTCTTACAGTTGCGGGATTTTTAGGTACCTGCTACTGCTCTTGATTTTCTAGTGCCTTTGGAACTTCATTTTATTCTATTTCATCAAGCACTGTGTACTCTATGTTTTCCTTTTTCTCTTTCTTTCACTGAAATGAATCTTTGTACATGACATTTTCATTGAATACTACATCTCTACTCCTAATGATTTGTTGTTTTTCATAATCCCAAAAACGACAACTAAAATCATCAACCCCGTATCCAATAAAGGTACATTTCTTGGATTTAGCTTCAATCTTATTTCTATAATCTTTATCAATATGGACAAATGCTTTAAAACCAAAAGTTCTTAGAAATGAGTATTTTACCTATTTACCTGTCCATGCCTTCTTTGGAATCCCACCATCCTTGAAGGCCCTATGTTTATTAAATAAACAGTAGTGTTTACAACATCAGCCCAAAACTGTAAGGGAAACCCTGCATGCAATCTCATACACCTTGCACACTCCATGATCATTATGTTCATCCTTTCTGACACACCATTTTCTTATGGTGTTCCAAGGACTGTCTTCTCTCTGCGAATCCCATTGTGTGAACAGTAACTGTCAAATTCCTTGCTGCAGTATTCTCCTCCATTATCAGATCTGAGACATTTCAACATTTTTCCTATCTCATTCTCATCCAAATCTTTCTACATCTTAAAAGTATCAAACACATCGAATTTATGTCTAATGCAATAAACCCAAGTTTTTCTAGTTTCATCATCAATAAAAGTAACATAATAACGAGAGCCACCAAGAGATTGTACCTGAGCTGGTCCCCATACATTTGTATGGACAAGCTCTAAATTTTCACTCTTATTTTCTTTCCCAACCCTGAGAAATCTAACTCTCTTCTGTTTTCCATAAACATAGTTCTCACAGAATTCCAAACTTTCCTGCTTCAGATCTAGAAGCAGTTTCCTTGAGTGGAGAAACTACATCCCCTTATCACTCATGTGGCTAAGCCTATGATGCCACAACTCCACACCTGTTTCTTTGGAAGCTACAGAGATAGAATAATCAATACTATGAGGACATAAATATAATGTGCCTACCCTATCTCCTTTTGCTATTACCAGTGATCCTTTAGTGATATTCCACCACGTTTCCCCAAACGTAAACAAACAACGACCGTCTCCCAAATTCCTTGTTGAGATTAGATTTATTTTCATAGCAGGAATGTGCCTTACATATTTTAGTAGCCATTCACTTCCATTATTTAACTTAATCCATGCCTTACCCTTTCCAACAATTTTACATGGTTCATCATCCCCCAATAAAACATGTCCAAAATAACCTTGAACATAATCAAGAAAGAATTTCCTATGGGATGTAGCATGACATAAAGCCCCTAAATCTACTACCTAGTAATCGTTAGAATTATCTAATGCAAGAATCAAAGCATCCTGTAACATATCACCTGCTACATTCGCTTCTTGAGTAGTTTCTTGCTATCTGTCTCCTTTCTTCTTTGTAGCTCTACAGTCTTTCTTCATATGTCCTTTCTTACCACATTTCCAACACTCTAGTTTTTCGAATCTGGACTTGTATCTACCCTTTCCAGACTTTCAGTAGTTACCTGGGCTCTTTCCTCTCTCCTTTTGTATCCCTCTCCTCTCCATGGTCAACACATTGCCTGATGTCTCACCTGTGCTTTTTCTTCGCATTTACTCACTAAGAATAACATCAACAACATCGTCAAACTTAAGAGTGTTTGCACTAGGGACAGAGTTACTTACAACCATGACCAATATATTCCAGCTTTCTGGCAATGAACAAAATATTAGAAGGTCCCTAACCTCATCATAAAAGTTCACTTTTACAAAACTTAACTGACTGGTAAGTGTATTAAACTCATTTAAATGATTGGCAATAGATCCACCTTCCAGCATCATCATATTAAATAAACACTTCATTAAAAATGCCTTGTTGGTAGTCGAGGTTTTTTCATAGAGCTTACCCAATGCACTCATCACGCCCTTTGTTGTTTTTTCTTTCAAAATATTGAAATCCACCGACGAATCCAGGCACAGTCGTATTGTTCCCAGTGCCTTTCTATCAAGAACCTTCCATTCTTCATTCTTCATAGCCACCGACTATTTTTCTTTTCCGCCCAATGGTAGGTACAGATCCTTGTGGTACAGATAGTCCTCCATTTGCATCTTCCATAACTTATAGTTTTGTCCATTAAGTTTCTTGACCCTAAACTTTCCTTCTTCCACCATTTCTCCCTCTCGAACCAGGAACCCTTCTTTCCTGCGAGTTTACCAGCCAAATAGACCTTTTGGCTCTAATACAAATTGTTAGAAAACATGACAGTAGAGAATTAACAAATATACATTTAAATCATTAAACAAGATGCAAAACACATTAAATACATTACATAGAGACATAGATATAACGCGGTTCACCCAAACGATGGGCTACGTCCACACAGAAATTGCCAGTACTTTTATTACTGTCCATAAATATGAATGGATACAACCTGCAGCAATACCGCTGCACTTCCTCATCATGCTCTCACAGTCTCTCTCACACAATCATAGAGATTGTTTACAATACAATACAATACCATACACAACCGTATTACAATGCTTTTCTTTTATATGGGAAATACCATGGGAAAACACTACGATAAACCCAATACCATGGGTCCGCAAAACTATCGGCCAAAAAACATCCCAAATTTTTTTTCTAGTTGCATCATCAATAAAAGTAACATAATAACGAGATCCACCAAGAGATTGTACCTGGGTTGGTCCCCATACAATTGTATGGACAAGCTCTAACTTTTGACTCTTTTTTTCTTTCCCAACCCTGAGAAATCTAACTCTCTTATGTTTTCCATAAACACAGTTCTAACAGAATTCCAAACTTACCTGCTTCAGATTTGGAAGTAGTTTCCTTAAGTGGAGAATATGCATCCCTTTCTCACTCATGTGGCCAAGCCTATGATGCCACAACGCTGCACCTATTTATGTGGAAGCTACATATATAGAATAATCAGTATTATGATGACATAAATATAACGTACCTACCTATCTCCATTTTATATTACGAGTGATACTTTAGTGATCTTCCACCATGTTTCTCCAAATGTAGACAAACAACCGCTATCTCCCAACTTCCTTGTTGATATTAGATTTCTTTTCATAGCAAGAATGTGCCTTACATCTTTTAGCAGCCATTCACTTCCATTATTTAACTTAATCCATACCTTACCATTTCCAACAATTTTACATGCTTCATCATCCCCCAATAAAACATGTCCAAAATCACCTTGAAAATAATCATGAAATAATTTACTATGGGGTGTAGCATGACTTGAATCACCTGAATCTACTACCTAGTAATTGCTAGTATTATCTAATGCAAGAATCAAAGCATCTTGTAACACATCACCTGCTACATTTGCTTCCTGAGTAGTCTCTTGCTATCTGTCTCATTTCTTCTTTGTAGCTCTGCAGTCTTTCTTCAGATGTCCTTTCTTACCACAGTTACAACACTCTATTTTTCTGAATATGGACTTGGATCTGCCCTTTCCAGACTTTCCGTGGTTACCTGGGATCTTTCCCCTATCCTTGTTTTCTCCCTCTACTCTCCATGGTCAACGCATTACCTGATGTTTCACCTGTTCTTTTTCTTTGCATTTCCTCGCTAAGAATAACACCAACAACATCATCAAACTTAAGAGTGTTTAAACTAGGGACAAAGTTACTTACAGCCATGACCAAGCTATTCCAACTTTCTGGCAATGAACAAAAGATTAGAAGAGCCCTAACCTCATCATCAAATTTCACTTTTACAAAACTTAACTGACTAGTATGTCTATTAAACTCATTTAAATGATGGGAAACATATCCACCTTCCGACATCTTCATATTAAATAAATGCTTCATTAAAAATACCTTGTTGGAAGCTGAGGGTTTTTCATAAAGCTTACCCAATGTGCTCATCACGTCATCTGTTGTTTTTTATTTCGAAATATTGAAAGCCACCGATGAAGCCAGGTACAACCGTATTGTTCCCAGTGCCTTTCTATCAAGAACCTCCCATTCTACATTCTTCATAGCAACCAACTATTTTTATTTTCTACCCAACGACAGGTATAGATCCTTCTGGTATAGATATTCCTCCATTTGCATCTTCCATAACTGATAGTTTTAGCCGTCAAATTTCTCGATCCTAAACTTTCCTTCTTCTTCCATTTCCCCCACATCGAACCAAGAACCCTTCTTTCCTACGAGTTTACAAGCCAAATAGACCTTTTGGCTCTGATACCAATTGTTATAAAAACAGGGCCGCGGAGCAATAACAGATATACAGTTAAATCATTAAACAAGATGCAAAACACATTAAACACATTACAGAGAGACACAGATATAACTTGGTTCACCCAAATGATGGGCTAGGTCCACACAGAAATTGTTAGTCCTTTTATTACTGTCCAAAAATATGAAGGGATACAACTTGCAGCAATATCACTGCACTTCCTCTTCACGCTCTCACAATCTCTCTCACACAATCACGGAGATTTTTTACAATACAATACAATACCATACACAACCGTATTACAATTATTTTCTTTAATTTATGGGGTAAATAGCATGGGAAAATACTACGGTTAACCCAATACCATGGGTCCGCAAAACTGTTAGCCAACAAACATCCCAAAAAAAAATCTCGGGGGCTCCGCCCCTGAACCCCCGTTTCTCAAGGGCACCTCCCCCAAATGCAAAGAGGGGGAATGAGTGTAAAGTACACTTGGGGTACAAACACAATTGAATAATATCTCTATATATGTAAGATTAGACTCCACAACCAACAATGGACTCCATAAGGCTAGCTCTAGCCATTGCATCTTCAAGGAAATGGGAGGTACATCACATGGATATGAAGTGTGACTTTCTAAATGGAGATCTGAATGAAGAGATTTATATGAAAAAACCCTAAGTTTCTATTTCTAATCCATCTTTAGTGTGCAGGTTAAAGAAATTATTGTATGGGCTCAAGCAAGGCCCCAAGGCGTGGTATGTCAAGATTGATGGATTTCTGCTATCACTGAGTTTTGTTCGATGCAAGTTTGGTCCAAATGTATATTTGAAGCTGATTCATGGTTCCTTAATGATTATTGTTTTATATGTGGATGACCTACTGATTACAGGAATTTCAAATAAAGATATTTTCTCCTTGAAGGATGCAATCAACCATGCATTTTCCATGACAGATTTGGGATTGTTGAGCCAACTCTTGGGTCTCGAAATTGCTCAATCCCAACATGGAACATAATTTCATTAATACAAGTATGCTTCATATCTACTCTACAAGTTCAGCATGAAATATTGCAAGCCAAGAAAGACTCCATTCCTCTCAGGAGTTAAGCTTGAGGAAGCAGGTTCTTCTCCTTTGGTAAATAACACACTATATAGGCAGTTGATTGGGTGTTTGCTTTATCTTAAACATACTAAACCTGAAATATCTTATGCAGTTAGTGTGGCTTAAAGATACATGGATCAGCATCATGAGATCCATTGGAGAGCATCCAAGAGGATCCTAAACTTTGTTTAGGGAACAAGAACTCATGGCATTTTCTATAAAGAAAAATCTGACTTAGAGCTAGTTGGATTTACTGACAGTGATTGGGCAGGTGACAACACAGATCAAAATTATACTTCATGATATGTGTTTATTCTTGCATATGGACCAATAATTTGTTCAAGTAAGAAGCAGAGTTCCATAGCACTCTCATCTACAAAGGCAGAGTATAGAGGAGTTGTGAATGCAGCTACTCAGTGTTTGTGATTGCAGAGGATACTTAGAGAATGTGGGTTCGAATCATAGTTTTCCACTGTCATCTATTGTGAAAATCAAAGCACCATTTGAATCTCCACTAATCCAATTCAAATACAGTGAACCAAGCACATTGAGATCCATATGCACTATATCAGGGAGCTTGTACATGATGGTACCAATGCTCTACTCTATTGTGCATCATCAGAGCAAGTAGTAGACATCTTCACCAAGTTGTTTTGTGAGAATACCTTCAGTAATCTCAAATCACTAATGGGGATTGTTGATCATATGGTGAAGTATTATTGATAACAATATTTCCCAAATTTTGTTTTCCTTTCCATGTTTAAGGGAGGATTTTCCCACTGGGTTTTTGCCTCTTTCCTTGGTTGTATGGACATGCAGTATGTAAAGGGTGACTAAGCCTTATTTCTAGGCCCTATAGTTTTTTTATATTTACTCATAAATTTAGGATTAAGGGGGGGTGTTATAATAATCAACCCATAGTTACCCATATTTGACATTAATTAATCAATTTTGTCTTATTCCTAGATTCCTAGCTAGATTCCTCACTATGCTAGTTGGATTCCACTTGCACCTAGAAGTCAACACATGTTAAAACTGGGTCATGTAGCGATTTGTAATCATCCTAGAAACATTTTTAGCAACTCTAATTTTATTCCTGGATTAGAAAAGCGTAGTTCTGCTTTTTATGAAAGCTGCCTTTCTTTACAACAGTTTTAAGGAAAAAGGAAAAGCTAGTGTAGGAGTAACTGCCTTGTTTTTTTCCCACCTCATCCTCCTTCCTTTTCTCCAAAACAAAGCATGGATATGATATCTTTCCATCACTTATTATATGGCCTATATTATTTATCCAATTCGTGAGCATCTTCTTATATTTGGAATGTGTTTAATGCACCTATGGGGGATTTGACTAGTTTTAGTAAGCCTGCTTTTTGACCAATTCGAATAACATCCTTATGCTTTCAAATATCTGATGTAATTATATATTTGGACAGCCTATTACTTGATGAGGTTGGAGGATGTACACTTAGTCAATACAGGATTGTGTTATTCTCCAATTTCAATCTCCTTTTGTGTGAATTTTGCATGTTTGATTAACAATTTTGTGAGCATAATTGTTCTATCACTTGGGTTCAATTTCCACATTGTTGTCAAATATAAACCTTGTTGTCATTGGAATGGTGCAATCAATAAGTGGTGCAGATTCCACCCATCTCATCAAATAATTTGTCATCGTAATGATGTATCGCATACCAGTCCTCTTTTCTGGGTGGGTTTATTGGTCCCACAAAGTCCACTGCCCATTTTTCAAATGGCTAATGCATCACCTGTGGTACTAATGGCATCAAATCCTTCCTTGGTGGCTTCCCAATTCTTTAACAAACATTGCAATGTCTACACACAGTTTGTCGCATCCCCGTTAAGAGTTGGACACCAAATCCCTGCGCATAATACCTTCCTAGTAGTAGTGCGGCCTCTGTAGTGTCCACCTGTAAGTCCTGCATGTGCTTCCGCAAAGACCCTTTCATGTTCATGCAGTAAGAAACATCGCCTGAATATCTTGTCAGGTCCCATCTTATAGATTTCTCCAGCAATCAACTGGAAATCTGTAGCTCGAACAACCAACTGCTTCTTCTAATTTGTAGTGAGCCCTTCTGGTGCTGTTCCTGTTGCCAAAAACTGAACTATTTTCTCATAGTAACCATCAACCATTCCAACTCTAAATAGTTGTGCATCATGTAACCCATATTTGATGTTTGTCGAATCTTCACCTGTCTCAATTCACGACAAATGGTTAGGTCTTGCATTCAAGCGACTTGGCTTCACAATTATCTCAAAATCAAACTCTTGGAAGAGGAGTAGCCAAAAAAATATCTTCCCATACAACATAGGCTTATTCACTAGGTATTTCAACTTGGAGTGATCCGTGAAATTCTTGAAATGACCTCCCAATAGATAGTGTCGAAAATTCTATAATGCGTAGACCATTTCCAACCCTTCCCTTGTTTTCATGGTATAATTATTTTTCGCAAATGACATATTCTAACTGGAAAATGCAATCAAGTGATAAGTATATCCTTCACTTGGTTGCACCAACACCAATTCCAACGCGATTTACAATGCATCAACATGAACATGTAATTCCTTCATCCAATCCGGAAAAACCAATATTGGTGTTGTAGCCATCTTCGTCTTTAATGTGTCAAAACTTCCTTGACTCTCTTGACTCCATGCGAACTACGCATCCCTCTTCATCAACTTCTTCATAGGTGTTGTGATCGAGGCATATCCTCTGATGAACTTGAGATAGTTTCCTGTATGACCCAACATCTCTCTTAGTTGCTTCACATTCATAGGTGGAGGAAAGTTCAGAATCAGCACAATCTTGGATGGATCAACCAAAAGTCCTTCCTTGCAAACAATCTGCCCTAGCAACATCTCAAATGGTACACAAAATATGCACTTCTTCAAATTCAGCGTAATTTGATGTTGTCAACACTGCTCCAATATCAGTCACAGATTTTTGAGGTGATCCTTTACCATTCCATAAACCGTACAGTCGTCCGTGTATACCGCCATAAACTTTTGTATGAAATCCTTGAACGTAGCAATGACGATCCTAGAGAATATCGCAAGCACATTATTTAGTCCAAATGGCATCACTATGTACTGATAGCATCCCCATTTAGTAACAAACGTCATCTTATTTAGATCCTCTTTTGTGATCTTTATCAGCTGATAGCCAAAAAATCCATTCGTGAATGGATAGAATTCTTGACCTACTGCTCCTTCCAACACTTCATCAGTAAACGACATTGGAAATGGACCATGAAATCATGCATCGTTTAGCTTTGTGATATCAACACAGATCCAAACCTCACCTATCTACTATCCACTATGACTATTCAACTGGTTCTATGATTCCTGCATCCAACATTCTGTCAAGTTCATCCTTTACTATTTCCTTGTATTGCGGATTCAGGCAGTATGGTTGCTGCTTAATGGGCTTTGGATCGATCCTTAATGCGATTTTAATTTCTCCCAAATCCCCTAATATCCCCTTCATTTCAAAAAAATTCACCGAAAATAGGTCTTGAAACTCGTGCAACAAATCAGTGATCTTTGCCATGGTTTCTTCATCCCAATAGTGTCCAATATTCATGAACTTGGGTTCCTCCTCTGTCCCAATGTTTACTTTTTGAATCTTTAATGGCTTCTGAACTTTGTCTGTCGACATCTCTGGTGCTGTGATATCCTGACTTCCTTTAGATTCTGAAATATCAATGTTTCTGGGTCATCTTCATCCTCAGGACCTCCTATTACATTTTAGCACTCCATCATCGACTGCGTTATTGGTGCTTCATGCGAGTCCACAGGATATGCAATTGGGACTACTTTCATAACAACATTGCGGATATGTTGTAGTGCACTATGAATGACTGGATCAACATCCACAAAACTGAGGGTGTTACTGAAACAAATCAACAATTCCTCCCATGTTGTAATCTCTCTGTGAAGCTTGACTAATATATACCGATGTCGCGGAATTTCATCTAATGTGTGTATAAAATAATGTACCCACTCCTCCTTTTTCCGCAACACCCACATGTTCTGACATGCAATTATATGATCGCTTTGATTATTATTCCCATCATAACTCTCTGCTTGGTATTGTTTTTCTTCACTGAAGCGCACTTCCATTAACCTGTGACACTACAACCATCCATTGATCAACTTCTTCTGTGTCGCCCACCAATGTGCTAGAGTAACCTTAAATTCTCCATCCAACCCCAATAGTCTATGTGGTTCTGACACCTTATCTTCAAATTCAACAAGAAATTTAGGTAAGTCAGGTAGTCCTTCATATACTGGAAAGTCGACAATCTCTGTTGTGTCTCATCATAGTGACTGAGTAATTAGGTCGCACTTCTAAATCGATACCTTATGCATTCGATTCTGTCAATTCTCCAAGGCATCATTAGAGTCTGAAGATGCAAAGCTAGAACTTCACCATCCTAGCTCTCTATCAACAGTAGGTTGGATATAATATTCTGAGATGTTGTACGCATGATCCCATCCCCCTAAAACTTCTTCCTTAACCGGTTCAACATACCTTCTTCCTTCATTTGGATCCATTGGGGATATGAATCTGATATCACGGTTCTCAAAAGTCATCACGCGCTTCTTGAAATTAATCACCGCCAAGATGACTTTAGCCCATCCAATCCCTAGTAGTGCGGGATATGAACTTCCACCATCAAAAATCTCAATAACATAAAATTCCATGTAAGTCTTAATTTCTTCTACTTCCACCTCTAGATGTGGAACTCGCCCAATTGGTGTCACTATGTCCTAATTAGCCATTCGTAGCTGAATAAGAGACCAAAATAAATATGGGATCCCAATATTCTACCATGTTTTCTTTGTCAGAATGTTAACATCTGAGCCTAGATCCTGAATGATTGAATCTACCATATAATCCCCAATTTGAATATTCATTCTCATCTCCTTTCCTGTTTTCTTCTTGTGCATGGAGTTCATAGTAGACTCACTTTGTGCCTTCTTTTGTCGATGCAATAGACTCACAATATCGGTCAGCACATCAGGGTCTTTTTCCAGTGACAGACAACTTTCAAAGAAGTTTTGCAAGGTACCATGCTGTCGCGATGGTATTTCTACCAAAGTTGAATAAAAAACATGTGGAATTTCATAAATTGGTAACTTACCCAAATCTCTTCTTTTTGCATTGTGCACTTAAAAGAATGTGTCCCTCTTAGCGTTGATGTCAAATTTCACCTTATTATTTCCATCCAATCGAACTTATGGAATCAATTCATCATCTCCTGTTGTGTCACCTCCGCGAGCAATGATAGCAACATCAACAGATTGAACTTTGGCTTCTGCTGATGTCTTAACAATCGTTGGTCCTTGGTTTTGGTTTGGTGGCAAATTCACTGGTTGGTTCACATTCTGATTTGCATTCTGGTTTTGATTCTAATTCTGGTTCTGGTTCTAGTTCTGCAACTGTGGAGCCTTCCTTGCTTGCCACTTCACGATCAGTTGTGGATGTTCTCAATGGTGTGATTCGCAATGATAAAATAAGTACATTGCGCTTGTAAGTTCAGGAAATCTCTCTGATCATTCCCCGGTACTCTGCAATTATAACATTGGACAGGTCCATGACCTCATCCTCCTCCTCAATTAAAACCTCCACCTTGACCTCCCTAGAATCCTTCGTGAAATCCTCCTTGCTACTGATACTGCGGTTGATTGAACTGCTGCTATGGTGGGGAATTCATCAGTGGTTGCGCATATTGTGGTTGAGTATATGGTTCCTGAGTATATTGTGGTTGATCCAAAGCATATTGCATCTGGTTGTATTATGGCAGTGGTGAAGGAAACTGTGGTTGTGGTTGCGGTTGTGGTACGAAATGTGGTTGGGTCTATGGCAGCAGTCTCTCCATCGTTCAATGGTATTCTCCCTTCATGTAGTATGCATCCAGCAGCCACTCCTAAAGTAGATCATATGCTCGACAGCCCTTATCTTCACTCCCAACAGATCGAGAAAACATGCAATAAAAATGTGTCGGCTTCAAGACCATATTCTGCATAAATACATCATCTTCATATCGATGTCCATGAACTTGGTACACACGGAACCATTGCATGCCACCATGACTCAATGGATTTGGACCTCACGACAATAGATAATTTCTAAAATATGGGCAATGATCCTTATGGTGTCCTTCTACATGGCATCGAGTACACAAAGTATCCTCGTGATGTTATCTTCCTTTCTTGATATCCTACAATTGGATTGTTAGGTTTGCTAGTTGTGTTTGAATCTGATTCATGCCAACTCTAGTTTCGCTAATAGGTGAAGCCTCTAGATTCATCTCGATCTCCAGAGTCTCACTCTATGTCACAATATTTTGTTGCTTCAAGGGAATCCTTATATGTGGTACTAATGCCATGATGAACCATTCCTTGTGATGTACATCACTCATCCCAAAGCTGACTCTCACCATCAGTGTTTTGAATCATTAATCAAATTCCTAGACAGATTCATTAGGGTATTTCTTGATCTCCTTTAATTTTGTGATAAATTGCGCCTCAGACTTAGGATTTCTAAATTCTTCGATCAATCCTTTTCTGATCTCTGCCAGAGTCTTCACAAAAGTTCCAATATGAAATTGCACAAATTTCATCTACCAATCCAATGCGTGACCTCGAAAGGTCATCACCAACTGACCCTTATTAACATCATCATCCTGGGTTTGATTTACAGTCCAAACTGCTTTGCACAAAAACTAGTATTGTCTGGGATACTCAGTCCCATTCCCATGAAACAGAGGTAACTTTACATCATCACTTTCCATCCTGGGCCTTCTTCCTACATTCATTGATCCGCTACTATGAGAGTGTTGATGACACATTGGACAACTTGATGTTGAGATCGTATTTATTACTGAGTGCAACATAGTGCACAGAGGTGTGGGTACATTGTTTCTCTAGGTTGGTATTTCTTCGGGCTCTTTCCTAGCCCGTTCATCTCCTTTGTCATCATAGGGTCGCTTCATCCCTTATGGTCTTCTCTCGTAGCCTCTTGTCTTAATCACAATAGGACTCTCTCCTATCGTCTGCCTCTTCTCTTGCCAAAACCTCACTCCATTTAGCAGAAGAACACTTCCTTCCTTGGATTCCCTCACAGTCTCGTCGTAACTCCTACCCATCTACCCCATATCATTCCATCCAACCCTCGTCTTCGCGGTACCCGTAGTATCTGTACACCAGGGCTCTAATTGTCAAAGTTGATATTCAATATGCCTTTTTCACATATGAGCATCTTAATGGACAATTTCAAAGATAATAGAAACCCACCTCTTGGTCATTTGAAGAACTCCCTTTCCGCGTCACTGTAATATTTGACTGTGTCAACTACAAACTCAATGATGTATCCTTCCAATATTTTGTTAAGCCACACTTCGACAACCCTTGACACTCTTTTATCTACCTCCTATAGCTATTGGATCAACTCTGGGGTCCAACAAATTAGTTCACCTCCTTGAAATTTTGTCTTGAGAGAGGTTAACTGCACTAACCACTCCTACAAGATGATCGAAAACTCAGATAAAAAGTACTCATAGAGATCAGAATACATATACCTTCCCAACCAATCTTTTGTTGTCAATCCAAGGTT
Organism: Pseudotsuga menziesii; assembly: GCA_001517045.1. NCBI lineage: Eukaryota > Viridiplantae > Streptophyta > Pinopsida > Pinales > Pinaceae > Pseudotsuga > Pseudotsuga menziesii. Next base: position 214,267 of record LPNX010549531.1, read on the forward strand.
CTGATTCTCCTTTATCGTGAATTATCGAGCCTTCTAGTCAGACCAATATTGAATCTCTAGTCTTGTCAGATGCCAAAACATGTCCTCCTTCTCTGCGCACTACAATCCTGGAAATGAAACCATTTGTTGACACAGATTCATCGACAAGGGTTAACTCTTTTTCGACACCCTTAACTCGGTGATCTCCCTGAGCACCGACCCAGACAGGTTTTACCCTGTCTAACAACACATGCAGATCAGATGAGGTCTCACCTCAGATGTTCAAGGGAGAACTATCAGAACCACATTTCTGCATTAATAAGGAGGGTTTTAGCATCTACTGTTCACCTATTGCATCATTACTTCACAGATCCAAGCATTGGTTCAACTATCATTGCACATCAGATCACATCAAGATATCTGGATCGTAGCAAGAGAATCATTGTATAAGTAGATCTGTCGGCATAACATGATTCAAAACATAAAAGTATCGCATCATTCATAATTAAACATTGTACTATGGCATTAATATATTCACATTATATCGCAAGAAAACACGAAAACAGAAAGATGCAAAAGACACGGTGTTTCCATCAAATCTCCGTCATGGCATATTACTTCGCATCAAAACTACAGATTCTCAACACAGTTCCACAATTCATATCTCGCATCAAATATAGATCATAGATCCTCTCTTCCAGTACAAAAATGGATTAAATATCAAAAGTTAAGATTCAAGGATGGATCAACACTTACAATCCTAGATCTATTTATAGGCTTGCTCCTTTACATCGTGGCCCACTTAGATCAACTTCCTAACTGCTTGGACCAAAAACTACAAAATAATGACCAATATTTACACAATATGACCAAAATCCACAAAACATGGTCCATTTTTCTTGTGCACCATCTTCTGCGTTGTGCATGAACTTTGACCTTGTACATCATCCTCAGTGCTATGCAACTAATCATCCCCAAAACTTCCTTCCAATATTATCTATCTTGGATTATTAATAAAAGATAAATGTTCTTCCATATTATGTGTTGATGTTCTCATTTTTTATAGATTATGAATTCATTGTCATATTTATATACGCAATGGTAATATTTCATCTATTTTGATATAACAATTACTATCTATGTGCTAGATATCATTCTCTTTTCGTAGGTTATTGATCATCTTCAAGTATATGGAGCATTTGGAGTGAAGGTTTAAATCTAGGACCAGCCTTCATAAATACGGTGCATAAGATTTCTACCCTATTTCTTTCTCAAATTTCTAGATAGTTATATGTCTACAAGTTGAATATCTGTATGTTGGTGACCCCCAAACCCTTAGGTCATAAGGTATATTCTCCTAAACAACAATGTTGTACTATTTTCTCATCTTGAAAATCCTCATCAAACAATGTCTAAACATTGAAGCCTTCATTCTTCCATCCGCCGGATCAGACCACTAGCCTATAAGTCTCATCCTCAATGAGTCTAATCCAATCCTATCGAAACCCTTCATATTTGAGGCTTTTTGGTTGAAACATGAGGACTTCACCAAAAATATTGACAAATGGTGAAAGAATCAGATCCCAGACTGGGACCTTTGATGCATTGTCTCCAGGTATGCCTCAAGAACCTTAAGCTCGTCCTCAAAAAATCGAACAAAGAAGTTTTTGGTAACATTTTTTAAGACAAGAGAATCCTAGACAGTAAAATACAAAAGATTCAGCAAAAATTTATTAATGAAGGAATAATAGAGGAATTAAAACATCAAGAAAATGACTTCCTCATACATGGAGAATAGCATCTATCAAGAAGAAACCATGTGTAGACAAAAATATAGATCCCTTTGCTTTCAGGAGAGAGAAAAATACCAAATACTTCCACAATACCATGAAGCAAAGAAGGAATCATAACAACATTTCTTTTCTAATAACTACGCAAGGAATCACTCTTTATTCTAGGGAGGACATCGAAAAGGAACTCAATAGCTACTATGGAAATATATTAAAAGAGCCTATAGAATACATATCAAAGGACATTAGCAATATAACTAATCATATCCCTAAACTGATAACTGTTGGTCAAAATTCTACCCTCCTAAAACCCATTACCATGTAAGACGTTGAATGGGATGTTCATGAAATACCTCTAGGGAAAGCACCTAGACCGGATGGATTTCCCATCAACTTTTTCAAATCCTGCTGGAAAACGATAAAAGAAGATATTTGATAGCTAGTGAAGGCATCCAGGAAAAGATCAGGATTTCTACAAGCTCTCAATGCCACTTTCCTCACTCTAATTCCAAAAGACTCTGGCACCCTCGATCCTTCTAAATGTCATCCCATCTCCATCTTCAATGGTCTCTACACGATCATAACCAAAAAGATATCTAACAGACTCAAACCCTTACTACCCAACCCCATATCTGAGGAGATGATATGCTATGTGGAAGGAAGACAAATCCTCGATGGAATATTCTTGGTTCATGAGGCAATTCACACCCTCAAAACCCAAAAAATACCAGTACTTTTAGTTAAACTTGACTTATCCAAAGCTTTTGACAAGCTCAGTTGGAAATACATCAAATAAATGCTCCTAGATTTTGGCTTTGATCCAATTTAGATCAATTGGATCCTCTCCCTCCTTTCCTCTACATTCTTATCTATTATCCCCAATGGATATCCCTCTTTCACCTTCTCTCCCTCTCGAGGAATCCATGGTATCCCTCCCTCTTTGTGTTAATGGCTAAAGGTCTAGGATGTAGTCTCTTGGCTGCGTGAACAACCAATCAACTCTCAGGCCTCCAGCTTTTGTCCAACGGTTGTCACTCTCACCTTCAATTTTTGGATGACACCTTTATTTTGGGATCCTACTCTATCAAATAATACAAATCCCTCAAATCCTTCCTCAATGATTTTATGCAAACCTCAAGCCTAACCTTTAATCTTGACAAATCACTTGTCTTCTTCTTCAACACCCCTCCAGCACTTCAAGCTCACATATTAAGAATCATTCACTTTCGTAAAGGCTCTCTCCCATCCACCTATATAGGAGATCCCCTTGTCGATACTTCCTTTTGTAATATCTCCTGGAACTCTCTGCTCTCCTGTCTCAGTTGAAATCTCTCTACCTGGACCCTCTTCCCTCTCAATTTACCAGCCAAGGTTGTCCTTCTTAACTCGATCCTTCAATCCATGCCTCTATACCTCTTCTCTATTACGAACACTCCCTAAAATGTTCTAAAGAAGATCTATAATATCCAATGCATTTTTCTATGGAATGGATCCACCAAGTCTAGTAAATGGGCTATGGTTGCATGGGACAAGGTCTGCAAACCAAAATCCCAATGTGGAATAGGGCTAAGGGATCTGAAGATCTCAAACAATGTCATAACAAAAGAAACCTAGTGGAAATTGGTTACTCATCCCCTCTCGCCTTGGGATTCCATCTAGAAGGACAGTATGAAATCCCTAGTCTCACTAAGAATATCATAAGAGTCATAAGAATCCAAAATGGATCCATCAGATGGAATTCAGCTTGGGAACAAAAAGAGTTGGTCTACATCCATATTTTTTATGAAATAAGGTAAGGAAAAACTATGCTCTTCTAGGAATATGTTTGGTAGCAACTCCCCCTCTAATCTCTCATCCTAAATACCATTATTTGGACAATATCCCTCCTTTGTGCAACAAAATAGTAATTTTTGACTTCTGGAAGCTTGAATCCAATACTAATGAATGGAGGCAATGGATCGACAAAGAAAATCCAAGATTAAACACTAAAGAACCAGACCACAAGTATCTATGGAGCAATCTAAAATGAAGAAAAATAAATAAAAAAAGTCATAGAACAACCGAGATGGGATTACAAACAAACAAGAACTTTCACCATCAAGGAAGCCTATCACATAGCCTTTGAAATCCACCAGCAAGAAAGTGAACCACACTAGAACAAAATTTGGCATGGTAAACTCTGACCTAAACTTACCTTATTTATTTGGTTGGAAAACCATGGAAAAATACTAACCTAGGATAAGAGACTTCGTAGAGGTTTCATAGTCCCATCTAGAAGCTGCCTATGCAAATCACAAACCAATGATGCAAACCACCTGCTCAACAATTTTCCATTTGCATCCAAATTTTGGGACAAGTCAGCCATCATATTTAGGGAAATGAACATAGATGCAGGATCCATCAAGAACACCCTCTCCAATTGGCTCCCATCTCCTTTCCACAACAACATCCTTAAGAGGAATTGGAGGCTCATTCCCGGCTTCTTAACTTGGAATGTCTGGAAAGAGAGCAACAAACACATATTCAATAGCTCCGAATGGAATTTTGAACATCTATGGAGTTCCCTTCAATCCAACATCCAAGAAACTCTCAATTGAGCCCCCTAGTGCAAGGAGGACACCAATTGTGAGCCTCATGAACAAATCATTTGGGGTTACTAGAAACCAATTATCAACTTCCAAATAATTTCGCAAGCCCATACCAACATCCACCTCCACTCTGAATCTGAATGGTATCCTCCACCTATGGTATTTTGCAATATCAATTTCAATGGATCCTCTCGCAACAACCCTGGACCAACAGGGTATGGGGGAGTCATATGTGATCAAAAAGGGAAAATTCTTTGGACTGTTAAAGGATCTTTGGGCACCGAAACAAATAATGCCGCAAAATTACAAGGCCTTCTATCAGGTCTCAAAATGACCCTTGAGAACAATTTCACCAAGCTCATCATAGAGGGAGATTTCCAAGTTTTAGTATCATCCATTAGCAAAATTCTGCAAGGAACAAAAATTTCAAAAATCGTTAGCAGTTTGAGAATTACCTATGGGATAGGAGAATTAGCACACTTGCTCCCCTGCTTCATCACTACCATCTCTTCTCACATTAAAAGAAATGGCAATTATATTACCGGCATTATGGCTAACATGGATATTGACAACAAAGGAAGTGAAACAAAAGTAGACGATTTGGGTCTGAGATTCCTGCCTTGCAGCCAAATTTTCCACATCATTGCCAAAAAGGATCTCCACCATCCTCTGTTCCCCTTTGATCAGATGGTTAGTACCTCCTCTCCATGGAACAATCTTCCTAGTTGCGTGGGACATCATAGTACCATCGATCTTGGGCGAATAAATGACGATAGACCCATTCACTTGCTTGGGGATGACGTGAACGATGGTTCAAATGAAAGAACCTGTTAGGGACTTGATGCCACTTGGTACAAGAATCATTATGAATAGGAAACATATCATCTACAACGTCCTCATCCAAACATGTGGAAGTAATGTTCATTCTCTCGTCCCATCCCCTTCCATTTACTCTCACCTCTTTCCTTTTGTATCCCTTGTATGCTATCACTCCTCACTCTATTTACCTTCCAATCATGGTTGTAAATCACCATTTATGTCAACATGCTCCAAGCAAATCTCATCTCTTCATTCCCATTGAGAGGAAGATCGTTCTCATGATGACTCACCTCTTTCCCTCCTACTTATATCCTTCTTCTCCTCCCAACTCCTTTCTCCTCAAATATCTAATTTACCCTCCACTCCCCCTCAACCATCCTTGTCTTTGATTCCTTGACTTCACCCTATTTTTATGTTTCCTGTCTTCCTCCATGGCCATCGCTCATGTGTCATGGACCTCTGACGAAGACGACTAAGAAAGAGGAATTCACCTCCCATCGACAATGAAATTTTTGCACTAAACACATTGACAAACATGGATGGGAAACCTATGGCATAGAAAAATCCCATGAACTCAAGCAAGAACGTCACACTGCATAATTCTACAAACAACATATTGTGAAGAAAGTGCAAGATGAAGTCAAGAACATTAAATCTATTGTTTGTGTCACCAACTACAACATTGAATACCAACACAAAATGGATGCCTTTGTTGACTAGACCATTGACCCCAGGCACTCTCACAATCAAATGAATCTCTTCAATTGTTCCATTGATCTATACTGTACCATGAAGACCCTCATGACCAACACTGTAGAATAAGCGGGTGGCTCTGTCAATCATATGAATAACAAGCTGGAGGAAATAAATGACATACTGAGGAGCCCAGAGAAGCTCTTGTCTCAGATAAAAATCATGGAGACCAAGCATGACCTTATTACCAAAATCATGGGGTACATATTCGAGGTCACCAAAGCTAACGAGGGAGATGTCAGCCAGATTCAGAAGAAAATGAATCCCAATCACAAGAATCTCATCATCATCGATGATGATCAAGATGACCATGCCAGACTCTCTCACAAGTAAGTTGTTGATGGGCCCCTGCCCCTTTTTCGCTTCCTTGGCTTGGTTTAGTTTGATTTTGTTCGACGAATTCTATTCAGTCTCTTTTCCTATGTCTGATAACATAGCTGACTTTTGTAATGTCCCCAGTACATAGTCGAGGAACTATTTTGATCACGACTTTGAATTTTTTTTCTAACAATTCCAATAACAATTTTTTTTCTACTTATTTACAGACAAGAGCTTGTAACATTGTAAATCTCCAACAGTTCCCATCTTTACCTACAGGGTTCTTTGTTTCCCTCAGGGGGACGGCTTGTAAGTAAGTTATTTTTGTAAACAATTTATACCATGCTTTTGTTTTAATATAAGTAATAGCTCCATATTTCCCACCCAAAAAAGATGATATTGCATGACGTTACATGAAAACATATTAGAAGCTCCATCATCAAAAGAAAACGCAATATACCATAAAATGAGAACCCGCATGAATTCTAATTTTTTTGGAGGTATCATTTAGTAGATGTTTTTACCTCCATTTCAAAAATAGCAACTTTTTTTCTTGAATTCCTTTATTTCAGATTTTGAATTTGTCTAGTCTTAAAGCATCTAGCATTGTTATGTTCAAATGTGTCTTTCTCCACTTTTTTTTTCATTTTTGTATGAAATTTCTAATCTTTTTTAGATGATGTGTTTTTTTAATAACAAAGTGAATGAAGAAAAGTAAATAAATTGTCATGTTAAATTTTCCATGTTTAATGATGTAATTGGAGAAACCACAGTATCGAAATGACCAAGTCATGGTCATTTCGATACTGTGGTTTCTCCGATTACATCATTAACCTATCACCACAGAAATTTTCCATGTTTGTTTGTTATATATATCATGTATTTTTTTCAAAGTTTGAAATTTTAAATTAAATATGAAATAGTGATTTATTAGAATGTTATATATTCTAAATACAATGTAAAAACAATAGTGTTAAACATGTTTTAAATTTACTTTGATGCATGTGTTATGAATCTACCTATATAACACTATTTTCTTAACATGCAACATAAAAAATTACATTTATAAGCTAATTATAGTGAAAAACATATGCATTTTGGAAGCTTTTCCGGTATCCGGTAAACTTTCATAAGAAAAAAACACTGCATTTTAAAGAGCAAAAATGATGAAAAATAAGCAAAATGGTCACCTTTTAAACCATATTTTTGGCCTTTTTTAAGAGGTTTGATGCATAAAAATGATAAAAATTGACTTTCCATAAAGTGTTATTTCACTTAAGCTCAACACACAAAAACAAATCATATAATGGTAAAGAGCATATAACAAATATTAACAACAATATATCAAAATTTATTCTTAATATAAAACCGTGATGTCAAAACATTACAAATATATATTCTCAAAATTTTGTCAAAATTTTAACATTTTCTTATAGGACAAGAAACTAATCAATAATATCAGGTATGCCAAATTCCTCATCGATATCATCATTTTATGGAGCTTGGATTTCTTGTTGGAATTCATTGTATTCTTCCATTAGGTCTTCTATTAATCCTTTCCAAACAACCCTTTTAATGGTGGTTGAGGTTTCGATTGCGATCGCAAGAGGCGGAATAAGCTCTGTTAGGGTTTGTGTTCAGGGTTAGACCTTACAACCTTCAAACCTACCAATATGTTACAAAAGAACCTATTTCATTGTCAACCAGTGGATGGACCCACTAAGAATCCATGACGACAAACTTGGGGGGGTGACAGACCCCTCCTAGTCAAATCAAGATTTACCCTATGGCGGGGGTTTTCTTGGTACCTCCTCTACGGTGAAGATTGGATCTGAGGATATTCCAATCCCAATGGAGGACACTATTAGCATAGAGAAGAGTACTCCAAAGAATGATTAGAATGATGTTACACCAACTCGAAGAAACACCTATTTAGCGCATACAGAAAATTGACCCTGCCTTACCCTCCCGACAGAGAGAATCAACACCAAAGCACAAAAGATGAAATACCATTCCCTTATAGGAAATTTCATGGGATTGTGCCCAATAAACATGCACTAAGAGGATGGATAGAAAAAAAGTGTAATCCCAAAGCACACTACAATCTGCAATTAGGGTCGAAAGGATATTTTACCATAATTTTCCATCATCTCGAGGACAAGGCCAAAGTGGAAAACAGAGGCCCATACTTCTTCAATGTTGTAGGCCTGTACTTGAGGAACTGGATCGAAATATTCTTCCCAGAGAAAGAGGACTTATACTAGGATCCGGTCTGGATAAGAATGTACTCACTCCCGTAAGAATGTTGGGACGAGACCACCCTCCAGGAGATAGGAAATACCCTAGGAACCTTCGTTCGAACAGCTGATCAGAGAAGAATGAACAAATTTACATTCTATGCAAGGATCTGTGTCTATTTTCACATCACTAAATCTCTCGCTAATGCTATCTTCCTAACCCATGAATACTGTAACTGGATTCAGCCCCTCGACTATGAGCATATCCCCTTTAGATGTAGAAAATGTCACAAGCATGGCCATCTTTTCATATATTTCCCTACAAACAAATTTAAAGTTGAAAAACAAAAGGAGACAATGATAGATGAGCATGGTTTTCAACAAATAGGAAAGAAGAAGAAAAATCATAGTAAACTGGCTCAGGAAAAGAACCAGGAAAACAAACCAACCACAAGCAACAATTTCGAGGTACTGGAGAAGAATAAGATGGAGTGCCCAAAAATGGAATTGACCTGCGAAGGAATCATTATGGAACCCAATCAAGAGACTGTAGATCAACACACGATGGGAATACCTAAGGAAACCCACCCAACCTTTTCTAAGCATGCAAAAATATCTGGAAAAAGTCAACTAGACCAACTATATGAAAAGGAGTATCAAGAATCCGTGGACATATTTGGACCTAACACCCTTATTGAGGAAGAAATGAAAGAAGCCTTCCTGGAAGAACTGGATCTACTAGAATTGGAAGACGCTTGCACCAGGAAATCTTTTGATTCCATCCCAGTGTGACAAATCCAAATTCTTAGGAAGCCTTAGCCAAATCCAAAAAACATAATACGTTGGGAGTTCACAATACTACCCAAAAAGATAAGAAAAAATCTCAAAGGAACTCCAAAAAAGCGGGGCCACAAATATGCTCTTCAAAGGATAAACTAACATTGCACTACGTTGGTTGAATCATAGCAATACACCCATTTAATGAAGTTCTTATCTTCCCCCTCTGTAGTTATCTAATGAATATCATCTCCTGGAATGTTCGTGGTCTCAACAGTCATTCGAAGCAAAGAATGTTGAAAATGAAGATTCAAAAAGATAAGCATGTTATTCTTTTTATCCAAGAAACCAAATGCTTAAGTGAAATCGCCACTAAGCTCATGTCTATAATTTGGAAATATTTTCTCTCCATAGCCATTGATGTGAGAGGAGCATCAGGAGGTATATCCATCAGCATGGATCCCCTCCTTGTTTCTTCATGTTATTTCTGCCTCCTTTCATTTAACTAGAACGAATATTAACGACCACCTTCTGAATGTGTATGGAGCTTAATATGGGGGTCTAAATATGCAACTTCTCTTCTTCCTGGAATGGTTCTCCAATATGTATGTTGATTCCCCTATCCTCATCGTTGGAGACTTCAATATGATAACCACGTTGGAGGAAAAAAATGAGGAATCAAAGATCTGTTCATTGATGATCTGGCCTTAAAAACCACCATAAACACCTGTTCATTTGTGGACATCCAAACTTCCTCTGAATATTTTACATGGAACAACATAAGGGGGAGATCTCATCATATCGATAGACTCCTTGATCACTTTCTTGTTTCAGACAGAATCCTTACCATGGGAGGGATTATTGATGCCTCTATCCTTCCCACAGTAGGATCTGACCACTGGCCTATCTCCCTCTCTTAGAATAGCCATGGCACTCCCCTCTATAAACCCTTTATATTTTAAAAACTATGGCTCACTCACCCCACTTTCCTAGAATCTATTAGTATGTGGTGGAAGAGTATGAAAGTGAAAGGAAGATCGAAAATGGCCATTATGCATCACAAGTTGAAGGAGTTATGAATCCATATCTGCCAATGGAACCACTCTACCTTTTGCAACATCTTTGAAGAAAAAAAGGAAATACAAGAAAATATTGAGAATCTGCATCTTTGCGCCATGGAACAGGGGTACAACAAGGACATCAAAATCAAGGAAAGAGATTTCCTTACACAACTAAATAGAATATGTGATTAAGAGGAAATATTTTGGAAACAGAAGTCTAGAGTGAAATGGATAAAGGAGGGTGAAAATAACATGGCCTTCCTCCACCTCTCCACCATACAACATAGAATGAAGAACAAAATAAGCAATATCCACTCAGAAATTGGGGAGGTTCTGGAGAAACATGGGGCTATGTCTGAGAATATTACCAGATATTTTAGTGAACTCCTCACTGAACCTAATCTTTCTTTCCAGGAGGAATCCACCGAAGTTACTCAACACATATCCTCTTTGGTCAATAAAGATCATAATGCATCCTTAATGCAACCCATCAGCATGTAATATGTGGAGGATGCATTTAATCAAATGGCTGATGGAAAGGCCCCCGAACTAAACATCTTCACCATAGATTTATTCCACCACTGCCAGAGTCTGCTTAAAGAGGAAGTCATGGACTTGGTGGAAGAATCCCACAAAAATCAATGGATCTTGTCGGCTCTTAAGGCCACTCACCTTGCTCTGATCCCAAAAGAAATGAGTTCCTCTCATCCAAGTAATTTTCGACCCATCTCTCTTTGCAATGTCATTTACAATATCATTTCTAAAGTCTTAGCAAATTAGCTGAAACCCCTTCTCCCTTTGCTCATATCACCAGAACAATTGGGCTATGTTGAAGGGCATCAAATTCTAGATGGAATTATTTTAGCTCATGAAGTTATTCACTTCGTCAAAACAACCAAAACCCTTGGAATGATCCTAAAATTGGATCTATCCAAGGCCTTCGATAAAATGAGTTGGAAATTCATAGAAAAAATGATTTTAGATTTTGGGTTCTGTCAGGACTGGTTTAATTAGGTTCTATCCCTTATCTCCTTAATTTTTTTCTTTGTCCTTTTCAATGGCTCACCGTCCTATACTTTCTCCTTGTCCCGTGGCCTCTGACAGGGGGACCCTCTATCCCCATTTCTCTTCATCCTCATGGATGAAGGGTTAGGGCACATGATCCATTTGGCAGTATCTTTGCACACCCTTCGAGGTCTCTCTCTCCATGGAGCCCCTCCCATATCTTACCAGCAGTTTGTGGACGACAACCTTTTCTTTGGGAACTGCTCAATCCAAGAGGACCGCACTATCCATTCCTTCCTAGACACCTTTGAAAAATATTCAAGGACCTCACTCAATCTTGACAAGTAGAAAATATTCTTATTTAACATTGGAGTGGCTAATCAAAGGAACATCATCATAATTCTCATATTCTCTCTCTTATCTCTCCCCTCCAAATACCTGTGGGCTCCTTTGTACGAATTTGCTATCAAACATTCCTCATGGAAAGAGTTTCTTGACAAATTGGAAAATCGTATAACCTCCTGGATCTTTCAATCCCTTACCCTCCCCAGTAGGATGGTCCTTCTGAATTCTGTTCCACAATCCATGCCCTTGTAACTCTTTTCTGTCCTGGTCGCCCCCAAGTGGGTCCTGAAATTTATCAAAAATATTCAAAGATATTTTCTTTGGGGGTGCAACAAAAATAAAAATTGATAGCCTATGGTCAGTTGGAAGAAGGTTTGTATCTAGAATAAAGTGGGGGGATTGGGTATTAGGGATCCTAATCTAAATAACCAATCCCTTTCTTCCAACATATGCTGGACCTGGATCTATAAAAATGACTCCCCTTGGGCCAAGTTGTGGAACAAAAAGTCTGCACAGGAGCTGAATCCAACTCAGTTGATCAGATTTGATGAAGACAACACTAGCTCCCATATATGGACAGAGGCCAACAGTCCCAGGGAACTCATTCAACAACACAGTTTTTGGGAAATAAAGGATGGAAATAGTGCCTTCTTTTGGTGTGATTCCTGGTAGCAGCTACCTAGTTTGAAAATTCTATTCCTGGATTAAGAAATTTAGACATTCATTAATTCCAATGAGAACATCAAGGTCAAGGATCTCTGGAACTTTTCGACTGATGACAACCATCAATGGAAAGATACCTCCAAATGGGATATCACTCCCAATAGGGATTTCTTGGATACTATATGGTAGGAGATAAGAAGCAGAAAACTGAAATGAAAACCTGGGCTTGATGTCATTAGATGACGGTCATCTTTTATTTGGCACCTTCTCAATCAAGGAAGCCCACGACATCCTCTCCATTAGGAAAGAGGTCCAACCTTTCCAAACATGGAAGAGCATCTAGAAACCTCTCCTATGGCCTAAGGTATCCCATTTTCTCTGGCTTCTTACTCACCACCACATCCTCACTTGGGATAACCTGTCAAAAAAGGGGTTTCATGGCCATTCCATATGTTACCTATTTAATTTTTAGCAGGAAACTATTGACCATGTTTTAGACACCTGCCTATTCACTAGTTTCCTCTGGGACCTGGTAACTGAAGCCTTCCAAAGGACCAAACAAGTAAAATGAAATATCAAGGACACTCTACAACAGTGGATCGAAAACCCATTCCAAAGTAAAATCCTCAATAAACTTTGGGACGTTACCCCAGGGTTTGTGGTGTGGAACACTTGGAAGGATTGCAGCAACTAGGTTTTCAAGGACACCAAGAGATTAGTTAAAGACTTATGGTATACCATTAAAATAAATCTCCAAGAAACTAGTTTCTCCAAAGGATGGATAGATTCTGACCTTCCCACATCTCAAAATGAAAATATCATCCTAGATTCTTTGACTTCCATGCCCCTAAATGCCCCATCTGCCTCTCGCAATGCCATAATGAGAGTGGACATCTCGGATCACTGGGAGCCTCCTCTGGAAGGGGTCCTCAAGATCAACTTTGATGGTGCCTCTAAAGGAAATCCTGGCAATGGGAGTTTTGGAGGAGCCATCAGAGATCACAAAGGAGAGATTATCTGAATTTTATATGGTAGTCTTGATACTCATACCAATAATGTTGCAAAATATAATGGCTTGGTGGAAGGGCTCGACATGGTTGATAGGATGAATCTCTTACCACTAATAATGGAGGGGGACTCTCCAATTATTTTATCCATGGCCTCCAAAATTCATAATGGCATGCAAGTCTCCAAGGTGGTCTCTATTTGGCGACTCAAGTATGGGTTGGGGCACCTAGCTGATCAAATCAAACACACGAAAGAAATCACCTCCCATAACGTGCATAGGAAAGCCAATGCTCTTGCTGACTGACTTGCTAACACTGGAGTGGCATGTAACCGATCTATATTGGAAGGATGGTTGAATGATCCTTTTTGGGACACACTGTTTCTCAATTTCATACAAATTTCTAGGCAATATCTTTCCTCCCCATATGCAAGTCCAAGCGAGCCCAATCGAAGTATTCCGCGTAGACTTCTTTGGCATATTTAAAAACAAATATCATAGCTATAAGTAATCAAAAAAGAATAATTTAACTTACAAATAAATTAAATATAATGTATCATAAACCAACATACCTTTTTGAATGCAACATAAAAATATATATATTAAGTTTTCTATGGAGCTAGACTCTGGATAGTTGCATTTGACATCATCCCAACTATTTGTGTTCAGCATTATTATCATTTCCTCTTGTATTATCGTGTAAATCTTGTGACTATATGATTTGCACATAAATAATGTTAATAATCATAACTAATAATATAATGAAATACTTAGAGGATAAAACATGTTAAACCCAAAAAGTAAATTCATAAAACATAAAAAGTGATCAATATACTTACTTCTCAAATTCATTGCACATTTCCTCCATTGATAATTCAAATGAATTTACACATGATAATATTGAAATGATAAGTTTTTCATCCTTCACTCTTTTCAATGATCTCCAAGGTGTTATGGTCATATCTTCTAGCAAGTTCTTGAAATCAAGACATGTATTATCAGTGCCCCATGGGATGGATTTAGACATTTTAACTTTTTGATTTTTTATGCCTATATTCTCCCATAAGCTGAAGATGCCATCAATCAAATTCCATATTTTCCCCATTCTAAATTCCAACTGGAAATAGCCATCTACAACTCTGAATGCATCACTTTCTCTAATATTTTCCCCCTTCTCATTATCTTCTTTAATTGGGAAACCTATTTCCAAACAACATTGCTTCCGAAAAATTGTATCAACCTTTGATCTATTCCCACCACATATTTGTTCAAATTCATTATGAATAAATCTCTCCCTTTTAATGAATTTCGTGGACATCCTATATTCACTATCTGTGATATGATCCCATGCCAATAGTTTTGTTTCTGCATTTGTTAAACCAGCATAAACAACACATTTCACTATTTCAAAAAGAGGGTTATTGGGATATTCCTGTATTAATTCTCTTCTTTCCTCAACATAATGATTTCCCCCAATCACATAATATTTATAATCAAAATATTTGGATCAATCAAACACATTCCTAGAATGAACTTGTTTGGGGTCAACAAGAACTAGGTAGTTAACCACATGTGCATAGGGATTGCACCTCATCAAGGTTTTTAAGTGTTGAATATGTACGTCATGTGGATTTCTAATTTGAATTTTTTCTTCATCTTTCGTGGGTCTATAGAGTTTATTCACATTTGAAATAAATGTATGGCCAGTGTCAACTGATTTATCCGTGCTCAATCGTTCTCAAATTGCATTTTGCATTGAATTGACAATACCATCCTCTAGATCGACACCTGGAGTAATGATTTTCCTACTAGCCCCATAATTTTCATTGTTTAATTCGGAGCTAACACTAGATTCAACAAACTTAGATCTCTTCCTCTTATGTCCTGAAGTATTTTCATCTAAATCAACAATAGTTGTAAAATTGTTAGGAAGGGAAACATCCTCAATCATCGTTATTTTCCTTCCAGATTGTTTCTTATTCTTGCTTGTAGGTGTAACAACCTCATTGTTGGGTGTTATAATGACTTAAATAATCCACCTAATATTTAATTATCGACCGAGGTTGGTAAAATTTGAGTTGACACAAAGTATATGCGAAGGTAGAGGGGTTCCTAGGGCGTCGTAGAAATATTTTAACAAAGAAAAGATCGAAATATCTTTCAAAATGAAAAATCGAGTCAAACTCCTATGAATTCAACTAGAAAGGTAATTATACTATAACAGATTACTAGACCAGAGCATGATCAACCTATACTACTCTACTCTATAAAAAAATACTGAAAAGTAAGGATATGAACAATACTAAATAAAGTAAACTTCCTGGTAATAAACTATTCCACTTATTAATCTAAGAATTACAAATCTTCTACAAACAACTTCAGAAACTAACTATACAAGAAAACAAAATTACAACACTAGATATATTTCACAAACTGCAACAATTAGACTACACATGCAACTAAAAACTGTACATAATGGCTAAACTAAACTATCTAGTTCCACTCTCCTTGGTTGTTCTGAGGATAAGAATTCATTGTGATTGGAACAGTAACAAGAGTGGTATCAAAATGACTTTCAAAATAAGTAAAGAAACTAAATCTAATCAAATCTAATTTAACTTCTACAAATATGTGCAAGCTAAGAAATGTCCAGTTATAGGTGATAGTAAACATGATTATTTATTCCATAAACGAAGGACTTCTAACTTATCAAACAAAGAACCAGAATACAAGGAAAAGAACCTAACTTATAAACAAGTAGAAAACTTAATAAAGGAAGCAAGTAGAAAACTTAATAAAGATAATTTAATTAGAAGCAAGTAGAAAACTTAATAAGGAAAACTTAAGAAGAAGCAAGTAGAAAACTCAATAAAGAAAACTTAGCAAGAAGAAAGTAGAAAACTTAAGAAGAAGCAAGTAGAAAACTTAATAAAAATAACTTTAAATCCTATTCTACAAGTCTCTTCAGTAACCACGTAGTGAAAGGAAAGGTCTTACTATTGTGATCAATTTACAAGGTCATAGTAAACTAGAAATTAACACATTTAACCCTAAAACTCCATGTACAACGAAATAAATCAAGCCAAACCAACAATATGATTACAAAACATTACAACAGTATTAGAGAAGGAAATCAGAAACCAAGAGAAACAAAATCACAAAGAATAGCTCAAAGCATATGGTGAAAGGAGAGAAAAATATGAATAAGACTCTAATAAATACTTTTAAACAGTCTAACCTAAGGCTTTAATAATAAATATAACTATTATCTAACTACCACAGTCAAAATATAATAAAAAAGCTAAAGAAACATGATTAAAACAGATTAAAAACACTAAAGGCTGAATGAAGGGCTGGATAACAGACTGGAAGGTAGGTCTAAACGACAGGCTAAACAGGATGTCTGAATGACAGCCTGTATACAGAAAACACTAGAATTTTAAGAAATAGTTAATCTAAATGATTTCGAGATCAGTTGATTCATGCATATGATAATAAAGTGCAAAGAAACAAGAATTAAACCTACTTAATAATTAAATTCAACACTAAAGTAACTTAAACTAATTCATATTTATAAAGACATCATTATCTATTGCATTTTTTAACAAATTGAAATATAACTAGATGAATTTATAACAAAGCAGAAGTAAATAAAACTGAACCTACTGTGAAAGGGTGACTTATGCTAGTCTATAATTATAAAAAGAAATTGCTTCCTATCATAAAACAAACTGAAATGTAATTGAACTAAATCTAAAATTTAGATAAAAACTGACAGAATCAAGCCTAACTACAACCAAACTAAACCTACAGAATTAAAATAACTAAATTATATTTGACAGTAACAATGAAACCAAACATAAATCTAAAAGTAATGCTGGAAAACAAACTGAAAGAAAAGCTATGCACGCAACCGGTTAATTATCTCTGGAAATGAAACTACTTTAACAACACAACATTATAAAGTAATCTATGCTACTGGAAACAAGTAAATGTAGAAAACCAAATTGCATAGAAAATTATAAATGAAATTAAGCTAATGCAAAGAAAGAGATAAAGGAAAATACACACAAGAATGAAACCTCTGGTTGATGAGGGGCCCTCCCAACAATCAGAATGATGACTCGCTAAACACATTACATGAACAGGATCCTAAACAACATCAGTATAACTTCTATTAAAGTGAGAAATAGTATTACAAATTTTTTCAACAACGACTGATTACATGCATAAACTGCCTAACCAAGCACTCACGTGGAGGATGATATATATATTGTTTACAGAGGTGAGCAGGTCAACCCTTTAGTGGTCGAACTATCTCTAAATTTGGTCAACCTTTATGAAAACTAACTGATCAAGAGACAACACACAATGCTTCTTCCTCCTTTATCGTGTGTTAGTTCTCCTTCTTCATCACGCATTAGTTCTTCATGGTGAGTGATGTGGCGTGAGGATCCTTCTTGCATGGATTTATGTTACGGTGTCGAGTAGAGGAAGATGTTGGCGAGTCTTCTAGAATGAATA
This sequence comes from Pseudotsuga menziesii, assembly GCA_001517045.1. Classification (NCBI taxonomy): domain Eukaryota; kingdom Viridiplantae; phylum Streptophyta; class Pinopsida; order Pinales; family Pinaceae; genus Pseudotsuga; species Pseudotsuga menziesii. Next base: position 232,132 of record LPNX010549531.1, read on the forward strand.
TCGCACTATCACCCATATGCATGGACAAAAGGTAGTGTCCATGCTTTAACACCCAGGAATCTACCATCAACAGCGCACGGTTAGCTCGGTGGCCTGAATGGTGAGTTGGAAAGTGAGATGGACAGTGAGATGGATATGCTCTATGCATATCTAGAGTGGATGCGTTGTCTATTCATTGGATTATTTGAATACTATGGTCTGCAATCAAATTAAGCATCAAACATACATCAAATATCATCGAATTAACTAATAAAATTGTGAAATAACAAGAATGAACCAGAACTTCCATAAACCCAAAATATAATCATACCTGGGGCTGAATAGCGAGCTGCATGATAGAAAACATGCCAAAAGGTGACAAAACATATGGAAAACATGTAAATTAACAACTAAAAATGATAACAAAACTTGGATCAATGTTATCAGGAATATATCACCTTCTGCAGACAGAAGTTGTTCCTCTGGTCCAAATGGTTCAGATCCAGAACAAATGAGTGAATAACTCGGTTGAATACCTTTCCTAAATGTTATAGACACTTGGAATTATGATTTGATAAATATTCTGTGTACCTGTAGAACATATCAAACATGCAAAGACATCAAATCTACCATAAAATAACCTACACATTCATACTAGTGACTAAGGAATCCAATAACATATATGCGAGATTAGTGCAACAGATATGTGGGACGGAAATAAACTTTGCATTAGAAAATAAATGAAATATATTACAACCATGTGTCTTAGTACTGATACACTCTTTCACAAGGCTAGCACCGTGTCCACTGACAGCTCCAACTTGCTCCACAATTACTCTATGATGGATTAAAGCCAAGACATCAATTCAACAACATAACTTTACTTTCTTCTCTGTCTCCTCAATTATGGGATATGAGATTGTATTTATAGGGATCAAATGGATATGGATAGTTGAGAGAATGGTGGGTGAGGTGGCTATAAGATCCTAGCAAGAGGGATCTTGAATCTAACCAACCCAAGTCAATAGGGATAAGGTAGGACACGAGGCTTTTGTTCTAGAAGCCTCAAGAATCCTCCCTTTTTTCCATTTTTACCAAGGACACCGCTTATACCCCTTTATGACAGAGCGGTGAAGGGTAAGAACCGCGCCAACAACAAAGGTCAAAGGGGGTGGCACTGCTTGGTTCTCACACATCTAGGGCGGTACTGAACAAGGTATCGCTTATCTGATTGAGGATAGAAGCGGTGCTGCAATTTTTTATGTTGAATCAACATCTAGAGCATTGTCTTCACTCCAAGTTTGGGATTTAGGGAAAACATAGGTGTTAGGGATCTTATCACATGCTGGTCACAGGATTTGGGTGTAACAGAATGCCCCCCAAAGCATGAGGCTAGAGGGATATGATAGTCGAGAGCTTTGTCGATAGAGCAAGTTATCACTTTTAAGGTAAGATCCAGCTTGATCGGAGTGTATCATCTAATAGGCATCTAAAATACATCAATATTGTAACTCATGAATTAATGTAACCTCCTCGTGGCTATAGACCAATACAAGGCAGATCCATGAGAGGAATAAACAACCATGGCTACTAGAATACAACGTAGATTCATGTGATAGAGGACTCAAACTTGGACATAGATACTAGATATACAACGTAGATATATGTCATACAGACACATATTTGAGCATAGACACGACCATACAAATGTGTATCCATGCTGGTACTTCATAAAAAATACTCCATCGCAACCTAGGGAGAAAACTATGAGCGCTAATCAAATACCCAGGGTCTTCATCTCGTCTTTCACAAAGTACAATTCTATCCATGTGATTACAATGTTCTGAAGTCGAACATGGTAGAAACCACTTGATTACCAGTTGATGATGTGAAACATTAACAAGTGTGAGGGATATCACCATTGTCAATGATTCCCAAGGCACCCTAGTACAATTTACTGAGTATGAATAGATTTCTTGATGCAGAATACTCAACAGATTCTTTCGATCAAAGGCCAATGATCTGAACCTATGTCGAGAGCTAGAGAATCTATCATTGAGGCATACAGATCTCAAGGTACTAAACTTGTTTCTAAGACTATTTCCCAGATTATGAGTTGACATCGACAGGAATAGTCTTGTTGAAGGAGGGCCATGATGAATCCCACATCGGTGACATGAAACTCATAACAAAGCTCTGGAATGTCGTTGACAATGTAACCATAGGACTGAGTCAAAGTACTGACACAAGGACTGTTTTAATTGTAGAGGTAAACTTCTTTCTACCTTTGAACATTGGGCGGCATGACAAAAGACTTGAAAGCATGACTAGACCAGACAGACACACAGTTCAATAGTGGACAATGCATTCTTTTGAAAGACTCAAAGGAGTGACATGACTCATGAAAGTGGATTGACTTGTTGGTCAGCTGAAAACCCAATTGACTGAATGATATGCAGACAAGTGCCATGTTCAAAGGTCACAAAACAACTGCCATTTGATTTTCAAAATGATTCCCTTCCCTTAGTTTCCCCATCATGATCGATGAGTGCCTCTTTTTGGTTTCACGAGTTCAAAGAGGGTAACAAACACTCATTTTAGCTCATCCGAAGATAAGTCCAAACTCATATGTTTTACGAAACTGAGAAAGTAGGGGTTCGTTCCTAAAAAAGGGTCTTTCAATGTTTAATTTAACAAGTCCAATGAAAGAAAAGTCAATGTAGTTCATGTTTAGAGAGTCTGAACAAACTAAAGAAAAATCCAAAGGGTCCTTTTTCGTATGATTTAGTCCATAAGGCCCAAAAAAGTATAAAATAATACCTTAGATAACTCTTCCAGTCATGATTGGTTGGAGTGTTCCTTTTTCATAAATAGTCCATCCGAACTGAAAAATAGATAACCTACCATCGGAGAGACGACTCTTCAAATACTTTTACGAGTATGAAGAAGACAACCACTCAACTATATTTTCACAATTTAAGAGTCCGAAAAGAGCTTAAAGAGGACTCTATTAAAAAATTTCACGTTTGAATCTAGAGCACAAAAAAGTAATAAACTAAGCTTAAACCAATTTTCATGTTTTAACCAGAGCACGAAAAATGAAAAGTAAGCTCAACACCATCTTATTGTTTTTAACGAGCTCGAAGATCAGTTGAAAGAATGCTCAAAGATTGGTTTCATTTTTACACAAGATCGAAACCAATGGGTAAACTATGCTTGAAAAATCCCATTAAGATGATATACAGAGGTTGGAAGCTTTCCCCCAGCATAATATCTAGCGAATCTTAACCCTAACATGGTTTCTAGGGGCTCGACATGCCCCCCAAGATTTGTTTTGTCTGACGATTCTTCTTCCATACCCAACCTAAAAACCTGGTTACTAATGTGAAAATTTTCACCAAGGGGGTAGGAAGAATGAGAATCAGGCAGGTGAAAAGAAGGTTCAAGTTCTAACACTAAAGGGACGACTTGACTCAAGGGAAGGGGATCTGTTTCATTCTTACGCAAGCTTGAAACAGAAGGTAACTATGCTTGGAACATGGTTTCATTTTTATGCAAGCTTGAAACCAGAAGGTAAACTATGCTTAAGGAATCGTACTTCTTTTTTTAACGAGCTTGAAATAGAAAATGAACTATGCTCAGGAATGATTTCATTTTTATGCAAGCTTGAAACCAAAAGGTAAAGTATGCTTGAGGAGATCCATTCCATTTTTTAATGAGTTTGACATAGAATGGGAAATTTTCTCATAAGGATCTGTTTCATTTTTTAACGAGCTTGACACAGAATGGGAACTATTCTCATGAACCTGCTCCTACTGAACATGATATCCAGAGGTTGGTAGGTTTCCCCCATTACATAAAAGCTAGCGGCTTAGCTTCATTATGATGTCCATAGACTAGAGCCATGCCCCCCATTTTACCTATGATGGGAAGAAGCTAACTAGAAGAAGGGGAAGGAATCACAAGAACATGCAACACATTTAGTGAAGTCTGATTACTAGGAGTCACACGATGGTCGGGTGTAACAAAAGAAAGCTGATCAATAGTAACAATCTTCCCATCATTTTGAAAATGTTGATGTAATTGTAACTTCGGAATGTATTCATCCATATTTCTTATCTATTGTAACCCGATGTTTATTCCGGGATGTATTTGAGTCATGTCATGCCCCGATGTTCCGATCGGGAAGTTTCTATAATGAGAAATTCATGTCAAGTCATTGTGGGTAACCCTCCTATTGGTAAAGGGTTAAAGTCCCCATAGTTGTGGGGCCCTTGGGTTATTATACTATCCTAGTGAAGTCGACCCTAGGTGAGTCATTTTAAGTTAGGGAAATAGTCCCCACCATTGTGTTACCCTCCTATTGGTCAGAAGAGACAAAGTCCCCACAAGTGGTGGGGCGCTAGGGTTATTAGACACTCCTAGAGATGTTGGCTCTAGTAAGTAATTGTTAAGTGAGGCCAACATGTTGGAGTGCACTTCAGGTGAACGGAAGAATATAAATAGAGAGTGAGAGCCTCTCTATTTATCACTTGCAACAAACACACTCACTCAATGGGGGCGCATGAGTGAGAGAGGAGAAGCTCTCTCAGTGTAAGAGAGAGAGGCTACTGCTGTCGGGAGTGCATCTTACTATTTTTCCGGTTTTACCATTTTGTGCTGATTCTATCTCTGAGGAAGTTGTGGGGTTTTCTCCTTTATGGTTTCCTTGAGGAAAACTCTTTGTGCCTCTTGTCTCTTGTGATGTGCTTATGTTTTACTGCTGTGCTTGTTATTCTCTTAGTGAAAAGATCCTAAGATCATAATGCTAGCTTATATGATGAAAAACTAACATGGTATCAGAGCTAACCTGAGAAGAAGACATTGTGCAGCTAAAGAAGCTAGGGATTCTTACTTTTTGGGTCTCTCTCCACAATATAGCAGCAAAAGTATGCTATAATGACTCTCCATTAAAGGGCGCATCTTTCTATCGAAGCGGAATTCGATTCCGAGCATTTTCAGTTTTCGATGTGGAAATTAGGGCTTTCTACAGAAGAGAAATTTTTGAGTGAGACCAGCATAGGATTTTTCTCCTCATCAAAACCGAATTTTAGAGACCTGGATCAAGAAATTTGGTTGGGTGAAACTCCAGGAAATTCAAACCCTAGTTTGACCCCGAGCTGGAAAAACTCTAAATACTAAAACTAATACGTTTTGGTACATTCGCTATATTCTGCGGTTGGCAAAGTCTCAAAAGCTGAAAATTGTAGAGGCTGAAGACACAATCCTGATGAACACTGTATCCACAATTCAGCCTCATATTGGCTATATTCTTGGAGATATGATCCCTCCAAGTTAGGGTTCCAACCTCTTCCAGAATTCATCCCTAAACAGGACACCTGGGGAGAAATGAAATATATTGGGATACAGAGGTCCAAATGGAATTCCTAAAGATTTTTAAGAAAGGGAACAGACTTTACTTTTAGTTTTCCTAATATCAGACTCGGAATATCAACCAGTGACACGTGGCATTCCGTACAACTTCGCTATTCTGAACAGTCCTGTAACAGGTCACCTTGGGAAAAGGATCATAAATCCCAAATGGTGAAACCAATTCTAATGAAAACTATGGTTTTAGATCAGGGACATGTGAGGTTACCTCACTGAGAAATTTCAGACATATAGGATGAGTAATTGTGGAGATATCATAGAAACAGTAACAGGAATTTCTACAGAAGAAATTGGAAAACTAGGGCTTCCTGTTCCGGGAGCTTCCCTCCACTATTTTCAGAAAAGGAGTACATTGGACAAATCCATTTGAAGAGATCTATCTATCTATTCAATCATATCTGAAAGATTCCAAGTTTTTAAAATTAGGGTTTATGTGACAAACCCTAGATCAGCCAGCTCCAGAACCAGGACAGACACTTCAAATCGGTAAGATCTAATCCTTTGCTATTTTCATTTGAGGTTCTCATTTCAAAGTGATCTATCACATCAACTTGATGATAAGCTTGGTGAAGTTGACAACTTCCAAGCATAGAAGTATTTGATCTCTCTGAAGAAAATAGATTGGACACCTACATGAGTATAGAGGTTCCAGTTTCAAAGGGAGATGAGGTTAGAAGCCTTTCACAAGAAGAACTTGGTCAAGGCCAAGAAGATCATGGTTGGTTCAGTCACAAATCAACTTGTACTACAAGTGTCTTCCCTAAAGACACCGAATATGTTTGATTCCTTGACCAAGCTATTTGAAGGGAAGAACATACATCAAAAGATTACCTTAAGAAACCAGTTGAAGAATGTGAAGATCCAGAATGTAGAGACCATGCAGTCATAAGAGTCTCTCAAATCAAGAACAACTTGAAGCGAAAAAAGAAGAATTGAAGAATGTAGAAGTGGTGATAGCCACCTTGAATGGTCTCCCAGGATCATAGAATTCATTCATTCAAAGAATGTGTTCCAGGAGGAAGTGATTACTTTCAGAAGACTTTGGGAAGAAGAAGAAGCTCGTCTCATAAGAGGAGAAAAAGAAAGATGGAAGCAACTGAAGATCAAGCTCTCACCTTTCAAAGAAGATCCCTCAATCGATGAGGAATATGAAGATCTCAACTCTTGACGAACTTCTTATCCACCTGAGCATTTGGATAAGAAATGATGCTATTATGAAGAAGACAAGGAAGCTGAAGGCTCAAGGAGTCTACCCACGAAACAAATAAAGATAAGTATTCAATTGTCATTTCATGATATTGTTTTGTTATGCATTTGCTATATTCAGTTGATGTATTATGCATGATAGGATGTTTGCATTAATGACAGTATACTGTTAATATGCATGTGATGGGTAAGTAGCTCATGGTGCTATGCAACTCTCCATTGATACTTATCTAGAATGAAACCTCTTTGCTGACATATTGGATTAGTGCACAATCGCAATGTTGTCCTGGTAGAGATGGAAGGCATCTAGAAAGTTTCAGTGAGATATGGATGAATGTTGTATTGGCTAAAGTAGTTGCATGATCATATATCTATGCATAAGTATTTGCCAGTATGAATATTCCTTATGAAATGTTTCTAACCATACAAATGCATTTGACTTGTAGGAAAGGTCGCATACATAATCACCTACAAGCAAAGGAGAATGAAGACTTGTTCCGAAGAACAAGGGATGACAGTTCAAAGACAAAGAATAATATGACAAATGCAGTGACATCATTGATGTAGAACCTTCCAGCCACCAAGAAGAAAGGGAATACCAATTCAAGAAGAATGATGTCAGGGCGCAGTATCGAGACCTGAAGAGAAGTTCATAGTTCCATCATGTAGTAGATGGAAACATCATGGGATACAAAACAAGATTCGTAGCACGAGGCTTCTCATGAAAAGAAGGCATAGACTATGAAGAGACATTTGCAGCCAGTAAGAATTGAAACACATACATGATGAGATTGATGAAGATATTAACCTTTTCCACAAGGTTGAAGATGCAAGTCTATACACTAGATGGTCACATAGAATATTAGTAGAAAAGGAAACTACTTGTCACTCTGGTACAGAATGTTTTTAGTGCATGGAGCACAGAAGACAAAGGGAGTATGATGCTTCGCTTCAGAGCGAGTGACTACAGAATATCTTGAGGTTCGACATGGTACGATAGGATGGGAAGATTACTGATGACTCTAGGCTTTACTGAGAGTAAAGCGGATTCCAACCTTTGCTTCAACGTTGAAGGTAGAAGACCAATGATGCTCCTATTATGTGTCGATGCACTATTTTCTAGGCATGGAGGTGTGGCAGAGTACAGATGGAATATTCCTTGGACAAGGGAAGTATGCAGTAGAGATCCTGAAGAGGTTTGGGATGATGGACTATAAGGCTATGGCCACACCTATGGCATCGAACTTGAAGCTATTGAGTGTTGCATTATCAAAGACGGTTTATGCTACGATGTATCGTCAGATGATTGGGTCCTTGATGTACCTGAGACCAGATATTTTCTTTGCTATGAACACATTGAGACAGGTTCACCTGATGGTTGCAAAGCATGCAGGGGTACAGTTGATTATGGGCTCAAGTACGATGTGAATCAAAATATTAACCTAGAAGGTTATGTTGATTCAGATTGGGAAGGTAGTGCCATCGACAGGAAGAGTACTTCAGGGTGTTGCTTCAACATGGGATTAGGTGTGATCTCTTGGTTTAGCAAGAAGCAATCCTGTGTGGCACTAAGTACAGCTGAAGCAAAGTATGTCGTAGCTTGTTCAGCTAGTTGTGAGGCAGTATGGCTGTGGAAGCTACTATCTGATTTATTTGATCTCCAGATGGATGCTACTTGTATACATTGTGACAACCAGAGTTGTGTGAAGTTGTCAAAGAATCTAGTGTTCCATGACAAGTGGAAGCACATCAAGATCAAGTATCACTATATCAGGAAGGAGCAGTGAATCTCCAGTATGTTGCGACAGAGGAACAGATAGCTAATGTGTTGATGAAGCCATTGGCCAGAGTGAAGTTCGAGTACTTCAGGGAGAATCTTGGTGTTCTCCAGATCAAGGTTTCCTCCAAGGGAAAGTGTTGAGTCCCAAATCCATTCTAACGACGAATTTAGATGTAAGGGCTGAGCCATTCTGTCATGGTGAGAGGATTTAGTTCCTTCCATGTCAGATATGAGTGCTGATTGCCATTTTGGGAATGGAGGTACCTGGTCAGTTACCAGGAACACTCAGTCCGGGACTGAGAGAACCATTCTGATGAGTAGGTCATATGTAAGGGCTGAACCATTCTGTCATGGCTAAAGGATTAGGTTCCTCCCATGTCAGATGTGAGTGTTGGCCATTCTGTCAAGTAGGATAGATGTAAGGGAAACTGCCACTCTCTGGGAGAGTGGAGGCACCTGGTCAGTTACCAGGTAGCTCAGTCTGGGACTGGGGGCCATTCTGACGAGGGTGTAGGATTCAGTTCCTACCAGGTCAGATGTGAGTGCATGCCCTTCTGACGAGGGTGTAGGATTTGGTTCCTACCAGGTCAGATGTAAGTGCAGAAATATTCTATCATTTTTATCCCAATGCGATTCCATCCTGGATGAAAGTATGGAAATCTTTCATCATTGTGAGTAGGATGTGTTCCCACCTAGATAGAAGTCTTCCATCATTGTGAGCCAGATGCGATTCCATCCTGGATGAAAGTATGGAAATCTTTTGTCACTGTGAGCAGGATGTGTTCCCGCCTGGATGGAAGTAGGCCTTTCTGACGAGTAGGTCAGATGTAAGTGCTGAAGCCATTTCACAGATGGTAGTAGATGTGCCTACCATGCTGGTGAATGTGAGTGCTGGGCCTTTCTGATGTGATTGTATTTTACTACATGATCAGATGTGAGAGCTAGGCGTGCCTTTCTGACGAGTAGGTCAGATGTAAGTGTTGGGCATGCCTTTCTGACGAGTAGGTTAGATATAAGTGCTGGGTGAAGACCTACCTGATGGCTAGGCCTACAACCAGCATGAAAGAAGGCTGTCTCTATAGAACTTCCTATGATGAGATAGTACACACATGATGATGACCAGATGAGATCCAAATCTAGCTATGATCCAGATCCAGTTATGATGACTCCGAGAGATCCAAATCGAGTGATGATCCAGATCTAGCAGTGATGATCTAGATCCAGTCCAGTGATGATGATCCAGATCGAGTGATGATCCAGATCCAGTGGTGATGATCCAGATCAAGTGATGATCCAGATCCAGTGATGTTACAGATTGAGTATGATCTAGTGACAATGTTCCAGATTGAGTATGAGTCAGTGACGATGTTCTAGATCGAGTATGATCCAATGACGATGATCCAGATCGAGAGATGATCCAGATCTAGATGAAAGATGACTAAAGATGAAGGTGATGAGAACTCAATGATTATTCAGATGATACAGAGAAGAATACTTGTGCTAATAAATTGTGTCGAGAGAATACCTTCCTAGTTAAGAGGGAGTGTTGATGTAATTGTAACTTCGGAATGTATTCATCCGTATTTCTTATCTATTGTAACCTGATGTTTATTTCGGGATGTATTTGAGTCATGTCATGCCCCGATGTTCTGATCGAGAAGTTTCTATAATGAGAAAGTCATGTCAAGTCATTGTGGGTAACCCTCCTATTGGTAAAGGGTTAAAGTCCCCACAGTTGTGGGGCCCTTGGGTTATT
>LPNX010549531.1:248896-296982 GCA_001517045.1 Pseudotsuga menziesii
GCACGAGCAGGGCACATGCAAATGCAATTATGACTTGAACAATAAGGTGAGGTTAGTAAACAGTTGTGAATCCAACTAAGAATCCTATCTCCAAGAAACAACAACATCAGGATCATATTCAGAAGAAACGATCTGATGTGGGTCACTTCAGAAGAAACACATGTGACTTTGCTATCTTCTATAAAAGGTAAAGTCAAGGTAGAATCAAATGAAGAAGATTCTATAGGACCAAGGCTTGAGGGTTTATAATCAATAAGATCAACCTCAGAAGGAGAGAAAAAATCAACAAGGGAGATAGAGTCTGTAGGAACAAACTCAATATCTAAGGAGTCGAAAAATTCAAAAGAAAAATTAGACTCATCAGGATCACTGACTTGCTTTTCAAAGGAAGAGTCAAAAAACTCAACAAGACCAACATAAGAATAAAGGTTAGGCTTACTAGGCAAATCAGGGTTAGACTTAGTCACAATTGAACCAACATCCAAAAGAAGGTCATACTGTATCAAAGACTCTAGGAAAACTTCATCCAAAGGAAGGAAATCATCCGAGATAGGACACATATCTAAACTTTCAAATGGATCAACAGAGTGGAGAGAAGGCTCTATAGTCTGTATAGGATGACTCACCCGTTCAACTGCTGGGACCAAGTCCCGAGAAGGTAAGCATGAAAACAGAGGTTGCTTCTCAGTAGCAATTGAACACAAAGGACAAGAGGCCACATAGTTCACCTATGGCTGGTTAGTGTCTACAGAAACACTGGGAATCAATCAAGGAAAGACCTGGTCTCTAGTTGGGTTAGGAGACGGATCAAGAAAATCCAACTGATCAATAGTGACAATTTCTTCTCCATGATTAAAGTACATCACACGAAAGAACGTTGACACCACAGCTTGCATGGCATAGACATAATCACGTCCAATGAGCATATTAAAGTCCAAGGGGTCTTCTATCACCATTAAGTCAACTAAGACGGTCTTCCCACCCAAAGTAACAGGTGTTTGAGCAAGAATTCCCAAGGCTATGCAAGTTCTTCTATCAAACACCAGTAACTGACTAGTAGTCGACACAAGGCTGGGAGATCCCATGCCTCACCAAGCACGAGCAGAAAAAATACTAACTGAGGCTCCTTCATCAACAATACAACGAGCAATCGTATAGGGTTCAACTTTGACCTTTATCTGGAAAGGTGCATGGGAAGGAAGGTGCAGCTCACTTAGGCTATCCCAATCAAAGGAAGCAATCCAAGAGCTTGGTAGGGGTTGATCCGAAGCAAGTTCAGTGCCCCCTTGTTCAGTAAGATCTGAACTAGCAGTGAAGAGAATGTGACTAGTAGACACTTTACTCTCCAAAGGAAGAGTGGGATTGATCGATAATGGAATCGATTCAACCGCTTCGTGAAAGTCACTCTCCGAAGGGAGAGTGGGATTGACCAAACATGACATTGGTGCAATCACATTAGGATCACTCTCCAAAGGAAGAGTGGGATTGACCAAAGATGACATTGGTTCAATCACGTGAGGTGCACTCTCCGAAAGAAGAGTGGGATCAACCAAATATGAGATTTGTTCAACCACTTGATCAACCAAAGGTTGAGTAGGATGTTGAGAAACTATGGGGTGTCCAGAAGAATGAAATCCATGAGTCTTGGACCACACTCTTCGCACCTCTGGGATAGCAGGGCACAGATGAGTAAGGTGATCTCCCTTGCATAGCACACAAGGGAACTTAAGATGATGCTTCGAACGACCAGTTTTCTCAATGGTATCAGCATGACTAGCAGTGGCTGACTGTTTGCTCTCAACATGACTAGCAGAGGATGAGAGTTTGCCCTCAGCGTGAACAACAGATGCTGGGTGACTGAGTCCAAACTCACTAAGAGAGGCTGGTTGTTGAGAGACTCCATAATGTTCAAAAACGGGATGATCATGAATCCAAACTCTTCGCACCTCCGCAATAGAAGGGCATTTATAAGTAAGGTGATCTTCCTCACAAAGCTTACAAGGAAACTTGAGCTTGTGTTTTGAATGGGTAGACTTGTCAACAGTGTCAACATGACTCGCAGTGGTTAACGGGTTGTCTTCAGCTTGAACCACAGAGGCTGAAAGACTGCCCCCAGCGTGAACAACAGAGGCTGGGTGGATGGATCCAACTTGAATAACAGAGGTTGGATGGGGAGGTTCAACTTGAACACCAGAGGTTGAACGAGTGCACTCAACGTGAACACCAGAGGCTAAGTGACTGGATCCAACTTGAACAACAGATGTTGGATGGGGAGGTTCAACTTGAAAACCAGAGGTTGAACGAGTGCACTCAACGTGAACACCAGAGGCTGAGTGACTGGATCCAACTTGAACAACAGAGGTTGGATGGGGAGGTTCAACTTGAAAACCAGAGGTTGAACGAGTGCACTCAACGTGAACACCAGAGGTTGAGTGACTAGATCCAACATGACCTGCAGAGGTTGGATGGGTGCCCCCGGCCTGAACAACCGAGGCTGGGTGGTGAGATTAAACTTGACTTGCAGAGTTTGAACGAGTGCCCCCTTGCTTATGTGCTTTCTTCCTATTCCTCCTTCTTTTACTCCTTTTAGACTGTCGGCTACTAGTATCAGTACTTTCACCGCATGAGGTAGAAGGAGGAGGAGAACTGACTACAGGTGAAGGGGTAGCAATGTTTTGATTCCCTTGATATAAGGAGCTTACTTGAGAAGCATCATGAGCATTCAGGACAGTTGGAGTGGAAAACAACCACACCGGTAGCCCTAGTGTGAATCCCGGAAGATTCAAGGTGGCCATCAAGGGAACACCAACATTCCCCGTGAGAGGAATAGAACAAGGAGTTCCCATCATGGGGATCTCTTGGTTGGTGTTTGAAGGGGTGCTAGCCATAGTTTCAAAACAAGAGACAAAGTCTGAGGTTGATGGTCAACCAAAATTACAAAGAAGACACCTAAAGGCCTACTAAGTACAGACAAACCACACAGCACTCACTAAAAAATTCCTAAAGCCCAAACAGACAAACAGGTATAAGATGTACTTTCCAGAAGAAAGCTGATAGACAGTTACTTGGCGTCCTTGAGGTGGTTCTCAGGCACAAGCGGAGGAATCACCCACCACCCTCCTGCACTTTCCACAAGGGTTACCTTCCAAGCCCGTCCAAGGTCAACCAGAAATAACCTTCTGGTTTACCTGTGTATGAACCCTATATGTCAAAGAGACTAGAGGCTACCTTAACTAAATTGACAGTCTGGGGGGACAGTCGTCAGCCGAACTCGTACGCATGGGCTGGGTAGCTGAGCCCGAAACTCTGTCTAGGAAAGAATCCCCAGATGCGTAAAAGTCATGGGTTACGTTTTGACAAGGATTCAGAGGGTTATCTCCTCTGTCCAAGCCTCCACGCGGCCTAATGCTTAACTCCCATTTGAGAGGAGCTTCCCAGATACAATCAATGTAGAAAAGGATTTACCTAGTGATAGGCCAACTACGTCTGAAATTTTAACACTTGTGGGGAGTTTAAACTCCCTAACCCACAAGTCTAGCCTAAGCTAGTTGGTGTATGACCCTATAAAATAAAACTTGCTAATAATTTTTAAAATTATATCGTTTATTTTAAGGGTTGTTTTTACTCAGAGGGTAAATGGCATGAAACTGATGCGGTGTTTTAACTCAAGAAATGAAAACAAAATGACTAAGCAAAGAGAAATGAGATGCAAAGAAGCAAATAGCTATTCTCTTTATATTTTCAAATAATTTGAAAGCCAAAAAAGATCAAATCTTTTTATATTTTTTAAATTTTTCAAAAACAATGCTATGCTATGCAATCTAGACTAACAGCCTAATCTATATGCATATAAATCAAACATGTTTTTGTCTTTTTCTTTTATAAAATGCAAAAGAAAAAATAGCCTATCAACTAAAGCAAGCAAATACTGAAAGCCAAGGAGATAGACAACTACTTTTCACCCCAAAAACAAACCCTAGGTTTCCCTAAAGTTGAGTATAGACCTCTCCTAGAAGGAAGGCTTACAAAGGTAGACAAGCCAATAACTCTGAAATGAAAAGGCTGAGCATGAAGACTGACATAAACAAAGGCCAAGAAGTCCCAAGTATCAATCTAAACTTACAAACAAAGGCTGCTCAGTACCTTGTCCAACAAGGTCAAACTAAAGCAAGAGGTAGGGGGAAAGTAACAAAACAAGTTCTTTTTAATTTTCTTTTATAAGGGCAAAAGAAAAACTACCTACAAAGCAAAGCATGCAGATAAAAAGAACAAAACAAAAGGATCCCTGCTATACAACCACCCAACAAACTCTAGACCAAACTAAAGTCAGCATAAACTCTACTTGGAAGAAAGGCTTGTATAAGAGACAAGACAACTACTTTGGCAAGGTAAAGTAAACCAACAAAAGAAGGAGGAAAACAATACCTACAAGCTTTTGAAATCAAACAAAGACCACTAACAGAGGCTGATCAGAAACATAAGCCAAAAAACAAACCAAGCAAAGGAGACAGGTGAAAGAGAAAATAGAAAATCCTAATGCTATAAAGAGGCTCACCACATAGATAAAGAACAACAAACAGAATGACACAAACTCCCTGGATTCATGCACCCACAGAAGACCTTAACAGACCTACCATGCATCAAGAAATGCACTGTGCTTTGAGTAAACTTGGATCTAATAAAGCAGACAAGCGAGAATTCTTCCAAGCAAAAAGACTCAAAGGCTTTTGAAAAAGTAGGTAGGGTGACCATCAACAGTCTTCAGACAAGCTAGAGCATTCATAAAGAACATCCACTCACAAACAGGGATTACCCAAAAGAATAGGAAAAAGAAAAACTGACTTAAAAAATCCTAACTTCCAGGTATATACGCGACTGTCTATAAGGGCAGGTCGCGCATGATACGCGACTGTTCAATGCAGCAACCCGCGAATGCAAGCTTACATTCACGACTGTTCAAAAGAGCAAGTCGTGAATGGGGAGGAAAATCTTAAAAAAGATCAACAAACTGCCTTAGGAAGGCAGGGAAGGTTTGCTATCAGACTTATAAAATGTTCCTAAGTGGCAAGAAGGACCTGAAACAATGCAAAAGCTGGAAGAAATCAAGAGAAAAACCCCAAACAGACAAGGCTATCCCCAGCAGAGTCGCCAGTTCTATTGTAAAGGAAAGTATCCTATGGCTAGGGTTTAAGAGGCCATCAACGTACTGGGGTTGAAAGAGAGATGCACAATGTTCAGCAAGCATATATAAGCAATATCAGAGATGAGAAAGGTCCACACCTGACTAACTGAAGGCTGGTCCAAGCTTTCTCTTCAATCCTCTTCTTACTCCTCTCGCTCCAAGAGACCTGCAAATCAAGTTATACCTTCCTCAAACCATTATGACCACATATAAAGAAATGATAACCAAATAAATCTGAAATAACAATCTGATTAACATCATAATCTGATCATAAACAGAGATTCAATCACACATTGAACAATGATTTGGGAAGAAGAAGGACATCACATCTTTATTAATCTTGAAAACAAGTACAAATATACCTTCTCTTCAAGTTTAGCACCTCACGAAACCTTGATCTAGTTTTGTTGCTTCTCTTCTCCAAAGAACTCAGCCTCCAAGCTCTGCAACACAAGGGGAAGACCTCCAGGGAAAAGGTGTAGGAAAAGAGAGTCCCGATTCCTCCAGCATAACAATGCATAAATTCAAGTCCCTTCTCATGGCCTTTCATACCTATATTTATATGGGAAAATAAGGTAGTTCGAAGGTTAGAGAAGTTACAGCAGTTAAGGAAATCCAGTTACATGACATAACTAATCTCTACTTAACGCGTGTTTTAATATTTAAATGTTAAGAGACACATTCGCGGGTCCGTAGTAGAGCAACCCGCGAATGATGCGCGACTATATAGAAGAGCAACCCGTGAATACAAGGATTCGCGACCTGCTACAAGGGAGACTCGCGAGTGATGCACGAGTTGTCAATAGAGAGAGTCGCGCATACATCCTAACATGGCAAATATGGAAAATTAATTAGCTGGATAGAGGCAGAATGTATTTCATAATAAGCCAAGCTATATTATTCTAGGAAAACCTCAATCCATAAGTGTCCTTTTGTGTGCCAACATAAAGAAAGTTGACACTCAGACGGAGAGGTGCCATTCTGGTGTATAACAGTAATCCTATAGTTAACCCAGGAATATTTAGAGTGGCAATAAAGTGAGGACCAAGACCTTCACTTGGATGGAATACAAAAGGTACACCTTGGAAATGGATCTCTTGATTGGTAGTCCCAGATGGGGATGCCATCTCTAAAATCTCTAAAAACCCCATAACTACCATGCACAAGAAAGTGCCACTCAAACTAAAAGCAACAAGAAAACATGTGAAAGGAGTGGATAAGAGTCAAGAACCTCATAGGACAGGCCAAAAGGATAACTCAGATGGTTTGAGGATTCCTAAAAAGGGTCTCCCAATATACGCTAGGTATGTGGGAGCTCAAATTAGTAGTAGTGCTATCTAATGCACAACCGTTCACAAGGGGTCTTTTGATATACAATCGAGTACGTGAAGTACCTTTCTATATACCTCAAGGGTACGTGAAAGGTCATTTGATATACTGATGGTACGTGGAAGAATAGCGTGAGTCTCGGGTTGTAGTACGGACAAAGTAACAGCAGCTCCTACGTTTTACGATGCCCGAACATGTCACTAACTTATCACCCAAATTGCTAAAAGTTTTGACTTAGTACTACCGTTAATTTTATTTTGTGCATTTAGGTGGAACCATGGAGTGAAAACTTGAAATTAAAGAAGATGCACACTGATCTATATGATAATTCAATTTTTCCTCTTCAATGAAATTCTACCTAAGAGAGGGAGAGAGATTTACTTTTCTTCCCAAAAACGCACACCCAAATGCAAATGAAATTCTATGTTTTCAAACAAAAAGTGAAATATCAATGCACCCCAAACAAGCTTCAAAGCAAATAAGAAAGATATCTAGAGAACATCAAACATAAATAAAACAAAAATGTTTCCTATCTTTTCATGCTTGAAAAGGATGCATAAAACTTAATGGAAAGATGATTTCAGTAACGTTTCCAAACAAAACTAACTCTAATGCATGCAAAGCTGAAAATAGATAATTCTTCTTAATGAAAGTAAGATCTAGAATTTCAAACAATCATGCACAAAACAAGAATAAAATCATTCAACAATACTTGTGAATAAAGCAAAGGAGAGAGAAAACTAAAACTTCTCTTTGAAACAGACAAGGAAATGAAGAACCAATCTTTCCTACCAAGCATTGAAAAAAAAGCATGCAAAAGGAAACAAGAATCACCCCAAGCAAAGAAAGACTCAAAACAACATGGATCACTCACGCATTCCAAGTCCAAAACAAACCAAAGCATACACAAGAAAGTGAAATGTATATTTCCAATTCCAATGAATAATATCTATAGAAAAGAGCAAGAGGTTTCAGGAAAGGAAAATAATGTAAAATCCAACGCAAGAAACATAAACTCTCTTTAAATGCAGAGGGAATATAACAATAAAAAATTAAGCCAAAAACACACAAAAATCAAAATACAAAGTCTGTAACAGGGCCTACCTAGCACTACGCAGATGAAGCTGCTGACAGGAATTTTTGAGGCAGAATTGCTTCTTGCTCACTAGATTCAAGCGGTGGCACTGCCTACGGCTAACTGGACTCAGGCAGTAGCACCGCTCCTTGCCAAAGGCACATGTGTAGTTCTCTATAATAACCTAAAAGAATAGGAGAGAAAAAAATCAAGTTAGAAACGCCAAAAACTTCATAAAAACTAATGAATCAACCACAATACAGAGCACAAAAAGTTAAGGTGGCTCAGATATGAAGAGATTTGAATATTTCAAACCAAAACTTCAGTAGATCAGATGTAGATCTGACTACAAAGATGGGAGGCTAGAGCTTAGATTCAGACAAGAATAGTTTGGAAACTGAGCAAGAATAAGATGGATCTAGTCCCCATCATATTCGCCAAATTTGTTATCAGGAATATATCACCTTCTGTGGATAGAAGTTGTTCCTCTGGTCTAAATGGTTCAGATCCAGAACAAATGAGTGAATAACTCAGTTGAATACCTTCCCTGAATGTTATAGACACCTGGAATGATGCTAGATCAGTGCAATAGATATGTGGGACAGAAATCAATTATGCATTAGAAAATAAATGAAAGAGCTTACAACCATGTTCCTTAGTGCTAATACAGTCTTTCACAAGACTAGCACCTTGTCCCCTAACAACTCCAACTTGCTCCACAATTACTCTCTGATGGATTAAAGCCAAGACATCAATTCAACAGCATAACTTTACTTTCTTCTCTCTCTCCTCAACTATGGGATATGAGCTTGTATTTATAGGGCTCAAATGGATATGGATAGTTGAGAGAATGGTGGGTGAGGTGGCCATAAGATCCTAGCAAGAGGGATCTCGACTCTAACCAACCCAGGTCAATAGGGATAAGGTAGGACATGAGGCTTTTGTTCTAGAAGCCTCAAGAATCCTCCATTTTTTCCATTTTTACCAAGGGCATCTCTTATACCCCTTTATGACAGAGTGGTGAAGGGTAAGAACCATGCCAACAACAAAGGTAAAAGGTGGTGGCACCCCCTGGTTCTCACACTACTAGGGCGATGCTGAACAAGGTACCTCTTATCTAATTGAGGATAGAAGTGGTGCTACAATTTTGTATGTTGAATCAACATCTAGAGCATTGTCTTCACTCGAAGTTTGGGATTTAGGGAAAACATAGGTGTTAGGGATCTTATCACATGCTGGTGACAGGATTTGGCTGTAACAATCAACACTCATTGGAAACAATCTCTTCATTATCTTCAATTGGCATTGAAATATTTTTAAATGTTGTTAGAAAAACAGGATCGCAGATCAATAACAATAAACTATAAACAAGATGAAAATATTAAAACACATTACAAGAGAGACACATATATAACGTGGTTCACCCAAGATCGGATACATCCACACAGAAATTGCCAGTTATTTATTATTATACCATCCAATAAAATGAAGGGATACAACTTGAAGCAAATCTATTGCACTTCCTCTTCACTCTCCCATAGTCTCTCTCACACAATCACAGAGATTGTTTCACAATGATACAATACAATACACATATGTATTACCGATTCTTTCCTTTTATAGGAAAATTATCATGGGAAAATACCATGGGCCTATAAACTGTTGGCTAACAAACATCCCAAAAACTTATTTTTGGGTCTTTTCCCTCAAACCCCCATAAGGGGTTCACTAGCCCCCACAACCCCCTGTTTGGACAAGTGTATAGGAAAAATAGGGTACAAATACGACTAGACAATAACATCTCTAGATATTGAAGATCATGCTCCACAACCAACAATCTCCCACTTGGATATTGATCAAAACAAATCCACCGTTTTTGCACTTGTTGGACTATGCTCTGAACCTTAGACCTAGAAAATTTCTCATATTTACCTTCATGCTTGAAAGTCAACTGAAACTAAGCATGAACTTAATTTCTCATTGGTTACTACCTTTGTCAACATTTCTACGGGATCCTAATTAGTATGTATCTTTTCCAACTTTAACAATTCATCTTCCAGAACATATCTTATGAAATGGTACTTGAGCTATATATATGTTTAGTATTCGAAAGAAAGGTTGAGTTCTTTGCAAGCTGGATGACACTCTGACTATCACTGTACAACCTTTTATTCTCCTTCTTCTTACCTAATTCCTCCATGAACCTCTGCAACCAAATCATATTTTACTAAAATCTATAGCAGCAACATACTCTGCTTCCATTGTTGAAACTGCAACAACCTTTTGTAGTTTGAAATGCAACTTATTGTTGTTCCACATATAGTGTTGGTCTTTCCTGGGCAGACCCGGGTTTACTTTATTGTACAAACAAAACCCCTAGCTCACTGGCCCTTTCGGCAACAGACCGCAGAATAGCCTGAAGTCTCACCCGAAGTGATCCTAGATGGGGTGGCTGAAGAATCAGGCGTCCTCAACCAGGTTCTGTAGCATACTAGGTCCTCTTGACTCTAATTAACCAGCTAAATCTCTCAGCAAGGGCTGTTTCTCTCTTCCTAGCTGACTCTGCTATGGGACTGACTCTTATCGCATCGCAGCTTCTAAGACGATGTGCAAAATCTCTCCTGCTTAACTCTTAACCTGCGATATCTCACACCGCAGCTCCCCCGACAGTGCGATATCGCCTTTCTACGTTGTGATATTTCCTATAGTAAGACTCAGTATGCTCATCAACTCTCAAGGTCCAGAGGCTTCCTCCCTGGGTATAATATCTCAGTTATCCTTCATAAGGGTGTTAAACAACTTCACTTAAGCTTCTACAGTTTAACATGCTTAACATCAATTACGCTCAACTCTCTGAACTAAATATACAGAAGTCACTTAACACTGTAGTTGTTAGTTGTCGTGAATCAAGCATTGATAAACTCATATACAGAATACTCGACACATTCAACTCGCATTTAACCTTCTATGTTACTGTAAACTGAAGGATAGCATACATACAATCATTAACTGATAAGCAAAGTTCATGTAACGGACAACAGATAGCAAATAAGTTAGAGCACAATCACATGAAGCAGTCGCACAACACACGGATGTTACGTGGTTCACTTCCAGGGGGGAAGCTATGTCCACGGGAACTGTGTTTGTATTATATCTTGAGAGAGTAAACACAGTTCCGCTGCAACCTCTTATGCAACATGAGATCTTCTGGGAAACTCCACGCACACAGCTGGGAGCCCTTCTCTTAGATCTCTTCTCTTTCTATAATGCTTTCTTCTTACAATATACCCTTTCTCTCTCTCTCAATCCCTGTGTATTGTTACATTCATGCTCAAGGATTCGGCCACTGGTTACAGTAAGATAACTACAGACGTAACGACAAAACCAGAGCTCGACTCTTCCTCAATGTCTCACAATACTGACGACAACTAGTAACAACCAAAAACCCAGCCCTTCATAATACAAAATACATGCTTAAATAGGTGGCCCGAAGGTCTCACCATGATACAAATCTATGGGCCTATCCTAACAGTAACCCAAAACCCTAACTGTGATAGTCAGCCTATCTATACTTTGAACCGCCGCTTACCAGTCACACTGCAGCTTCCTATAGTCTTCCACGATTTCTGGCGCTGATCGCGGGTATGGGCGCCACTTCCTCGGCCGCTCCCCTTCTTTCCTTTATCTTTAATACCTTGTCGCATTGCTCCTTCTCCATTTATGAGGGTAGTTGAGCCCTCCTGTCGTCTTCGTTGCCTTAAATGCAGTGGTTGAGCTCTCTTCTCGGCCGCTTCAAGTACTATTTTCTTTGACTTCCTTGTTCTGACTGCCACGATTTTCGGCCTGCTATCCACGGCGGGAAATGCGCTACGGCGTCGTACCTTTATCGCATCTCTTATATCACTATCTTATCGGCATTGCCAAAACTTTATTTCCTCCAAAAATTGTCCATATTCTACCAAAATTAGCAGCTTTTCCTGTAGCTGTGGGGCCCTGCTCCAACATATAGTAAAAGCATACCCTATGGTGCTCCTTGTGTTATCTTTATCACCTTCCATGTCTGCATCAACATATCCCTGTAGAACAATGTATGGACCTCCAAAACATAATGCATGAGAAGTGGTACCTCTAAAATACTTGAGAAGCCACTATACTACCTTCCAATGCTCTTTACCTCGATTTTTCATATACCTACTCACAACTCCCATTGCATCTACAATATCTAGTCTTGTGCACACCATGTCATGCATCAAGCTTCCAACTGATGATGAATATGGAACCTTGAACATGTATTCTATTGCTTCATGTTTCTTGGGACACATCTCATTACTTAGTTTGAAATAGTTGTACAAAGGTGTACTAATTGGTTTTGCATTCTGCATTCTAAACCTCTCCAACACCTTTTCTATGAACTCAACTTGAGACAATGTCAATTTGTGATTTTTCTTGTCTCTTGTTATTCTCATACTAATGATTTGCTTTGCAGCACCCAAATATTTGATCACAAATGATTTAGCTAGTTTCCTTTTGATCACATTTATATACTACATGTTAGACCCCTTAACAAGCATGTCATCCACATACAATAACAAGATAATATATCTTCCATTATCTATCCTCTTGAAATAAACACAGTGGTCAAAATGGCATCTACTATAACCATGTTCTGTCATAAACTTATGAAATTTTAAATGCTACTTCCTTGGAGATTGCTTCATGAAATGCAAGCTCTTTTTCAACCTAAAAACCAAATTCTCCTTCCCTTTAACATCATATCCCTTTGGTTGATGCATATAAATCTTTTCTACTAAATCCCCTTGGAGAAAGGTTGGTTTTACATCTAACTATTCAAGATGCAAATATTCTACCACCACTAGACTTAAAATAGTCCTGATTGAAGTCATTTTAACAATAGGAGAAAATATTTCATCAAAATCCATACCTTTATTTTGTGCAAACCGCTTAACCACAAGTCTATCCTTAAACTGCTTCTTTCCTCCTTCTTATTCCTTCAACCTATAAACTCATTTATTATGCAATGCTCTTTTCCCTGTAGGAAACTCAACCGAATCCCAATTCTAATTTCTTACCAATGATTGCATATCCTCATCCATGCCTTTCTCCCACTTCTTTTTATTTTATACCTGCATTTCCTCTTCATAACATTGTGGTTCACCAGAATCAATCATCAATAAATAATACATTGAACAAGAGAAACCTTTAGGGGGTCTACTTAACCTGGTAGATATTCTTACATATGAAGGAGTTTGAGATACCTAGTGTTGCTCTTGATTTTTTGGTGCCTTTGAAACTTCATTTTCTTTGATTCAATCAATCACTATGTACTCTATGTTTTCCTTTTCCTCTTCCTTTCCTTGCAGCTAATATTTGTACATAACCTTTTCATTGAATACTACATCTCTACTCCTAATGATTTTTTGATTTTCATAATCCCATAAACAATAACCAAAATCATCAACCGCGTATCCAATAAAGGTGCATTTCTTGGATTTAGCCTCAAGCTTTGTTATATTTTCTTTATCAATATGGAAAAATGCTTCACAACCAAAAGTTATGAGAAATGAGTGGTTTACCTTTTTACTTATCTATGCCTCATATGGAATACCACCATCCAAAGAGATTTAAGGCCCATTGTTTATTAAATAAACAACAATATCTACAACATCAACCAAAAATTGTAAGGGAAACCCTGCATGCAATCTCATACACCTTGCACTCTCCATGATCGTTATGTTCATCCTTTCTGACGCGCCAATTTCTTGTGGTGTTCCTAGGATTGTCTTCTCTCTACAGATCCCATTGTATGAACAATAAATATCAAGTCCTTTCTGTAGTATTCACCCCCATTATCAAATCTAATACATTTCATTTTTTTCTTGTCTCATTCTCAACCAAATATTTCCACTTCCTAAAAGTAGCAAACACATCAAAGTTCTCTTTAATGCATTGAACCTATATTTTTCTAGTTACATCATCAATAAAAGTAACATAACAATGATAGACACCAAGATATTGTACCTGATCTAGTCCTCATACATATGTATGCATAAGCTCTAACTTTTCACTCTTCTTCTATTTCCCAACCCTGAGAATCAAACTCTCTTTTGTTTTCCATAAACACAGTGTTGAAAAAATTGTCATTGATGCCAACAAGTGTGTATCGGTGTGTCTTGGTGCCCCTTGAGGATCCCTTTAGCGTTAAGTAAGGATACATTTTGACCTTGTCCAAGCCCAAGTCTGAAGCCCTTGGATCCATTTGGATAATGGAAAAATCCTTGAACACCCTATAGAGTGTCTAAGTTCCCCAGTTGTTTCTTTAGGATTCCCCAATACCAAAACCATGCCCTAATACCCTAGAATGTTTTCTTGGTGGGTTGAAGAAGTTGAAAAAGTCCAAATGACCCTTTTAGTGGTCATTTGTGTGTTATTGAGGTCGTGGTACCCTTCAAGAATCCTAAGAACCCCCACACCTTGATGTTCATGTTAAAAATGTTTGTGATAACATAGTTGACCTAACAAAAGTCCATAAAACACTTACCTTTCCCTACATCTACGCTAGGTTATTCGACATTCCCTTATAAACACTAATAATGCCCTAATGATAACCATTGCACTTTTACATTAGCCCTTAAATCCCATTTGGTGACCCTTAAAACCAAAGTCCATTAAACCCTTGTCTCTACACTAAGTCAAAATAACATTTTTGATTATTTAATAAATGATTTAAGCCATTTTCATTAAAGTGTTTAAAGATGTGACTTACTCTATATAGTAAAGGCCTGATGATACTAGGAAGGATCTGAACGAGAAGATAGGAGGGAGGTTTCTCGGTGCACTGGTAGGTCGGTGGCGGTTCAGTAGTAACTTTTCAATATGGTTCCTGCTCCTCCTTGGGGGGAGAGGGATCGTGGAAGGAATGAAACAGTGGAGGTAGATTCAGCTTTCTTGGGAAAAGAAAATTACAAAGGAAAAGGAGTAATCAATGCTTATATTTCACCCAAATATGGGGAAGGTTGCAGCAGAACCAGAAAGGAAGAAACAATTAACCAGGGTACAAGAAGGACAGGACAATGCGTCCCGAAATCTAAGACAGTACCAAGACTGCAGATCAAATCTGAAAGAGTCAGGGAGAACATTCAATACATGAAAGAAAGGGCACTCATAGGAAAATTTGTGGGGATATGGCCCACAAAAAATACTCTGGTATGGTGGATTAACTCAACGTGGAAACCCCAAGGACACTTTGATCTCCAACTGGGAGCTAAAGGGTTCTTCACCATCATTTTCTTCAATGAAGAGGACAGAACGAAAATTTTCAAGAATGGTCCCTAATTCTACAATTCGGCAGGCCTTTTCTTAAGACCGTGGAAAGAGAGATTTGACCCTAACAAGGAAAATATGATGATAGCTCCTGTTTGGATAAGAATGTATTCCCTCCCAATGGAATAATGGAAGGAAGAAATCTTGATGGACATAGGGAACAACTTGGGGAACTTCATCAAAGTTTTCGAGCAAACTAGACAGAGAAAATACATATCGTATGCCAGAATATGTATCTACCTTGACATTTCCAGAGATTTTTCGGATGGAATCGAGTTAATGTGGGAAGATGAGGAATGGTTTCAGACCATAGACTATGAGCATATCAGATTCCACTATAGAAGATGCGACAAACATGGGCACCTATTAAGAGACTGCCCCCCAAAAAAAGGAGCAGGAGGGAAGAAAGATCAAGAACTCCAAGATGCGAAGGGGTTCACCAAAATTCAAAACAAAAAGAGACAAGCGAGGAAGACCTCAGGGCCAGAAGTACACAAAAGAGTCCAGACCCAGAACATATTCGAGACCCTTCAATAAGATCAAACAAAAGACATAGCCAACACACAAGTTGACTCAATGACAGACAATATTCAAGGAAAACAACAAGAGGGTCAGGACAATGATACCCAAGGAATTGGTAATATTATAGCCCCAAAAGATATTCCTGGCACTAAGAAAATTAACCTAGATCCCCTTCTCCAGAGCCAACTAGAGGAAACCCAAAAAGATTTAGGAACTATGGAAGTCACTTCTGAAGACATGGAAATAGGTGACCTATACCTTGAGAGAATGGAATCGACCTGCTTAGATAAAGATCTAGCCCTGATCCCCCCTCAGCAGGTGTCTCTCCTGGAGAAATCCATCATTCAAGCTAAAAATGCAAGTTCCCTTGGAGTGGTGGCTGAATGCCTCAAATTCACCGAAGGTAAGAAAAATACGAAGAAAGATAAAAGAGGTAGAGCTAGCAATGTCCAAATAATCAGAGCAATAGGTGAAAAACTGGTGGCTTCAGGGCAATATCCAACAATATATGCAGCCCTTTCTCCCTCCAATTAACCCCTTCTTGATGCAGATTACAACTTGGAATATCAGAGGCCATAAAAGTGCTCTTAAAAATCGTCTTCTTAACAGAAGGATTGACAGAGACAAATCAGGGATAATCTTCCTACAGGAAACAAAATGCTAGGGAGAAGAACTTGCAAGTATAGCTCAAAAAGTGTGGAAGGGGTGCGATTCGGTTGCAGTTGATGCCAGAGGGGAGGCAAGTGGTCTAGGAATCCTATGGAACCCCCATGTGGTGCTTTTATCAGGTTTCCTCGCCACCACATGCATTCTTTCAGCTGATTTCCACATTCTTGGGACTAGAATAAGGGGATTCTTCTCCAATGTTTACGGTCCCCCGAGGGCTGAATAGAAACCTGCATTTCTAGAGTCACTCACGGATCTAAAATCCCTGGTTAAGGAAAAATCCTGGGTTATAGGAGGTGACTTTAACCTGATAAGAAGCCTCAACAAAAAAAGGAGGTATTCGGAACTTAAACGCTGTGAGTACTCTCTTCAATGAAACTATTAATGATCTTGGCCTGATTGATGTCAGAACTTCCAATGGAATTTTCACCTGGAACAATAAGTAGACAAGAGACAAAGGGATAGCCTGCAGACTTGACAGATTCCTACTTTTAGAATCGATCATGTTGGCCGGGCGAAACCTCAAAGCAGTGGCAGTGGTCCTGCCTGCGGCAGGGTCGGATCATTGGCCCATAAGTCTGGAATGGGAAAATGTCGGATTCAACCCCCCCAAAGCATTCAGATTCAAGAAATTTTGGCTCCTCTAACCGGACTTCCACAAGAAACTCAAGGAATGGTGGGAGAGTTCCCCTCCTATCAAGGGTACCCGTATGTATCAACTTCAACAAAAGCCTAAATTCCTCAAAGGCCACATCAAGAAATGGAATAAGGATTCCTTCGGCAATATCTTCCATGAAAAACAGGCCTTAGAGATCAAAATTAAACAACATCAATCACAAGTAATGATCAGCGGTTACACTAAAGAACTGAGGCTTCAGGAAAAGGCCCTGCTGCAGGACTTCAATCAAAGAGAGCAACACGAGGAAGTCTATTGGAACCAAAATTATATAATTAAATGGCTCTAGGGGAACAGGATGGACAAACTGAAGAAGGAGGATGGGAGCATTGTTGAATCCCAGGAAGATATGGAGACCACCCTGAACTCTTATTTTTCCAATATCCTTCAGGAATTGGAGAGAGATAGGGAGGAAGCTCAAAGAGAGGTGTTAAGTCATATTCCCAGGATCATCATGAAGGATCAGAACCAAATACTCGGAAAAGCCATCGAGATGGTGGAGGTTGAAAATGTTGTTAAAAAAATGGCTAAAGATAAAGAACCAGGCCTAGATGGTTTCACCACAAACGTCTTCCATGCTGGTTGGGAATGGATGAAAGAAGAAATTTGAGCCTTAGTGGAGGACTCTAGGAAATATGGGAGTGTTCTCAGAGCTCTCAAATCGACTTTCTTATCTCTCATTCCAAAAGAAAGTGGAATAGAGGACCAAAGAAAATTAAGACCGATCGCCCTGTGTAATGTTATCTACAAAATAATTTCCAAGGTAATTGCTAATCTCCTTAAACCTCCCCTACCTCTTATTATTTATTTGGAACAAGCAGGGTTTGTGGAAGCAAGACAAATCTTGGATGGCATTATTCTGGTCCATGAAACTATCCACTCCCTCAAAGCAATGAGGAATCCAGGTATGCTCCTGAAACTTGACCTCTCCAAAGCTTATGATAAATTGAATTGGCAATTCCTGGCAGGTATCCTCAAAGATTTTGGTTTTGCGGAGGAATGGTCTAACTGGATCATGAATCTTGGTTAATGGATCCCCCTCGATTACCTTCAACGTGACTCAAGGATTAGACAAGGGAATCCCATTTCTCCTTTCCTCTTCATAATTGTGGCGGAAGGGCTTGGAAGGATGCTCAAGAATAGGATAGCAGCGAACAGAATCTAGGGATTATCCCTAACAGACGAGATGGACCCTCAGACCCATCAACAGTTTGTGGACGATAACATGCTGATGGGCCCCTCCTCAGTGCATGAAGCTAGGGGAATTAAAGAATGTTTGAACACCTTTCTGGAAGCTAGCGGCCTAGAAATTAACAAAGAAAAATCCCATACCCACTTATTCAATACTCCCAGGATCAGTAAGAGAAATATCCTTAGAATCTTGGAGTTTTCAGATGGCAACCTCCCCTCAAAGTATCTTGGAGCGCCCCTATGGCATAATCGACTATCAAACAAATTTCCTGGAAAGAACTAGTGGACAAAATTAAAAAAAATCTCATTCCCTAGACTTTCAAAGCCCTCAATTTCCCGATCAGGCTAATCCTGGTAAAATCTGTTCTTCAGGCTATGCCCATTTATCTCTTCTCAGTGTTGGCATCCTTGAAATCCATCATTAGGAAAATGAGGAATATTCAGAGGAACTTCCTATGGGGAGGAAAGGAAGGCAATAGAAAATGGCCTCTTGTGGACTGGAAAACCATTTGCACCCCGAAAGCTATGGGGTTATTGGGGCTCAGAGACCCACTTGATAACAATAAAGTTATGTGTGCAAAAATTTCATGGATATGGGTGATTTAGGAGGATGAACCATGGGCCAAACTATGGCATCTGAAATATCCCCAATGGCCACAGCAGTCCCTGGTTCAATTTGGAGAAAACCTACCCGGCTCCAGCATCTGGAAGACTGCCCAGGAAAACAGGGGCTTGGTCCAAAAGCATAGCTTCTGGGAAGTTTAGAATGGACACAATGCAAGATTTGAAAGTGAAGTGCTGAAATAGGAACCAGCGATCTCTTGTGGGGAAGATACCCCTTTGTTACGTATTTATCCAAAATAATTCCCTTGAAAAGGTAGCGGAGTTATAGGATAATTGTAATGAAGACCAAATGTTCAGGATATGGAAGGAAAGAAGTTGGTGGCAATAAAAATCTCCTGGGGAGGATATCGAACACTTCTTGACAGGGCTCTACGAGAAAAGGATAACCAAGAATGAGGACCCTGACAAGCTGAGATGGGGTTACGCCAATTCAAGAAACTTTAACCCCAAAGAAGACCTAGGATTGCTAACAGGAACTCAGAATCTAGTACCAGACGCCAAGTGGGGAAAAATTTGGACAGTTGGCTGGTGGCCCAAGGTCTCTGTCTTCTATTGGCTGGTTATTAAACACCGCATCCTAACCTGGGATAACCTTCAAATTAGAGATTTCCACGGTCCGTCTCGATGCTGCATGTGTGAAGAGAATAAAGAGACCATAAATCACCTGATGGATGAATGTAGAGTTGTAGACTCCTTATGGGAGAAAGGGGCGTCAATCTTCAGGAAAAACCACAGGCACAGGGGGCAACCGGACATCACTATAGATGACTAGACTATTAACAATTTTAAAAAAAAATTGTGAACCTCCTTTGGGAAATATTGCCAGGTTTCACTCTATGGGAAATTTAGAAAACCCGAAACAAACAGATTTTTGAGAACAAAGCTAGAAAACAAGAGGAGATATGGATATCTATAGAAGTTCACCTGAAAGAAACCATATCTCTGCATCAATGGATGTAGGAGGAATATTCTGTTGATGCAAATGAGAGAATGATACTGTATGATCTAGGGATCGGGGAATTACCTCCCAACAACTTGATAGCTCATTCTCTTCTTGTGCATATTTCTAGTCTGAAATGTTGGCTTGCTCCTCCTGCTGGTACTTTCAAGATCAATGTGGATGGTGCAGCTAAAGGTAACCTAGCGCCCACTAAATATGGTGGCACTATTAGAAATCTGAAGGGCGAGATCATTAGTTTGTTCTGGGGATCCATAGGCACCAACACGAACAACATGGCCAAGCTCGAAGGTCTGATCAATGGCTTGAAATGGGCTATGCAAACAGGAAAAACACCTCTATTGGAAGAGGGGGGCTCTTAGATCATCATTAACCTAGCTTGCAGACTTCATTCAAGAGCCTCAATGTCCCAAGTATCAAAGAATTGGAGATGGGAGGGCAGGTTAAGTGTCCTCAGGAAAATCCTTACAGGAGAGGAAGCCATTTTGTTGTCGCACATTAAACAGGAAGGAAATAAGGTGGTAGATGCCATGGCAAATGTAGGGGTGGAGAGAAGTCTATCCTTCCATGTAGAGGAAGATGAGGATGGTGAAAAAACCCAACAAATCTGGCATCGATGCTCAAAGTTGGTGGAAGACAATGCGGTGGGCAGTCGCAACACGTACCACATGATGCATGTGAATGACAGCTGGCTCAAGCCCTTTAAGGGAAGGAAAATAGATGTTGTGCCAACATAGGGAGTAGGACCGTGTATGTCAAGTCAGTAAACACAGCAATCTGGGAAAGTTTCTGATTGCCAGGTGTGGCAAGCCTAAACACATGGTAATGCATGCCCTAAGACGTGGCTTCGCTACGGCTCATGTGGACGCTTTGCAAGGTCATTCCAATTCAAGCTTGTGGGCTCAGATTTATAACAGTTTCCAGGGGTGCCTTGATGCCCAATCCATGGGAAGTGAGGAAGGAATGATGAGCAAGTACTGTGCTCAAGTCTGAAGTGGATAGAATGATAAATATGGTGGAGGCCCGTATCCTATGGCCCCCTACAAAACCAAAGGTGGTGAATCAGTCGCACATGGTGAGGGATCTATTCAAGTGTGGGGAGGGGCAAATAATTATAGAAAGCACAAGGAGATTTAAGGAGTATGTCTATGGTATGGATATTTCGGCCATGGATGGCCCTATTTATATGGATTAGGAAGAGTGCAAGGCCTCATGCAAGGCTCTTATATTTATACTCTTGCTTCTACCCACTGGCTGCCTGTGTGTCTTCATCATGCCATGGTTATGGAGGGCCTGAACCAAAGCGAGAGGCCCAACTGAGGTGTAAGCCTCAATGGTGCTTTCCCCAGTGATTCGGAGGAACTGATGCCCCCCGATAGAGGTATACCAGCCGCTGCTCCCTTCAATTGGGGTGACCAATACATGGCGAAAACGCCCATGGCCATTGAGGCGTTCATAGCCATAATGGAAATTGACCTCCTTCGAGAGTTTGAGGCAATGATGAGCTTCCCACTGCTACCCAACCCCTTCTGGACGACACGTATCCTACTTGCTAGGGATATTCAAGCAAAAATCCAGATTACTCAGGGCATTCGTGATGCTCTATAAACGATCCAAAGAGGTTAGCTGGAGAGCGCAGCAGGGTTCTGACTCCTATAACAGATAGCCCAGAATCTGTTGGTCTACCCTGGTACTGACACTACCAACCTGGGGACCACACTAGCTAATTCTCTAGAAAATTCCATGCCAACCCCCGGGGAAGATAATTTCCAAGGCCCCCATAGTGAGGTCAGAAGCTAGGGGGAGACTCTCCGACGGGATCCCATGTCTCAGTGTTTTTCTAATAAGTTGTGCTAATTGCCTGTGTCATGGAGGTATCTTTTTCTTTTGTATGGTTCACGTCGGTTGTCTGTTAGGATCTTGGGAATATAATGTAATCGGCCTAAGTTCTACTTCAGGTAATCTTCTGTGGGGAAGCTTTTGTTTCAAAGATGTAAGGAACCATTTTGGTTTTTTGTCGGACGGGACAGGCACTTTCAAGCCTGGACTCTTTTTGTTGAAGGTCATGATCCACCAACCTCATGTATAGTAATTCTCTGTAACTTTTTTGTATTATAATAGATATTTCTAACTTACACATAAAAAAAATCTAAAGTGTTTAAAACAATTTTTAAATTAATAAAAAATAAATCAAGTACTAAAGCACATTTCACTACCTTATTCTTCCAACAAGAAGTAGATAAATACTTTAATGGGAATTCACACACACACATGGTTAAGGTTACAATTAAAATAATAATTATGTTTTTAATAATAAAACACTTCTTAAGATTTAGCAAAACAATTAATTAAGTCAGCCCCAATGAATAGTATGGGTTAAAGCTAATTTTAAATTAAATTAAATATTGATTAAAAAAAACCTAAAGCATCCATAAAGGTGGCCCTAACTAGTCACCTCCCTAAATTCCTAACATCATATAAATACACCAAAATTTGTCACTTCCAAGATCATCAACGAATATGTGACTGATATTTATCTTCGCTAGTCTCACTGAGGAATTTTGGGTTTAGAGCAGCAAACTGTTTTTTTTCTTTTTGGTGAGGGAGACCTAGTAGCAGCAGAACCATGTTTAATTGATAGTACCAAGTATTAAAGGTTACAAACCATTTGAATTTTTGCATAGACTTTGTTTGGCAGTCAAATCTCTATTTTGATAATCCAAGTTCACTACTGGTCAACAGCTATAGACCCCAATTCATCAAGGATATAATATTTGGGTGTCAAGACTGATCCAAGTGCTAAGTCATAGTTTTGTCGTCGTCATCCAGTTCATGTCAGGCTAAGATTTCAAAGGTGTGTTTTCAATTCATATGCATAAGGTATGTAGTATGAAGTAAAGTAAAAAAGTAGTTAAATGTTCAGTGGTATGTAGTATGAAGTGAAGTAAAAATAATACTTAGCTTGTACAATCTACAATGGTATGCAGTATAGTATAATAGTATAATAGTGGTGTTTATGAAGATTAGTGTATAGTTTTGTGTGAAGAAGTCAGTGATTGGTATGTACAAATATCAGTGAGAGTATGTATAGTGGTGTGTGAAAGTGTTTGTACAAGTGGTATGTACAGTTTGTGCAAGTGAATGAACCATCGAAAGTATGAAGGTGGGATCCATTAAATTCTATGATTTGATGATGTCTATGACTATGATGTACTCTATAATGATGATGCGATGATGCATACATATGATACATGCCCTGGAACTATGCTTTGATGAATACATTCTTTTATATGATGGTGTGGTGGTGATATGCAAGCAATGATGATGTACACGCTATATTTTTTATGCATAACCTATTATGATGTTCACTAATAGAATAACAGAGCTACTTCAATGATTGGGTTTGATGAGAAGTGTATGTCAGTGATCAGAGAGAAGAGGATATCAATAGCAGAAAGTATGGGTTTTATTATGTGACAGGTACATAGGTTCGACAATCTTTTTCTTATCTGGCTACAAGGACAGGGAAAGGAAAGGAGGTTGAATCCTCCTTCTAGTTGAAGCTGGAGAACTAGGGAGTTGTGGCTTCCTTTAGGTTGTATCTTGTAAATCAGGAGGCTGTATCCTCCTTCCAGTTGCAGCTGAAAAAATGAATTCTTTGCAATAAGGGGATTGTTTCCTCCTTCCAGTTATTTCTGGAAAACTATTTTAAAAAGGATTCCATGGCTTTACCCCCGGGACTTGGGTTTCCACGTAAAAAATTATTGTGTACTATGCAAATTGTTATTTTTATACGCAATGATGATATGTTGTGATTGGTGATCAGCAACTTGATTTTGATTAAAATTTTAAATTGTGCAAATACTGATTCACCCCCCTCTCAGTATTTCAACAATTGGTATCAAAGCAGGTTCCTTAAGAACAAACTAACCACTGGAAGGTAATCATGGGAAAGCTTTCTAAACAAAGAAAAACTGGAACACCCTTGTTTGATGGAAGAAACTATGCATTTTGTAGCATAAGGATGAGAGCCTTCATAGATGCTCAAGGAATAGAAATATGGTAAAGTATTGGGAATGGGTACAAGGTACCATCAACCATACCAATAAATGTAGTTTAGCTGGCCTAATACAACAACTCAAAGGCCAGAAATCACCTTCTAGGTGCTATAAATGAACATGTGTTCAACAAAGTGATGCATTTCCCCTCTGCAAAGGAAATGTGGGACAAAATCCAAACCACATATGAAGTAGACAACAAATTCAAGGAATCCAAACTTCAAACATACAGAGGACAATTTGAACAGCTAAGGATGAATGAAGATGAAGACATAGCATCCTATATTCTTTGAGATGATCAACTTGTGAATACCATCATACTATTTAGGAGAAGAAGTTGAGGAGGCCATAGTTGTTCTAAAAGTTCTAAGAACTTTTCCTAATATGTTCAACCCCAAGATATATTCCCTAGAAGAAATAAAATAAATGAATATTATGACATTAGATCAGCTACATGGGACTCTTGTGGCTTACGAAATGATAATTGAAGATGAAGACACATCAAGAAAGGAAGCAACATTCAAGGTCTCCTCTAAACAAGTTGGAAAGAACAAATCAACAAAAGACAATCCAACAAGTGATGAATCTGATGATGAATAAATATCTAACTTTGTTCGAGAATTGAAGACAGGCAGTGGGAAATACAAAGGTAAGTTATCTCTTAAATGTTTTTCATGTGGAAATATGGGTCATTTTGCTTCTAAATGTCTGTATGAAAATAAATCAAATAGTGATGAACATGAAAGCTTAAAACCCTAAAAGAAGTACAATAATTACAAGAATAAGAACAAAGGGAAGTTTTCAAAGAAGAAAAGTCTCTATACAAAAATGAACAATAACTCATCCAGTGGTGACTCTAACAATGACAGTGGCAGTGAATCTTATGATGATGGTGAACTAGATAAGGTACTCTTTATGGAAATAAACTCAAATTGAGGATCCTAATGGTGATGAAGAATATGAAGTTGAAGGTGAAGTAGATATTGAAGCAAAACTTATAAGTGCCTTGAAAGAGATGAAGAAAGTTAGGAAGGAGAATAGGGTATTTAAGGAAGAGGCGCAAAGGTTTGAACAAATCATTGCTGACTTAAAGGTCAAACTTGAAGAAGCCAAAAGAATCGAAGAATCTCTTACTGAAAAATTCATGGAAAGTATGAAAGAAAAACAAAATCGTGAGGCTAAGATAGTATATCTGAAGACAGAATTACAAACAAAAGATATCGACAAGAGTTATGAAAACAACTCCAAGATTCTATAACAAATCATCATCAATCAGAAGACATTCTTCAACAAGACCGGTATAGGATACAAGAAGAATACTAATGAAGCCTCAAGATCAATGATGATAGGTAATGAAGAGAATCCAAGAAGTTATGCAGAATTTGTCAAGGACTCCACAAATGAAGAAGAGATCGAATGTCAACCAGAACAACCCTTATAAAAAGGAGGGCTAACAGAAAGACCAGATATTATAAGAGCACCTCCTTCATATGTTTCCAGTTATGGATATCTCTTTTATGGGAATTGCTTTACATGTGGAAGATTTGGACAAAAATCTATAAATTGTTTTCAAAGAACAACTTTTGAAACAAGGAATAACCATGCAAGCCTCAGACAGCCATAGTACAATAACATATTTGGTCCCTTAAGATAAGAAATAGAATGTTACAAGTGCAACAACTTTGGACATATAGCTAGATATTGTAGAATGTAGACACCAACAGTAAGAAATGAGGAAATGTCCAACAAGGTATGGATCAAATGCAATAACAACTATGAATGTGGAATTTATCTTCAAGGTCAGAATTACAGCTCTGGTAAATGGTATGTTGATAGCGGTTGCTCCAAGCATATGACAGGTAACAAAAGTGCTTTTTTCAATATTGAAAAGGATAAATGATCTGTATCTTTTGTGAATAACAATTCAGAAAAAGTATTGGGGAAGGGCATAGTAAATTTCGGAAGTAAAATATCCCTGGCTGAAAATGTCTTTCTTGTAGACAACATGAAGCATAATCTGCTAAGCGTCAGTCAGATGTGTGATCAAGGACATGAACTCACCTTCAACTCAAAATGATGAAAAATAAGGAAGCAAGGATCAGGAAAGTTAGTATCTAGAACAACTAGGACTCCCAACAACATATACATGTTGGATGAGATTGGGTCTGAGAAATGTCATTTGGGAAAAGAAGATGAAAGTTGGATTTGGCACAGAATAATGGGGCATATACATTTTGACAATTTGGTCAAAATATACAAAAACCAAGAAGTTTAGATATGCCAGAAGTTACAAATCCCGCTAGCTCTGTATGTGAACAGTTTCAACATGGAAAATAAACAAGAGTACATTTCAAGACAAAAGAGAATTCTTCTATAAAATATTTGGAGCTCATTCACACTGACCTATGTGGACCAACCAAGAGAAAAGGAATGAATGGTGAAAACTATTTCATGCTACTTATTGATGACTATACAAGGATGACATGGGTATGTATTCTCAACAGGAAGTCAGAAGCATTTGGATGTTTCAAAATGTTGAAGGAACTGGTTGAGAATGAAACAAGATCACGAATCAAATGCCTCAGATCCAACAATGGTGGAGAATTCACTTCAGATGAATTCAACAAGTACTGTGAAGAGCATGCAATAAAGAGACAGTTTTTAGAAACCATAACACCTCAACAAAATGGAGTTGTTGAAAGAAAGAATAGGTCAGTAATGGATATGGATCAAACCATGTTGAATGAATCCAAATTGAATGACACATTTTGGGGACACACGGTTCATACAGCAGTACACATCTTGAATACATGATTACTTAGAAACAAAAATGATAAAACTCTATATGAGCTATGGATCGAAAGAGAGGAAAATGTATGACACTTCAGAATACTTGGAATCAAATGCTATATCAAAAGAGAAGATAAGAAGATTGGAAAAATTGACTCTCGAGTAGACGAGGGCATATTCGTTGGATATTCATCCAAGAGGAAATATTACAAATGCTACAATTTTATATTAGAAAAGGTGATCAAAATAATCAACGTGAAAATAGATGATGGTAGACTAACATCATCTAGAGAAGACTCAAAATAATCAGACAATGAAGAAGAGAGTTTTTTATCTCAAAGAAGAGAAGAAAATTAAAATGGAAGAAAAACCAGATGAGAATAAAGAACAACTCACAGAATATGAAGAACATAATGATTAGTCAACTGTGTAACAAGAAGAATAAGGGGATCAACATATTCGTAAGAAGTGGTACCAGAAGAATCATCCATCAAATCAAATTATTGGTGATAAAAATATCGGAATGGGAACTAGAAATAGAAGACAGTCTGGAAGAAATGAGCAGGTACACTTCTCTTTATTATCGACCACTGAACCAGGAAATTTTGTAGAGGCCAGTATAGATGAGAAGTGGGTCAAAGTAATGGATGAGGAACTAGATCAAACTGAGAAGAATGAAACTTGGGAACTTGTTCCTAGACCAAGTAACAAGAATGCAATTGGCACAAAGTGGATTTTTAGAAACAAAATGAATAAATATGGACATGTGATCAGAAACAAGGCTCGATTGGTTTGTAAAGGCTATGCTCAGATAAAAGGAATATAATTTGAAGAAACATATGCACCAGTAGCCAAAATGGAAGCTATCAAAATGATATTGTCTTATGCTTTCTCCAAATACATCAAAGTGTATCAGATGGACGTAAAATCAGCCTTTGGGGAGTTAGAACAAGAAGTCTACATTGAACAACCAGAAGGATTTTAACTTTCAGAAAACAAGGACTATGTATGCATACTCAAAAGGGCCTTATATGTGCTAAATCAAGCTCCTAGAGCTTGGTATTCCATATTGGATAGGTACTTACTGCAACAAAAATTTAAGAGGGGAAGTACAAATAACAATTTGTACATCAAGCAGGACAATATCATCATACTCATCATTGAAACTTATGTTGATGATATCATCTTTGGAAGTGATGATGATTCATTGTGTTAAAAATTTGCTAAGGACATGCAGAAAGAGTTTAAAGTTTCATTACTCCATGAATTGACCTTCTTCTTAGGACTCTAGATATCTCAATGAAAAGAAGGCTTTTTTATTGCTGAGACAAAATACATCAAGGAAATGTTAAAGAAATTCCATATGGAATATTGTAAACCCGTGAGTACTCCTATGATCACCGGTTGTATGCTGAGAAAAGATGATGAATCTAAGGAAGTTGATAAAAGACTCTATAGATCAATGATTGGTAGTCTTCTATATGTAACAATATCAAGATGAGATGTAATGCAGGATGTTGGAAAAGTTGTAAGATTTCAAGCTGCCCCAAAGGAGACTCACATTATAATAGTTAAAACGATATTCGGGTATCTCAAAGGAACTATGGATTTTGGACTTTAGTATCCAAAAGGGAATGAGATGGAATTGATAGCCTATTCAGACAAAGATTGGGTAGCATGTGTTGATGATAAAATAAGCACTAGTGGAACAACTTTATTTCTAAGAAATTGTCTAGTATCTTGGTTAAGAAAAAAGCAATCTTCAGTATCCTTATCAACTGCAGAAGCAGAATATATAGAAGCAACAACTTTTTTTTCTCAGATTCTTTTGATGAAGCAAACCCTAAAATACATACACGTGACATGTAATGAACCGATCCCAATTATACATGAAAATACAAGTTCCATCAGTATCTCCAAGAATCCAATTATGCACTCCACGACCAAGTACATTCCAATCAAGTTTCACTTTCTTCAGGAACAAGTTATAGAAAATAATATCAAGTTGGAATATATCAGGACAAAATAACAGGTTGTGGACATTTTTAGTAAGTCTCTCCCAAGAGATACTTTTGAGTACCTCAGAGAAAAATCGGGAGTCATACTTTCTCATAATTGAATTGTTCTATCTTCAATAACACAACTGTATGACAGGGGGAGCATGATAGAAGTACCCTTTTCCATTGATTCCAAACAGGGAGAAAAAGTTGAACAAGCAAGGTAAAGGAATCGTTTTCTAAGGGGGTATTTGTGGACAAAGGAATATCATTCAAAGGGGGGGATTTGGAGATGTCATAAATTACAAAGGGGGGTATTGTTGACTAAATTTTCATTAATGACAACAAGTGTGTATCGGTGTGCCTTGGTGCCCCTTGAGGAGCCCCTGAGGGTTAAGTAATTTTTAGTGACTAAGGATACCCTTTTACCTTGTCCAAGCCCAAGTATGAAGCCCTTGGAGCCC
The DNA here is from genome assembly GCA_001517045.1 of Pseudotsuga menziesii. Lineage (NCBI taxonomy): Eukaryota > Viridiplantae > Streptophyta > Pinopsida > Pinales > Pinaceae > Pseudotsuga > Pseudotsuga menziesii. The sequence goes on from LPNX010549531.1 coordinate 277,770, forward strand.
TTTTGAAAATGGAAAAATCCCTAAACACCCTCCAGAGTGTCTAATTTCCCCAGTTGTTTCTTTAGGGTTTCCCAGTACCACAACCATTCCCTATTACCCTAGAATGTGTTCTTGGTGGGTTGAAGAAGTTACAAGAGTCCAAATGACCCTCTTTGGAGTTGTCATCAATGACAAAATGGGAGATTCGTGACTAAATTTCCATTGATGTCAACAAGTGTGTATCGATGTGCCTTGGTTCCCCTTGAGGAGCGCCTGAGGGTTAAGTAAGTGTCGGTGTCTAAGGAGACCTTTTGACCTTGCCCAAGCCCAATTCTGAATCCCTTAGATCCCTTTGTACAATGACAAAATCCCTAAACACCCTCTAGAGTGTCTAAGTTCCCCAATTGTTTCTTTAGGGTTCCTCAGCACCACAACCATGCCCTATTGCCCTAGAATGTGTTCTTGGTGGGTTGAATAAGTTGCAAGAGTCCAAGTGTCCCTTTTAGTGGTCATTTTCATGTTATTGATGTCATGGTACCCTTGGAGAAGTCTAGGAACCCCCACACCTTAATGCTCATGTTCAAAAATATATGATAACCTAGATGACCTAATAGAAGTCCCTAAAACTCCTACTTTTTCCTACATCTACCCTACGTTCTTTTTCTTGCCCTTAAAAACATTAATAATTACCTAGTGATAACCATTGCACCTTTAGACTAGCCCTTAAATCCCATTTGGTGACCCTTGAAACCAAATTCCATTAAACCCTTATCTCGACACTACGCCAAAACAAATTCTATTGATAATTTAATAAATGATATAAACCCTTATCATTAATATAAAGTGTTTAAAACAAATTTTAAATTAATAAACAAATAAATCAAGCACTAAAGCATAGTTGACCACCTTATTCCTCCAACAAGAAGTGGCTAAATATTTAAATGCGAACCCCCACACACACATGGTTACGGTTAAAATTAAAATAATAATTAATTTGTTAATAATAAAACACTTCTTAAGATTTAACAAAACAATTAATCAAGTCAGACCCAATGAATAGTATTGGTTAAATCTAATTTTAAATTAAATATAAAATTAAATAAAGAAAAACTAAAGCCTCCATAAAGTTGACCCTAACTAGCCACCTCCCTCAACTCCTAACAACGTATAAATACACCAAAACGTGTCACTTCCAATATCATCAACGAATATGTGACTAAGATTTACCTTCGCTAGTCTCACTAAGGAATTCCGGGTGTAGAGAAGTGTTGATCCTAATTTTGTCACTATTTGTGGCTTGTAATTTACCCTTTTGGCATCTATTTTGTCACCTTTTTGACATATTTCTTGTCATACAGCCTATCATTCAGCCCTATGTATGAACGTATTTGGAATTTATGCAAGTCTTGGGTTATTTCTATTATTTCATGATTTTACTAAGCAATTATGTTATAATTGGAAATATGTCTGATATATGAATTTATTTTTCAGATCATAGTCTTTACACAATCTAACATTGGGCACATATTCATGCTAGATATGCACATGTTGAAATATTGTAACTTTGAAGAATATTCTATATGTATTTTTTGGTGGTCCCTGATGGTCCTACCGGGAGAACCACTTGTATTAATTTGTACCCCGATGCTCCTAATCGGAAGAACTAATAAGAGTCATGAGGCAGTCCCCTCTAATTGTAAAGGTGGGTCATTAGCACCCCAGTGTGGTTACTCGAGCCTACATTATTAACTCAAGCCTACATGACAGATGAGTTAACTTAAGTAAATGGATGAATATAAATAGAGGTGTAGAGCTCCTCATTTAGGACACACACTCTCACTTGTGTAGCGCATTAGTGGAGAAGAGAAGTAGCTTGAGAAGGAGGAGGATCAGGCTTTGATCTCCTTGCTGGTTTTATCTTTTATCTTTTTGGGGCATCTATATTGAGGAAGCTTTTGCTGGGTTTTTCCCTTTAGGTTTTTCCTAGGATAAATCTTTGTGCTCCTTTTGTATGGTTGTGCTTGTCTATCTTTCAGTGATCCTGTTTATATGCTTTTGTTATGAAAAATGAAATGAAATACTAATGTCTTAGCTAAGCATATGAAAATTTTAATATGGTATCAGAGCCACCCTGAAAAGAAGACATTGTGTAGGTATAGAATCTAGGGCTTCTTACTTTTTGGTTCTCTCTCCACAATCGATCAGCAAAAGAAGGCTAGGCTGACTCTCCATTGAAGGGCGCATCTTTCTGTCGAAGCGGAATTTGATTCCAAGCTTTTTTAGTTTTCCGTATGGGCAATTAGGGCTTCTTGCAAAAGAAGAATTTTTGAGTGATCCCAGCATAGGATTTCTCTCCTCATCAAAATCGAATTTTAGAGACCTAGATGAAGATTTGTGGTTGGGTGAAACTCCGGGAAAGTCAAACCCTAGTTTGACCCGGAGCTAGAAAAATCCTAAATACTAAAACTTCTAAGTTTTGGTATATTTGCTATATCCCAATATTGGAGAAGGTGAAAGAGCTGAAATTTGCAGAGCCAGAAGATAAAATCCTTATTAACACTGTCCAAAATTCAGCCTCATATTCGCTATATTCTAGGAAATATGATCCCTCCAAGTTAGGGTTCCATCCTTTTCCAGAATTCATCCCTAAACAGGACACCCAAGGAAAATTGATATAGCTTGGGCTACAGAGGTCCAAATGGAATTCCTAAATATTTTCATGAAATAGAATGGACTTTAATTTTTGTGGTCTGAATTTCAGAACCTAAAGATGAACCAGTGACATGTGGAATGTCGTACAACTTCACTGTTCTGAAAAGTCCTGTAACAGGTCACCTTGGGAAAATGATCATAAATACAAATTGGTGAAGCCAACTCTGATGAAACCTATGTTGTTGGATCAGGGACATGCGAGGTTACCTCAGTGATGAATTTCAAACACATAGGAGTATTAATTTCAGAGGTATCATAGAAACAGTAACATGCATTTCTGCAGAAGAAATTGGAAAACTAGGGCTTCCTGTTCCAGGAGCTTCCCTCCACTGTTTTCAGAAAAGGAGTACATTGGAAAGCTCCATTTGAAGAGATATATCTTTATATCCAATTAGATATAAAATATTCCAAGTTTTGAAAATTAGGGTTTCTCTGACAAACCCTAGATCAGCTAGCTCCGGAAGCAGGACAGACACCTCAAATCGGTAAGATCTAATCTTTTGCTATTTACATTTGAGGTTCTCATTTCAAATTGATCTATCACATCAGCTTGATGATAATCTTGGTGAAGTTGAAAACTTCCAAGCATGAAATTATTTGATCTCTCTGAAGAAAATGAATTGGACACTTACATGAGTAGAGAGGTTCCAGTTCTAGAGGGAGATGAGCCTCAAAGCCTTACACAAGAAGATATCTAAGTTTGACACAGTACGACGTGATGGAAAGCTTCCTGATGGATCGAGACTTTTGGGTTCCAACCTTCAAAGTTGAATGCAGAAGACTAGGATATGTTGATGATCTGATAAGATGAACTCATGGAAGATGTTATGATAAAAGAATACTAGAATGATGTTTGGGATATAGTACTCGAACCAGAAAGAAAGAATGTGGTATCTTACAAATGGATTTGCAAGATAAAATATGTCGCTGATAGAAGTAAGGAAAGACTTGTGGCTAGAGGTTTCTATAAGAAAGAGGGAATTAATTTTGAAGAGACACTTACTCCAAGAAGCAAGGTACACTTCCTTCAGAACTATGATGGTAGTTGCTTCCATGATGAAGTAAAGACAATCCTTCCTTAATGTTATGATTGGGGAAGAGTTTTACATCGAAAGGATTTGAAGTTAAAGATAGATGGACTCATATATGTAAGCTGAAGAAGGCCCTCTATGGCATGAAGCATGCTCTCAGAGCTTGGTATGGAAGGATAGACAGTTTCCTATCAATTATGGGCTTTACCAAGAGTAAAGCTGATCCTAACCTTTATCTCAAGGTTGTAGAAGATGAACCTGTCATCATGTTATTATATGTGGATGAATTATTCTTGACAGGGAAGAAGAAACAGATCATGTAAAGAAAGAAGAAACTAGCAGAAGAATTTGAGATGAAAGACCTTGGGTTAATGCACTATTTCCTAGGTCTGGAAATATGACAAAGTTCAGAAGAAATCTTTCTCAACCAAGGAAAGTATGCGGTAGAGATATTGAAGAGATTCAATATGTTGGAATGCAAATCCATGGCCACACCCATGGACTCCAACCTGAGGTTATTAGCTGATGACTCATCAGTGTTAGTGGATGTGACTCATTATAGACAGATCATTGGGTCATTAATGTACTAAACAAATTCCAGACTAGACATTTGTTTTGCTGTAAACACCTTAAGTCAATATCTTGTTCAACCAAGACGGGTTCACCTAGTAACCGCAAAACATGTGATGAGATATCTGAAAGGGACTATAGACTTTGTTCTATACTATGATGGTAGCCATGAGTATAGATTATATGGCTACACAGATGTAGATTGGGCTGGAAGTATCTCAGATGGGAAAAGCACATTAGGTATATGCTTTTGTTTGGGGTCTGCTATGAGTTCATGGTTTAGCAGGAAACAGTCCAGTGTTTCTCGTAGCATGGCTGAAGCAAAATACATATCAGATTGCTCTGCTAAGTTGTGAAGTCATATGGCTTCAGAAGCTGATATCAGGTCTCTTTGACTTGAAGATGGATGCTACAATGATTCTATGTGATAACCAGATTTGTGATGACAGAGAACCCTGTGTTCCGATTGTAACACATAAAAAATCGGTATACGAGATAATATGTAGATGATTATGTTTCTGTATTCCCATACTAAAGATATAGATGGTGTTTCAGTATTTACATACTATAGATGTAGATGATGATGATTCCGTATTTCTATACTGAAGATATAGATGATGATGCTTTCAGTATTCACATACTGGAGATACATATGGTGATAGTTCAGTATTCACATACTGAAGATGTAGATGATGATGGTTTGAATGATGATGTACTGATGAAGCCTCTGTCTAGGGTAAAGTTCGAACACTTTCGAGACAAGCTTGGTGTTGTTCGAAAAGACCTTCCTCGAAAGGGGGAGTGGTGATGTTGCAGTGGGATTGTATCATCCCTGGGCACTTGCCCTAAAGTGATCCGGAGACCTTGGTCCTCGAGAATGAAGAGGGATTGTATCATCCCAGGACATCTGTCCAAAAGTGATCTGGTGACCTCAGTCCTCGAAAATGAAGAGGGATTGTATCATCCTGGGACATCTATCCAAAATAGATCCGGTGAATTCGGTCTTCGTGAATGTGGTGGGATTGCATCATCCCTAAACCTCAGTTCAAAATGTATCCGGAGGTCTCGGACCCCGTGAATGTGGTGGGATTGCATCATCCCTGAAATTTGATTCAAAATGTATCCAGAGGTCTCGACCCCCGTGAATGTGGTAGGATTGTATCATCCCTGAACCTCGGTTCAAAATGTATCCGGAGGTCTTGACCCCCGTGAAAGTGGTAGGATTGCATCATCACTGAACTTCGGTTCAAAATGTATCCGGAGGTCTCGGCCCCCGTGAAAGTGGTGGATTGCATCATCCCTAAACCTCAATTCAAAATGTATCCGGAGCTCTCAGCCCCCGTGAAAGTGGTGGATTACATCATCCCTGAACCTCGGTTCAAAATGTATCCGGAGATCTCAGTCCCCGTGAATGTGGTAGGATTGTATCATCCTTGAAATTCGGTTCAGAACGGATCCAGTGACTTCGGTACTCGAGAACGTCTGTTGATACCGTAATTCCTAGAGGAAGGATTGTCTGAGTTCCACATATGTGTTGATCTCGTAATTCCGAAAGGAAGGATCATTAGTAACTCCGTAAAGACCTAAATCCTGTAATTCTGAAAGGAAGGATCATTGAATTGATCCCATAATTCCAATAGGAAGGATTGTCTAAGTTCCACAGATGTGTTGATCCTGTAATTCCAATAGGAAGGATTGTCTGAGTTCCACATCTGTGTTGATCCCGTAATTCTGAAAGAAAGGATCGTTAGTAACTCCGTAAAGACCTAAATCCCGTAATTTCGAAAGGAAGGATCATTGAATTGATCTCGTAATTCCAATAGGAAGGATTGTCTGAGTTCCACAGATGTGTTGATCCCGTAATTCCAATAGGAAGGATTGTCTAAGTTCCACAAATGTGTTGATCCCGTAATTCCGAAAGGAAGGATTTCTTAGGTAACTCCGTAAAGACCTAAATCCCGTAATTCCAAAAGGAAGGATCGTTAGTAACTCCGTAAAGACCTAAATCTCATAATTCCAAAAGGAAGGATCATTGGTAATTCCGTAAAGACCTAAATCCTGTAATTCTGAAAGGAAGGATCATGTTGATGTTTTGATGATGTTGATGTTTTTATGATGATGATGACGTACTGATTGAAAGATCAGAATATGATGATTATGTTGTTGCTGATGATGATGATGACGTACTGATTGAAAGATCAGAATATGATGATGATGATGTTTCTCTGATCGAAAGATCAGAAGTTGCTGATGATGATGATGTTCTCTGATTGAAAGATTAGAATATGATGATGATGTTGTTGCTGACGATGATGATGTTCTCTGATCGAAAGATCAGAATATGATGATGATGATGTTTCTGTGATCAAAAGATCAGAAGTTGCTGATGATGATGTTCTCTGATCGAAAGATCAGAATATGATGATGATGATGTTTTCTGATCGGAAGATCAGAAGTTGCTTATGATTATGATGTTGTTGATGATGATGATGTTTTCTGATCGAAAGATCAGAATGCGATGATGATGATGATGTTTCTGATTGAAAGATCAGAATGTGATGATGATGAGATCCTGATGATGATGATGTTGTATTATCAAATTATGATGATGATGGCGTACTGATCGAAAGATCAGAATATGATGATGAGTTGATGTTAGAGTATGATGATGTTCAGTTGATGATGTTTCTGATCGAAAGATCAGAATATGATGATGAGTTGATGTTAGAGTATGATGATGTTCAGTTGATGATGTTTCTGATCGAAAGATCAGAGGCTGATGATAATGATGATTCTGATTGAAAGATCAAAATGTGACGATGATGATATTTTGATGCTGATATTTTGATGATGATGATGTTGATGTTTTCATGATGTTTTCATGATGATGTTTCTGATCAAAAGATCAAAGTATGATGATGACGTTTTTGCTGATCGAAAGGCCAAAGTGCCGAAGAAGATGTTGCTGATCGAAAGGTCAAAGTGTTGAAGATGATGTTGCTAATCGAAAGGTCAAAGTGCTGAAGATGATGTTGCTGATCAAAAGGTCAAAGTGCTGAAGATGTTGTTGATCGAAGCGGTCAAAGTACTAATGATGTTGAAGACTAAAGATGAAGACTACATGATGTTGAAAATCTTCCAATGATTTATAGATGTATCACCCTAATGATGTTGATGATGTCCTCTATCTCTCTCCTATTATTTTTGTTGTTGATGTTGTTATAGAATACCCTTCTCGTTAAGGGGGAGTGTTGAAATATTGTAACTTCAAAGAATATTCTATATGTATTTCTTTATGGTCCCCAATGGTCCTACTGGTAGAACCACTTGTATTACTTTGTACCCCAATGCTCCTAATCGAAAGAACTAATAAGATTCATGAGGCAGTCCCCTCTAATTGTAAAGGTGGGTCATTAGCACCCCAGTGTGGTTACTCGAGCCTACATGACAGATGAGTTAACTCAAGTGAATGGATGAATATAAATAGAGGTGTATTGCTCCTCATTTAGGACACACACTCTCACTTGTGTAGCACATTAGTGGAGAAGAGAAGTAGTTGGAGAAGGAGGAGGATCAGGTTTTGATCTCCTTGCTGGTTTTATTTTTTATCTATTTGGGGCATCTATATTGAGGAAGCTTTTGCTGGGTTTTTCCCTTTAGGGTTTTCCCAGGATAAATATTTGTGTTACTTTTGTATGGTTGTGCTTGTATATCTTTCAGTGATCCTATTTATATGCTTTTGTTATGAAAAATGAAATGAAATACTGATGTCTTAGCTAAGCATATGAAAATTTTAACAGCGCAGACCATATCCAGCTTACCATTTAGCCTCCCGATCAACCGGTGTGCTGTTAGTCAGCATATTCCTAAGTGATTAAAGTCCAAAACAATTTGTAGATGTTCTGTTTTACACGTGTTGATGATTATGATGGTCTTCACCCTAAGAAGGCTTGCCATCCTGCTTTCTCTTTTCGAAACCATAATCCAAGGCCACGTCTAAGAGAATCTATATGCTGCAGGACGCGCAAGGAGAACCGATGTGCGAGATAGCAAGAGGAAGACTGTGTGTTGTCATTTGGTTGTTTGTTTACCATTTAAGATTGACTATTTTAGGAGCGATTGATCTTTCGGTAAGATTTCTAATTTTGTTCCAAATCTTTCTAATTCACGGATTGAGAAGTAGAATAGTTAGTACACTATAAAGAAGTAGTTTACTTTCTTAGAATGGTGTTATTTATAAAATACGTAGTTTATCGTTGATAGAGTAGAGTAGTATAGCTTGATACTGCTCTAATCTAGTAAACGTGTCCCAGCCTAATTATCTTAGTAGTTGAACTTTCTAGAGTTTGACTCAGTTTTTCATTTTGAAAGATCTTTTGATCTTTTCTTTATTAAAATATTTCCATGACACCCTAGGAATATTTCTACCTTCGCATATATTTTGTATCAACTCTAAGTTTACCAACCTCGGTCGATAATTAAATATTTGGTGAATTAATTAAGACATTATAACACCCAGCATTTTTGGCACCATTGCTGGGGAGTTTTTTTGTAAGGTAGAATAAGTAGAATCCCCTTATGAATTTTAGCAATAGGATGGTGGCAGGGGAGCGGTAAGATGAGAGGTAAGAACATGCGCATATGTTATAACAGGTGCCCCCAAATCTAGCAGTCATAGTAGTATTGTAGGTTTTCTTTTTAGTTTAGCTTTTCATGAATAGACCTAGAGATTCAAAGGGTAGATGCCTTAGAACTAGTTCCCAAAACCTTGTTAAAATTCCTACTAACCTTTACATGGGAAGAAATACCCCAGCCGCTAACTCAGAAGAAAGGTTTCGGAGAACACACGTAGGAAGTAGTTCTACTTGGAAACCTAAATAATTTATAGGAGAAGCTATAGAAGGTGAAGAAATCTTGGCGGGAAGTCCTAAGGATCCCATTGCTGAAGAAATTCAAGAGGTTCAACCTTTGGAAACCCTCAACCCTCCACTAGAGCAGAAACCTAATGATACAACTTTCTTGCTAGAAGGGGATCCTAACTTCATCAATTTCATTGATCCTACTTAGGTACAAGCTCTCTTTGGTAGCTCAACAAATATAGTTATTTCACAGATAGAAATCTCCACGGTAGTACCTACCATCCATATAGAATATAATAAAAACATAGTTGATCGGAGGAATATATCCCCTAAGAAAGAACGTTGGGACGCCCCATTATCACCTTGGAAGGAGCATCCTAGGTACACACTCTTTAAGAATCAAACTTACATGGAGATACGGGGAGAGAATGAAGATCATGAAGAGGTTAGAAATGATGAAGGGGAAGGAGAAAATCGAATTGAAACTACCTTCGGGTTCCCTATTTCAGACACTGCACAATATGTAAATATGAAGAACATCCCTCCTTCCTCCTTACCTACTTTTTATGGGGAGAGTAATGAAGACCCAAACACATTTTTGTTCAAGTTTGACATCCTTTGTAGAAGTTATAACTATCTACAATATTCTCATAAATTAAAAAAAATTCCTGCTACACTGAAAGACTCTGCTTTAAGATGGTTCATGGGATTAGGAGAATATAGTACTAGGACTTGGGAAGATATGAAAACTACATTCTTACGGAAATATCAAGAGTATTCCAAACCCAAAGACTCTCAAAATGATATTTTTAAGATACAACAACTAGAAGACAAGAGCTTGGAAATTATCTTGAAAGATTTATCTATGCATTACATGAATCTAAACATAACAACCTTTGAGAAGATGAAGTACGAACACTCTTCCTTAAAGGGATCTCAGAAGACTTGGTAGAAAGCCTTAATCTCATGGAATTTGGCGATGTCTCCCACAAATCCTTCGTACAGATTGGGGATATGTGTAGAAATTACTATAGAAGTAGGGGGGAAGTTGGGAGAATTCTTAGAGAGCCTTAAAATAGAAATCTAAAAGGAAATAATCCCAGTTCAGGAGGAGTCACAAGGATAGAGTTAGGAAACCTATTGGAAAATTTCAAAACTGATATTTTAGAAGCAATGGGTTCCCAACTAGATGCGTTACAAGCTAAGAAAAGGGAAGAAGAGGAACGTGCAGCAATGAGCGTTTTCTGTCCAAGATGCAGAACTAAACATCCCCAATAGGAATTCCCATTAAATAACATCTTCGTATGTCATATATGTATGGAGGATCATCCAACAGACGATTTCCCATCGTTTCCTGAATTGCAAGCCATATACAAGAGTGGGAATGTTGGTGAAACATATAGGAGGCCTCCTTGGCAACCAAGGGACCTACCACCATATCAAAAGTTGTAACCACAACCCCCACCTCATTACCAACCACCTCAACAGTGAAACACTACGAATTGGCAACATTGGCCACCCTAGTATCCTCCCCCTCCTCCTCATTTTACTCAGCATTAGTATTGGCCATAGGGGTGGAAGGGACAATCCTACCCCCAGCCACCACCTGTCTCTGTACCTAATCATCCTTATCCTCAGCACTCAGCCAATACCCAGCAATTTTTACCAGGGTTTGTGCCTCCAATTCCCCTTTTTACACAACAAACTCATCATTTCCAGAATACAAACCCTCCATGACCTACATTGTTACCTGCACAACCAATACCTAACCCAAATAATAAGCCAGCTCAAGCTCTTAATAGCATTGAGTTGCAAACTCTTCCATCCTATGTTATTTCGACTGTACCCGTACATGAGATACAATTACAATCTGGAAGAGTTGTGGATGACAGACCCAATTAATCAGTCATCATTCATGAAGAGAACGACGAAGAAGATCCTAATGAAGTCATGAATGATGCTATTTTCTAGGATGTGCCAAAAATTCCAGTACATACCCATCCTTAGCAAGAACCAGCTCAAGAATGAAGAATCCCTCCATTTCCAGAACGATTAGCAATAGAAAAACCTGTAGTCCATCCTAAGTACAATATTTTGAATGAATTAAAAAATGTATGTGTCAATATCCCTCTATTACAATCTATTAAGGATATACCAATTTACAATAAAGTAATAAAGGAACTCTGCATTAAGAAACCAGGAATGAAACAAAAATATCCCCCCACTATTCATGTTATAGGTGAAATGTCTAAATGCATGACTGTCCAATCTAGAATTGCAAAGTATACAAACCCAGGAAGTCCAATAGTGATTGTTATCGTAAACAATACTACCATAGACAATACACTTATTGATTTAGGATCATCTATTAATATGATGACCACCGCAGTCTTAGAAGTGTTACAGTTGGGACAATTTCTCCAATCTACCCCCTCAATTTTGGAACTAGCATGCTGTACTACGGTAAAACCTGCTAGGGTTCTGGATGACATTGTTGTATTACTAACCTCATCAGAATATCCTGTTGATTTCATGGTAGTAGAATCAAAGGATCCTTCTAAAGTACATCCTATTATATTGGGAAGACCATGGTTTGCTACCGCCAACACCTTCATAGGATGTAGAGACAGGGAAATGACCATCTCTAATGGGTTGTCCACACAAAAACCGGCTTTATACCCCCTAGCGCAACCTGTAACTGAAACCTTGTGGTGGTTAGATTTCCCCTTTGGGCATGAAAATATTGAATATCTCTTCTTTCCTAGTGACTCCTCCTGGGTACTTCAGGAGAAAACTACTGAGAATGTGTTAAACCAATTTGTCTCTTCAACAACTTGTACAGATTTTCCTCACTCTTTTGCTCAACTTGATCAAATTTTTGGGGATGAGTTTCAAGAAAATATGGCCCTCTCAACATTCATGAATACACCATGTGTCTTTGCAATTGAAGAGCATATGGGGTCTTATACCATGCCTTGTGAATTTATCCCTGGAAAAGTTTTACACATCAATGCAGGGTTAACCAATAGTCAACAAGAACAATTTCTTAAGGTCCTTAAAGCCAATCCGGAGCATTTGCATGGGATTACACTGACATGAAAGGTATACACCATGACACTTGTATTCACCATATTTACATGGATGCCAATATATCCCCTATAAGGCAGCCTCAGAGGAGGTTGAACCCTGCTTTGAAATACATAGTTAAAGAAGACTTACAAAAACTCCTCAATGTTGGTTTCATTTACCCAATTTCAGATAGTAAATGGGTATCTCCTCTAGTGGTAGTCCTAAAGAAAGTCACAGGGAAATGGCGTATTTGTGTTGACTTCAGAGAACTGAATAAAGCAATGCTTAAGGAGTATTTTTCTTTTCCCTTCATTGATCAAGTGCTAGATACCTTGTCCGGCAAACAATATTTTTCTTTTCTTGATGGATATAGTAGATACAATCAGATTTTGATAGAACCTGAGGATCAGGATAAGACCACATTTACATGTGCTTGGGGGACATATGCCTATAGAGTTTTGTCATTTGTCTTATGTAATGCACCTGCCACTTTTCAGCGTGCATTTTTAGGAATTTTTGTTGATCCTATACACGACTTTGTAGAGGTGTATATGGATGATTTTACAGCCTATGGTAATACCTTTCAAGAAGCTCTTGATAATACCTTTCAAGAAGCTCTTGATAATCTCAAAAAATTATTGATATGATGTCAAGAAAAAAATCTAGCCCTAAGTCATGAAAAATGTAAAATGTTATTAACAGAAGGCATAGTTTTGGGGCATCTTGTTTCCTCACAAGGGATGAAGGTAGACCCTGCTAAGATATAAGTAAGTGTTGGTCTCCCCTCTCCAAAAACTCAAAAGGAAGTAAGAATATTTCTTGGTCATGCGGGTTACTATCATCATTTTATTGAAAATTTCACTAAAATAGTTGCACCACTGTTTAAACTACTTATGAAGGATATAGAGTTCCAATGGACTGAACCATGCCAAAGTGCTTTTGAGTTTTTAAAAGATAAACTATCGGTGGCACCGATACTTAGGGGTCCTGATTAGTCCCTTCATTTTCATATATCCACTGATTCTTCTGACATGGCCATAGGATGAGTTCTTGATCAAAAATATGGCCAAGCATATTATGCCATATATTTTATTAGTAAAAATATGACGCCTATTGAACTAAATTACACTGTTACTGAGAAGGATTTTTTGCAAGTAGTTTACTCTATTAATAAGTTTCGCCATTATATCATAAGATATGAATTTTTTGTGCATATGGACCATTCTGCCATCAATTTTTTTATGAATAAACCAATTACCAATGGTAAAGTGACCCAATGGATTCTTCTATTAAAAGAATTTAATATCACTATCATCGATCAACCTGGTAGAGAAAATCTGGTAGCAGATTTCCTCTCTCGTATTCAACATGATGATGGTGCTAAACTAGTTGATGATACTTTCCCCAATGAACATCTATTTGTTGTGTCTATTCAAACCCCTTGGTTTGAGGACATTGCTAATTATTTGGCAACTGGGAAGTTACCAAACCACTTGTCTCCTTACGAGAAACGTCGAATTGTCATCCAGAGTTCTAGTTATTATTGGGTTGATAATGACCTCTTCCGTACCGACCCATATCTTCTTATTAGACGATGTGTATGAGAGGGAGAGATGATGGAAATCCTTCTTACATGCCATGATTACATGCCATGCTATAGATAAATCTGTGGTAGAATTTATATATGAAGAGATATTTACTCAATTTGGTGTGCCTACAGAAATCGTCACTGACCAAGGTTCTCAATTCACCTCTAAATTAATGAAAGAGCTTACCATGAAATTTAGTATACGACATTGCAAATCCTCACCTTACCATCCATAATCCAATGGCCAGGTAGAATCAACCAATAAGGTATTGGAAGCCATATTAACCAAAACTATTCAGCTACATCATAAAGATTGGGCAGATAGACTCCCAGAGGCTTTGTGGGCCTATAGAATAACTTGGAGAAATACTACTGGACATACACCCTATGAGTTAGTATATGGGAAACAAGTCCTTTTACCTATTGAATTCCAAGTTAAGACTTTTTGTATGGCTGTGCAATTAGGTATGGATTTAGAAGAGGCACAGAAACAGTGAATCTTACAAATTAACAACTTAGATGAGATTAGCCAAGATACACTCCAAAGGACAATGTTAATACAAAATCAACGGAAGAAATGGCATGATAAATTTATTAAGCAAAAGAAGTTTAATAACGGAGATTGGGCATTGCTATTTGACTCAAGGTATAAAAATTTCAAAGGAAAATTAACTACCCATTGGATGGGCCCATATGAGGTAGTTACATCCTTCGATAATGGGTCAGTAGAGATTAAAACAATTGATGATTCACAAACTTCCTTTGTTGTAAATGGACACAGACTTAGACTTTATCATCAACCAATATCTAGACAAGATTTCGTGAAGAATGGCTTACAACAAAAGGAGATGGAGCTAGTTGAAGAGGAAGTCATTCCTCCTCCTCCTGATTCTTAAACTATTTTGTGTTATTTTTATGTACATATGTAAACATATATTTAACTCTTTAATAAATAAAAGACATTTTTGATAAGCTGACTACATTTATGCAGGGAATTTGGTTTTATAATCAGCTTATGGAATTTTGTCAAATAAAATAGAAAGGCTCTTTACTTTATCTAAATTTTGATAAAATTTATATGACTTTTTCTCGATGCATATGTTTTTTTTGTGAATAAAAATTTGAATCATCTAACAAGTGGTTTTGTAATTTGATTATAAGAGCCTTGTTTCTTCAACTATCCCACGAAATGTTTCCTAAAAAGGGAAGTTCTCTAAGAACTTATAATTCAGCCTAATTTTTTTTTTAAATAGGGAGTTATAATGAAATTCCAATATCCCCTATATTATTTCTACCCACTTCATTTGATGATTCCTTATGACTTTATGGTGATTGATTTAGATATGTATATTTTAGTCGTATCATTAAAACAGTTGCTTAAGACCTATTTTAAATCATCATGTGATTCAAAGTTCTATTGTACACCTAAGGACTACTTGTTCATCCTATGCTCATTATCAAAACCTGTCTCTTAAGGATTTTTTTGAGAAAATTCAAGAATAATTGGATTTCCTACTTGTGGGGAACATTACTTCTTTTTATAAAGAAGATAAACTGGGTAGTCCAAGAACAACTTTAAGTTATTATCTTTTGACATGTTTTATAATTTCGGCCATTATAAATGTTTATTTACTTATAAGGTTCGTGTTCAAAAATTTGAATTATGTGTTTAACAAGATTAACTCGCTCTAAGTACCAACCAGCTTCCATATGTTAAAAGCACAAATCTTTATACAAAGAAAACCTACTGGAGTATTGAACAGGATTGTTGGTAGGGGGTCCATGCTACGTAATATATTTAAACAAGGAATCCTGGTAAGTGCAAGTAAACCCGTCGGGGCACTAAATAGGCTCGCTGGCAGCGGGGCTATGCTTGCGTGGTACCAAGATAAACCCGTTGGGGTACTGAACGGGTCTACTGGCAGCGAGGCAATATCAGGTAAAATAGGTATGGTTAAGCATTACTATGCACATGGTTCATAAAACAAACAAACAAAAAAGACTAAATAAACAAATCAAAAAAGAAAGATACTTGTTTAGGCCAATTCTTCATCATGCCATTTGAGAATGGTTGTAAGTTGGAATTGGAACTCTGTCATCTTCTTCAATAATATCTAGGACACAATTATTCTAGAAATGGAACCCATATCTATAGAAGTCTCACAAACTCGAGGGTGTACTTAAAATATTCTTTGGATGACAAGATATCCTTAAAATGAGGCATGGATGACTAGTTCTCCAATGGCATTTTTCGCATCAATTATACTCTTGTTATTTGTATAATCTTCTTAAGAACTATTACTCTTGATGGAAATATATATCTGAATCATCTCCATTTATTATTTAGTATTTCTTTTTCTTACTAATAATAGCAGCATTTTAAAACTATTTGTTATGTTATTTGGAACTCAGTCAGATTTTCTTTGATGGCTTGAGGACATGCCATATTTTTGGTTTGGGGTAAGCTTAGAAAGTTTCTGAACGACTGTTTTTACTTTCTGAATGTTTATAGAAAGTTTTGTTTATTTCTGACATAAGTATAGATGTTTTCAGATGTTTTTCAGGATAATGCAATTAACGAAAATTTGTTTTAGTCCATGAGGAACAATGCAATAGAGTTGTTCATGGTTTTACGCAGTAAATAATGAAAATAAGATGGAAGACTGTGTTGGATGTAATTTATCTCGACGTTTCGAGCCCCAAAGTCGGGCTCATCATCGGGAGAGAGTGTCTCAAGGTTAATTTAAGTACGGAAAATAACATATAAATAGGTGTAAGGTCAAATTATATAAAAAAAATCATTTAAAAACATTTTGTATATCACCGACTAATAATTTTTAAATTATAACATCTCAATATTTTTAAGTTGATAAAAAATTTGAAAGTAATTTTAGTTAGGAAATTCATTTTAATTTATTCCTCGATAACCTAAAAGTTGAAACTAGTTAATAACTATTTTTTATTAAATTCTTAATAGTTTATAATTATTAATTATTAAAATTAATAATCATTATTGCCTTTTTAAGTTTCAACCTAAAAATTTTTATAGTATTAAAGTAAATTAATGATTTTTTTTAATTTTAAAAACTTTTTAATAAAAATTTTAATAAAATTTTTAATTAATTTAACTCATTTTCTAAAAAACTTCATAATTTTTTTTTAAATTTTAAGTTTTTAACAATTATTGTTTTAGTATTAAAGTAAATTAATGATTTTTTTTGAAAATTTTAATAAAATCTTTTATAAAAAATTTTAAATTTTTTAAAGTTTTTTAACAATTAAGTTAATAATTAAAGTTTTTGTTTTTTATGCGTAGCATTTCTTTTAAGATGGCGGATAATAGGGCACCAACATTCATTGAGTTTAAGGCCGTTATCCCTACTTAGGTTTAAAGGAAATTTTTCTATCTCTATGGCCTCCCTGATTTTCATTCTCTTGTAATGTTCCTCTCTAGTGATAAGTTTTGTTTCTTCAATACATATGTGGTGGCGTGAGTGGTGGGCATGTTCAACTAAAGCTAATTTTTTATGACGATCATGCCTGATGTCTACACAATGCTCCTTGAGCCTCACTTGGACAAAGCATCCAGTTTCCCCAATATAAGGAATCTAACATGAGTAGGGAACATTGTAGACACCTTTCTTATTTTCAATGCAATAGAGGTTTACTAAAGATTATTTATATTATGTTCTCACAACCCATAAAGTTTACTACATTATTAGTATCAGTCAGACCCAGTAAGGCGTATTTTTGAACAAAAGGTTTGTTTGAAGGGTCGAATGAAGGTTCGAATGAAGTTCTGAATGGAAGGTCAAATGATGCGTGAATGAAATTATACCGTTATAATGGCATGCTGTCAAAATGTCAAATCCTTTTGGTTTTACGGGAAAAGAGTTTAGATGGTTGCATCATATTCATAATTATTGAGCTTTATTCACATTCTTACACACGTATTATGATTTTATTAGGAATAATTTCAACCTATAATTTTGATTACAATTTTGACATAATGTGATCTCATGTAAACTCTATACGAGTGTGATATGATTGTATGACCTTTTCAATTATCATTACACTATCAGTATCTTTATCCTCTTACCCAATTACACGCAGGAACTATTAAGTGACCTATCAGCTCGTTGATTTGGGTTATTATGATTTTGAATGCGTCTTTATGAAATTATATTGAGTAATGTATTCAATTGTCCAAAGTTTATCTTTGGACATGGTTGAATTTACCAAAACCCTACGAATTCATTAACGCACGTGTCCTTTTGATGGCACACGATTCAAGATTTTCCATGATGGCATGATTGTTTAAACATGCCAAGTCTTTTCCCGTGATCGTTCAATCATGTAACACCCCGTTTTGACATTTCTACCTGAACTACTATTATATGTTGTATTTGTTTGATTGTGAGACCTCGTCGGTTTGACGACACTGTGGACATATGGTTCTATTATTTTGCCGATATATATATGTGTGTGTGTGATGATAGTATTATGGTCGGTAGTCATGTTTAGATATGTATCATATGTTAATTATGTCAAATATATGGAAATTACTGAATGATGGGTACGTGGATACCGTTACAGATATATGTTAAAATAATGAATGTTATGCCAGGTGCATGGTGAATGAATGAGTTTATTTTTGTCATGTTATGATGAGATATATGTGTACATATCGAGGATTATGCACGA
The DNA here is from genome assembly GCA_001517045.1 of Pseudotsuga menziesii. Lineage (NCBI taxonomy): Eukaryota > Viridiplantae > Streptophyta > Pinopsida > Pinales > Pinaceae > Pseudotsuga > Pseudotsuga menziesii. The sequence continues at coordinate 296,282 of LPNX010549531.1, forward strand.
TATCCTATATTGTATGTCGAGGACTAACTTACAGGTTGAAACGGCTAAGTGATAGCTGGATCCTACGAGGTGGGAGGACCTCGGGGACATGGACTTCTAATGATGAAATGGTATGCGAATGATGCATTAATTACTTTCATATGGTTATTATGCTATTTATTATGATGTATGTTATGACATGGGTGGGGTAGAGTTCCAGGAAACTCAACCGCCCAGATCGGTTATACGATGACAGACCGAGTACAAGTGCCACACTGTTGTTATGTCAAGTAGACATAGTCCCTTGTTCCATTAGGGGGGTGGAGGATTTACCCACCGTTTATCCCCGAAACCCAGAGTCATGGGAGGGTTGTACTACGGTGCGCTCCCCAAGGTGTGTGATGATGACTGGTGGTTGCCTGCTGGGGAAGCTTGGTCGATGTGGTCGACACTTCTGCTTACGGGTTCTAGCTGGAACCGGTCATGGCTTGACATTCCAGGGTAGTCCAGCAGAGGACAGGATAGGATGTGGAAGTTAGTAATGATGTAGGTAGATAGATGTAGCGAGAAGTAGGGGTGAAAACAAGATCTAACTGTAGGTGTGTAAAACCCTTAATGAGTATGTGTCGTAAATCAGTGATGTATGAATTGTCGTAACATGGATTTCAGTAAACTAATGGATCATAACTAGTAAACTATGCTAAAACATGTGTCGGTAAATA
>LPNX010549531.1:297209-327900 GCA_001517045.1 Pseudotsuga menziesii
TAATAAGGCTAATATTAACTTGTTTATAAATGTTAATTAATTATGAGTTATGTTAATTAAGTTTAACTATAATTAAGGTTTGACTAGTGAAGGTGGTAAATATTTCCATTGATGATCATTAAGATTAATTAAAATTAATTTGGATAAGGTAATAAATAAATATTAAATAACAGGATTAAAGTCAATTGAATTAAAAGTTATGGTTGGGAAGTGACCCAACCAACACCTTGCAATATTAATTTAATATTTAAATTTGTCCAAGTCAACTTAAATTATTTCAAATTAATCAAAGTCCAAATTGAGGGCTCAAGGACTTAAATGGTAGATGGAAGGGGGTTGGATAAAATTGATGATGAAGATAGGGGTAGTAATGGGGGAGGTTGGCAAACATGGAGATAAAAGGGAGAAAGGAGGGAGGAGAAGGGATCATTCTTATGCTTAATTTTTTTTTGGAGAAGTTTTGGGAGAAGAGGGCTGCAAGGAAGGGATTCTTGTTGGAGATTGTTCTTTTGAGGGGATACAACAGTAGGGCTTGTACTCGGTTTGGGCTCGGGGGTCCAAAGGGGTACCTTTGGAGCTGGGTGGTCGGCGAGACCTCGCCAGTTGGCAGGGTGGAAAAACTAGTTTGGGCTGGTTGAGTTTTAGAACTTGGGAAGGACTTTTGGCTGCAGGGAAAAGCAAGGAGAAACGGCAAGCAAGGACAGCAACAAAGGTGGATCTACTAGCTACCTACAGGTATTTTCCAGCAGTTTATATGGCAATACTGTTTATTAAATTTCAAAAGTTTATATGGCAAATTTTGTTTATTAAATATTAAAGGTTTATATGTTGTGATCATCCTTGCTACCTGCATAGTTAACAGTAAATGGTTAAAAGTAGATAAAACAGAATCATAGATTTCAAAACTGCATATATATATATATATATATATATAGTGAATTTTCTGATTGTAATTAAAACTAAAGGAGACCCAGTAGGGGCCTCTACAAATCACCTGAATGGATCACATTTTAAACTGACGCCCTTGTGTATTCATTCCATTCTGTCGCCCTTACTCATATTCGTCCCCACAGATCCGTTTAGCCACCATTTTCCTATATCCTTTGCAAGCCTTGCAGCTTTGCCTATATTTGAACAATGCCTAACCACCTTGAGCCCGAAAGTTACTAGGATTTGTTCTAGGTGCCAGAATTTCAAGAATGCAGGGAAGTTTTCTTCCATGCAGGATGGAACCCATTTCTACATCTTCTACAGGGGTATGATGAAGAAATTTCGCTGATTTTTGCGAAAGGATTTGATGGAAAAATGGCTAGGGTTGGTCATCTCCTTTTTCCAGTAACTGAAGATACCATCGCAGTCACAACTAAGCTCCACAGAGAAGGAGTTCTTTGGCATAAACATTTTATTCTTCCACGGTCGACCTATGATTTCGCTCTTAAGTCAGGTTACCAGCACGTTGCAGGTGCTAAAGGATTTCACCGAGAATGCATTAAGATAGAATATATCAACCCTCTAATCATTATTATCTACCTCATCACCTGCGAGGGTAAGTTTAATGTTTTCAAAGCTTGTCATATTCGCTTACTAGCCCATTTTGTTAATCAACAGTTCCTCAATTTCCCATTTTATTTTCTCAAGAGTTTGGAGAAAATGTCGAGTCAGGTTAGAAAGAACACAAGGGTATTTTGTATCACCATAGTTTGATTAAAATCCTAATCTTGCATCAACTCAAAGAGAAGAATCAGACTTGGGATAATTTTGTGTTTAAAATCCTAAACCCTCACCTATATATTCTAAAATGCCCTAGGCATGCCCGTAACTATGAATCCACTCAAAACCATTCCACAGAGAATAAAAGCCCCAAAATTGTCCACATAGATGACGATATACTAGAGGCAAGTTCCCCTTCCCGTTCACATGCCCCTATTAAACTCATGTATGTTGAATTTTTACCTTTTCCCCGAGCTCGCACCAGGAAATAGAAAGCGAAGTCTGTCCAGTCCACTATCTAGCCCATCATCTAGGCCACATTTTAGCCCATTGTCTAGACTGATCATCCGGACAGTGAGCCCAAAGTGGATAATGTCGTCACTAATTCACCTTTGTTTACATTGGCTAGTGTTTCAACCGAACTGCTCAAAGATGTTGCTCGTGAGACTGTCCCTACACCTGCTTAGGGCATGAGCCCTGAAAGACAAATCCCCTCTGTTTATCTTGAGACACCATCCAGGGATTAGAGTCCGCCCCTAGAATTCAAGCAACCCACAAAACCATCCACTCCTCATCATCCAACTATAGACCAATTAACTCTAGAATTGGCACGATCGGCAAGTCGCGATGAAGAGTACACCAAGATAATTGCAGATCTTCAACAAGAGAATAAGGAGTTGCATATTCAAGTTAGGACTGTTGAGGACCTTAATAGGGCCATTACTTATTCACATGACTCTCGACAAGAGAGGCATGTTGTTTTAAAAGAACGGGCTAGAAAGTTGAAAATTAATTCCCCTGCTTCATCAGCTAAGTCGAAGGCATCTGCTGACACAGCTCCACCTTCTTCCTACATTCCATTTCTTTGCTCAATGGGACCTGGCATCTCTCCAGTTTAGGGGATTGTTGATCCCGGTTTTGTCACTATTTCTGGCTTGTAATTTACTCTTTTGGCATCTATTTTGTCACATTTTGACATATTTCTTGTCATACAACCTATCATTTGGCCCCAGGTATGAACGCATTTGGAATTTATGCAAGTCTTTGGTTATTTCTATTATTTCATGATTTTACTAAGAAATTATGTTATAATTGGAAATATGTCTGATATATGAATTTATTTTGCATATCATAGTCTTTACACAAGCTAACATTGGGCACGTATTCACGCTAGATATGCGCAGAGCATATCCAGCTTTCCATTCAGCCTCCCAATCAGCCCGTGTGCTGTTAGTCGTCATATTCCTAAGTGATTAAATTCCAAATGTTTATGATTATGATGGTATTCCCCCTAAGAATTCTCTCCATCCTTCTTTCTCCATTCGACACCATGATCCAAGGCCATGTCCACGAGAATCTATAGACCACAGGACGTGCAAGGAGAACCGACACACGAGATAGCAGGAGGAAGACTACGCGTAGTCGTATGCTTGTTTGTTTTCCATTTAAGATGAACTATTTTAGGAGTGTTATACCACTAAAAGTTTCGACTCGCTCATCCTTGTAAACATTATATATAGTCGCCTCCAAGCGAGAGCAGGAGTTAGCTAGTTTGTAATATGTCAGTCGACATTAGAAAGGAAACTCTGTAAAACCTCTGTTCTGCATGTTAATATAAGTTCTATTTTCGTTGTGTGTACATGTTCTTGTTCCTATGAATGATTAATTAACACGCCACCCTGATTAATGAGAGGGCCCCTCAACAACCAGGGGTTTCCATTCCTATGTGTTCTTGTTATCTCCTTTCTCGCAGACAAGTAGTTTCTATTACTGTTTTATTTATGCAAATTGGTTTCCTGTTAGTTTACATTGTTCATTTCCTTGTTTCCTGTAGCATATATTCCATTATAAGTAATGTTGTGTTGTTAGTATAGTCTTTATTTCTTGAATTAAAGTAATCGATCGCATGCATAGTTTATCTCTAGTTTCCTTTCCAATCTTTCTTCTGGCTTGTGGTTTAGTTTTATATTGATAATTACATAGAGTTGAATTGCTTTCATATCTCAAATTCAGTTTACAATAGGTTTAGTTTTGTTAATTCTCATTTTGCTGTAGATTTAATTTGGTTATACCTAAGTTATTTCATAATGTAATAGACAATAGTTTCTCTATAATCATGAAGTAACCTAAGTCATCCCATTGTTACTTTAATTACTGAATAGGATCAATTACTGTCCTTTATGCATATTAGTTTCATGTGCATGAAATCAATTGATATTTAGATCATTTAGGCCATTTATTTCTTAAATTCTATGTTTTCCTCATATAGACTGTCATTCAGACTGTTTGTTCAGTCTATCATTCAACCCTTCATCCAGCCTTTAATATTTCCCATTCTGTCTTAAACCTGTTTAAAGTTTTGTTTCTTTGGCTTTTGAATTATGTTTTGTCTGTAATTAGACAATGGTTGTATCTATAATTAGGACCTTAGTCTAGATCATTTAAAGTATCTATTAAGTTCCATCCCTATCTTTCACTTCCTTTTTACCTTAGTATGTGTTGAATTGTGTTTTGTTTTGTCACTTTTGTTTCTGATTCTTGTTCATTCACTGTTGTTGTAACGTTTGGTAATTATATCTCTAGCTTAGTCTCATTTATCTTTGTGTATAGTGGATCTAGGATTAAACATGTGAATTTCTATAGAAACAAACCAGTACTTTGTAAATTGATCATAGCATAGGACATGTTTTCCTCATTGTGTGAATACTGAAAATTTTCATAGAATAGGATTTAGAGAAGGCATCTCTATTAAGTTTTCTACTTGCTTCTTTTATTAAGTTTTCTACTTGTTTTTTTAATTAATTTTTCTACTTGTTTCTGAGTCATATTTTCCTCACACATGTTTCATATAAGAAAAGTATACCTTTAACTTTCAAGTAATTGTTAAAATAGTTTTGTTTCTTAATAGATTAGTTGTTCATAATATATTTTCCTTTAAAGTCATTTTCTTATGGAATAAACCACATTGTTTACTATCACCTGTAATTGGACATTACTTAGTCTGCATATATTTGTGGAAGTTAAGTCAGATCTAATCCCATCAGTTTCTTTACTTCTTTCAAAATCCATTTTGATACACCTCCTTCTCCAGTGTCGATAACCATGAATGCATATCCTAAGAACAATCAAGGAGAATGGAACTAAATAAATTGGTTCAATCACTATATATTTTTCAAACTTCCTGTATAGTTTAGTTATTGGGTTTCTTAGATTAATTAAATAATCATAATATTGTATTACATGACATTATCTTTCGTAATAGTTCTAATTTTGTTCCAAATATTTCTAATTCACAGATTGAGAAGCAGAATAGTTAGTACACTGTAAAGAAGTAGTTTACTTTCTTAGAATAGTGGTATTTATAAAATACGTAGTTTATGGTTGATAGAGTAGAGTAGTATAGCTTGATACTACTCTAATCTAGTAAATGTGTCCCAGCTTGATTATCTTAGTAGTTGAACTTTCTAGAGTTTGACTTGGTTTTTCATTTTGAAAGATCTTCTGATATTTTCTTTATTAAAATATTTCCACGACACCCTAGGAATCTTTTTACCTTCGCATATATTTTGTATCAACTCTAAGTTTACCAACCTCGGTCGATAATTAAATATTTGGTGAATTAATAAAGACATTATAACACCCAACAAGCAGCAGACTATTTTTTAATTTTTGGTGAGGTAGACCTAGTAGCAGCGGAACCATGTTTAATGGACAGACCCGAGTCTTAAAGGTTATAGTCCATCTGAATTCTTGCACATACTTTGTTTTACAGTCAAATATATGTTTTGGTAATCCAAGTTCACTACTGGTCAACAGTTGCAGACTCGAATTCTTCAACGATATAATCATTGGATGTCAAGACTGATCCAAGTGTTAAGTTAGAGTTTTGTTTCCCTCATCCAACTCCTGTCAAGCTAAGAGTTCAGAGGTATGTTTTTAAGTCATATGCATAATTTATGTAGTATGAAGTAAATAAAAATAGTAGTTAAGTGTACAGTGGTATGTAGTATGAAGTGAAGTAAAAACACTAGTTAGCTTTTATAGTGTACAGTGGTATGAAGTATAGTATAACAGTGGTACAGTGGTTTCTATGAAGATCAGTGTACAGTTGTGTGTGAAGAAGTCAGTGATTGGTATGTACAGAGATCAATGAGAGTATGCACATTGGTGTGTGAAAGTGTTTGTACGAGTGGTATGTACAATTTGTGCAAGTGACTGAAGTAGTGAAAGTATGAAGGTGTGATCCATTACATCCTATGATTTGATGATGTCTATGAGTATGATGCACTCTATAATGATGATGTGATGATACAAACCTATGATACATGCCCTGACACTATGATTTGATGCATACATGCTTTGATATGATGATGTGGTGGTGATATGCAAGTAGTGACGATGTACACACTGTATTTTTTATGCATAACCTATGATGATGTTCAGTAATAGAAGAGAAGAGATGCTTCAGTGATTGGGTTTTACGAGAAGTGTATGGCAGTGATCAGAGAGCAGAGGATAGAAGCAACATAAAGTAAAGGTTTTAGTATGTGACATTTCCACGGGATCGCCAATCTTTTTATTATCTGGGTGGTAGGATGGGGCAAGGAAAGGAGGTTGAAGCCAGAGAACTAGGGATTTGTAGCTTCCTTCATGTTGTACCTTGTAAATCAGGATGTTGTAGCCTCCTTCTAGTTGTATCTGGAAAAATTAAGCATTTGTAATAAGGGGCTTGTTTCCTCCTTCCAGTTATTTCTGGAAAACTATTTTAAGAAGAATTTTGTGTTTTTACCCCCAGGTTTTGGGTTTCCACATCAAAAATTATTATGTGTTGTGCATTTTTTTATTTTTATAGACATTGATGATATGCTGTGATTGGTGATCATCAATTTGCTTTTGATTAAAATTTTAGATTGTGTAAATATTGATTCACCCCGCTCTTAGTATTTCAACACACAGTTCTCACATAATTCTAAACGTACATGCTTGATATCTAGAAGCAATTTCCTTGAGTGAAGAATATGCATCCTCTTCTCACTCATGTGGCCAAGCCTATGATGCCACAACGTTGCACCTATTAAAGCTACAAAGATAGATAATCACTATTATTGGGGCATAAATACAACACACCTATCATATCTCCTTTTTCTATTACCAATGCTCCTTTAGTGATCTTCCACCACATTTTTCCAAATGTAGACAAACAATCGCTATCTCCCAACTACCCTATTGATATCAGATTTATTTTCACAGAAATAATATGCCTTACATATTTTAGTCACCATTCATTTCCATTATTTAACTTAATATGTACCTTACCCATTCTAACAGTTTTACATGGTTCATCATCCCCCAATAAAACATGTCCAAATTCACTTGGAACATAATCATAAAATAATTTCATATGGGGTGTAACATGACATGAAGCCCCTGAATATACTACCCAATAATCACTATTAATATCTAATGCAAGAATCAAAGCATCTTGTAACACATCACCTGTTACATTTCCTTCATGAGTAGTACCTTGTTGCTCGTCTCCTTTCTTCTTTGGATCTCTGCAGTATTTCTTTAGATGTCCTCTCTTACCACAGTTCAATCACTCTATATTTCATTTTTGGACTTGCCTCTTCCCTTTCTAGACTTGCTGCGATTAGCTGGGCTCCTTCCTCTCTCACTTTGTCTTCCCCTGCTCTCCTCGGTAAACGCATTACCTAATGTCTCACCCATGTTTTTTCTTCACATTTCCTCTCTAAGAATAACACCAACAACATGATCAAATTTAAGAGTGTTTGAACTGGGGATAGAGTTACTTACATCCATGACCAAGCCATTCCAACTTTCTGAAAATGAGCACAGGATTAGAAGAGCCCTAACCTCATCATCAAAGTTCACTTTTACAGAAAATTGGCTGAATAGTAATCATATTAAATTCATTTAAATGGTCAGCAACAAATATACCTTCTGACATCTTCATATTAAATAAACACTTCATTAAAAATACCTTGTTGGAAGCCAAGGTTTTTTCATAGAGCTTAGCCAATGCACTCACTACACCATCTATTGTATTTTCTTTCGAAATATTGAAAGCCACCGAACAAAGACATGAACAACCGTATTGTTCCCAATACCTTTATGTCAAAAACCTCTCATTCTTCATCCTTCATAGTCACCGACTATTTTGTTTTTACGCCCAATGGTAGGTATAGATCCTTCTGGTACAAAAATTCCTCCATTTTCATTTTCCATAACTGGTAGTTTTGGCTGTTAAATTTCTCAACTTTAAACTTTCCTTATTCTTCCATTTCTCCCACTCAAACCATGAACCCTTATTTCTTGTGAGTTTACCAGACAAATAGACCTTTTGGCTCTGATACCAATTGCTAGAAAAAATAGGATTGCAGAGAAATAGCAATAAACAATAAACAAGATGCAAATATTAAAACACATTACAAGAGAGTTACAAAGTAGTTCACCCAAGACGGTCTATGTCCACATAGAAATTGTCAGTCCTTTATTATTATACCATCTATCAAAATGAAGGGATACAACCTGTAGCAACTCCACTGCACGTCCTCTTCACTTTCTGACAGTCTCTCTCACACAATCACAAATATTTTTTTACAATACTACAATACAATACACAACCGTATTACAATGACTTTTATTTATAGGGAAATTACCATGGGAAAACACCACGGGTCACCCAATACCATGAGTCTGGAAAATGTTGGCCAACAAATATACCAAAAACTCTTTCAGGGGATTCATCCCTGAACTCCCCAACAGAGGGGGGTGGTCCCCCCGAGACCCCCATAGGGGGACGATTTCCCCCCGCACCCCCTGTTGAGATGAGTGTACAGTAAAACTGGGGTACAAACATGGTTTAACAATAACATCTCTGAATCTAGAAGATTAGACTCCAAAACCAACAAATGTAACCTTTTTTACCTGATTTGATTGTTTTTATTTTCCTTCATTTTGTTTTGGTAGTTGTGCTTATGTTGTCTAAACATTTTCCACTTGTATCTTCTTTACTCCTCCTTCCTTGTCATGATATCCATTGATGATGTCTATAGGATTTTCCTCTATTGAATAAATTCCATCCAATATTTCAGATAGTGACTTAGCAAAATGTTGCACATTCAAAAAAATGATATTAAAATTGTTTTATTGACACATTGACCTAATTGTAATAAATAAAAACATTAATAGTTAGTAAATTATTTAAACTTACACTCCCTTTCTCAATATGTTGCATGTTTTCTACACAAAATCATGTGAAGCATTCTTTCATCTTATATTGTGACACCTTTAAGCAATATCGTATTTTTTGATACGTCTTGGCTTGTTTCAATAGGACATGAAAAGTGTATGTAACCGGCACCAAACACATATCTCACACAATGCCCATGGGTTTATAATTTGATTCAATATATTCAAACTCACCACAATATAGGTAAATAATTTATGGGTCATTTGGATACTTTTCCTTCACATACCAAGAATAATTCATTTTCATTTCCTCTGTTGAATATTTCCAATCTCTACGATTCCTAGTTTTTGGATAAATAGAGTTATGTCCTTTGTCAAAACCTTGAACATTTTCAGGTGGCCCAATTGTTTTTTTAGGTGTTTCCTTTGTGGTATTTCCCTAGAAATATTGAAAGACACTTTTTTGAATCCATTCTTCTTGCACAAAAAAAAAACATCAAAACATTTGATAACATATATAAAAACAAAAACATTAAAACATAACATTTTCTATACAAAAAAATTCATTTTAAAAGGGGAACAAGATACACAAGTTGATGCCCCCTTCATATAGCATCATGTTCGATCCAATAAAAACTTTGGGCATCCAATGAAGCCCACAATCAACTGTAACATGTGACCTAAGGGAAACCACTTTGGGCATATGTTGGAGCCAACCATGGGCTCCAACATATTATCAATGGCCACTATCGTAGAGTGAGCGTCTCTCCATGGAGGTGGCCTTTTCCTACCCCTTCTGTTGGATCCCTTTGGGTGCTTGTTGGATCCAATCGAGAGCTCCAATGGACGCATAAAGGGATTCATGCTTATCCCATTGGATTTGTTCGTGAGCTATGGAATCTCCAACAAGAAACCAATAGAACCTACCATAGGCTCCATCGAGCTCCCATAGGTGCCCTAGTGAGCACCTCTTAGTGTGTCAGTGGGATCCCAAGACAAGATCCAGTGGGTGTCCCTTTGTGTGCTTGTGGGATCCCATGACAAGCTCGAGTAGGCACCCAAAGGGGTGTCTCTTTGGGCACCCAATGGATCCTAAAATAGGCCCCAACAAAAACCTAACAGGGCGCCCCTTTGTGTGCCCACCGAACTATGTTGTTGCTCCAATGGGAACCTAAATGGGAGGCCATAGACACCTTAAGGAATGGATCGATTTTGAGAATCAAGCCACTCCTTGAGGTGGCCTACAGCCACCCCTTTGGGTGCCCATTGGAGCGGTGGCCCACTCCAATGGGAACCCAAAGGGGCATCCTCGGGACACCCCAAGGAGCGGCGTGATTCTCAAAATTGCATCTCTCTTCAGGTTGGCCTATGGTATCCCCTTTGGGAACCCGTTGGAGTGGGCTGTCAACTTGAGGAGCGACGTAATTCTAACAATCATGCCACTCCTTGAGGTGACCTAAGGTCGCCCCTTTGGGGGACCACTCCAATGAGCACCCAAAGGGGCAGCGCGATTCTGAGAATCACGTCACTCCTTGGGGTGGATTGTGTTATCCCCTTCGTGCACTCATTTGAGCCACTCCGATGGTATCCCAAAGGGGAGGGCTCATGCCACCATTAGGAGCAGTGTGATTTTCATAATTATGTCACTCCTCAAGGTGGCCTAAAAATTGCACCACTCCTTAGGGTGTCCTAAGGCCACTCCTTTAGGCTCCCATTGGAGTGGTGCTATGCTCCGACAAGTGCAAAAAGGGGCACACATTGGAGCCTACGACAAGCTCCAAGATGCACCCAAGTAAGTGCCCCTTTGTGCACTAATTGGATCATGTGGCAGGAACCCCTTTAGGAGCCTGCTCAAGCCTTCCATGGGATCTCAAATGCACACAAAGGGGCTCCCACCTGGTCACCCTTTGGATTCAAACAACTCCAACAAGCGCCCAAGTGAGTGTCCCTTTGGGTGCCTATGGGAGCCCAAGGCAGGATCCAATGTAGTTCCCAGATACTACCTTGGGTTCCCATGATTGGACAAAGGGTCCAAAGGGAATGCATTTCTACACCCATGGGATCCCATGGTAGTCTCCTATGTGCACTCCCATGAGAATTGGAGACTTCCATGGGCATCGAGAGGCACATGCTTGGGCACTTATTAGAGCTGACAGGCTCCAGTGGGCACCCCTTTGTGCACCCGTGGGATATCATTTTAGGATCTAGTGGGCACCAAAGGGGTGCCCCTTTATGTGGTTGTCGAATCATGTTTCCACTTTAACGGGTTCTCAAAGTGGTGGCCTTAGGCCACTCCTTAGGGTGGCCTTAGGTTTCCCCTTTGGGATCCTGTTGGATTAGTATGATTGGAGCTTTCCTTGGCCTCCCATTTTTTCCCAAGTGGGCACCCCTTTGTGCACCCGTTCGAGCCCATGGAAGGATCCAGAGAGAAACTAAAGGTTCACAACTCCAATGGGTGTCCATGGGATCCCAAGGAAGGATCCAGCAGATTCCCACTGCAGCCTACCTTGGGCTCCCATGGGTGCATAAAGGGGCACATTTTGGGGTTGACCAACTCCAAAGGGCACCCAAGAGGGTGCCCTTTTGTGTGCTCATTGGATCCCATGGAATGTTCCAGTAAGAGCCCCTACACAAAGGGGCACCCATTTGGGTGCTTGTTGGAGCCTACTATGGGCTCCAATGGGTGCCCAAGTGGGCGCCCCTTTGTGTGCCCATGGGATCCCAAGGAAAGCTCCAGTGGGCACCCAAAGTGGTGCCCCTTTGGGCTCCCATTGGAACCTTCCATGGAATCCAATGCTCGCACAAAGGTCAAGCGCTTGGGAACCCATTGGAGCCCATGGTAGGCTCAAGTGGGAGCCTCAGGTAGGATGCAATGGGTTCCCATTGGAGCTTCCATATCCCATGATCAATATCTAATGGGATAAAGGGGCATCCCTTTGTGGGTCTATTGGAGCTCTTTGTTAGCTCCAACAAGCACCCAAAGGGGACACACCTATGGTTAATGTCGAATGACCACTTATGTTTGTTTCCCCCTAGTGTTGGCATTTCACCCTTCGACCCAGGTTCAGACGTTCTTTCTATGACAACAAATTCCAATATATCGAACCAACAGAGAAAGGCTCAGTTGGAAACACCTATGACAATTATGCACTCTCACTTGAGATATCTCTTATGGGTAACTTCTGGAACCAAGTTTCTGTAGTTGGGTGGGGATTTCTCCTCTCACAACACCTTACCAACTCTCTCAACTGAATCCGGTGGGTGTATTACATATATTTATTATGCACATTCAATATATTACTCTAGTTTTCCATCGACAGAGACTGCAAGAGTAAATATAATGCCTTATTATTTATTCCAACTAGCAACAGTGCGACAGATGCATAAAAGAACTATTTATAAGACAATACATAAACACTTATTCACAACATACATTCATGCGAAAAAATACATTCATCAAATACGCATTGACACAATATTTAACATGGAAACCCATCCAGGTAAAACCCCAAAGGTGTTCTTCATCTTGAATGAGAAATATATGTAACTTTCATCTACACACTCATCTACAGACTATGTTCTAGATATTCTTCTACAGGCTATACAAACTTCTCTCTCCTCTTGTTCTCTCTGGTCATTGATCTCTAAATTTTTCTCTCCTTCCCTCTACTATTGATCCACACACAACTTGGATCAACTCACTCTTCTCTTTGACTCTGCTCTCGATCTGCACACAACCTGGATTGAATCACTCTTATCTTCAACTCTACTAACAAACACAGACTAAGTAGGAAGTAACAGATGCAATTGACTGACTAGGAAGTAACCCTCATACAACTTGGGTTGTTTATTTTATAGACTCTTTACATGTCATTATCAGTCAACTTCACTCTATTATCCAACGGGCTATCATTCCTATTATCATGCATTCTCATTACAACTGTTAGTAGGAACTATCAAACCAAAATACAAATTTTCTTTATCCCCTAAAGCACATGTGACTCTAGTCGACTTCTTACCCATGATCTCTTGAGATGTCCTTTTCATCCATTGCATGCCCTCTATCGTGTTTCTTTCCATCGCAAGTGATCTCATCTCATCTTTCCTTTATGTCATGGACTTCTTCCTTTGAGGTTGCTTCTATCGTAGATTTCCTTCTCCCGCTACTTCTTTTCTCTCATCTCTTCCTTCATCGCAGCTTCCTCTATAATGTGACCGAACTCTTCACATTCCGAGCAGAATTATATCTGAATTTGCCTATGTTCTCCTAGGTCCAAAAGGCCCTGAACACTCACTTGTGGCTCATCTCAAGCCACATTGTGCTACTCAAAAAATTATGTAGTTGTGATGACTTTTCTTTGAAAATATTGAAGGATTTTCACTGTCTCCTCTATCTCTCGTCGCACATCATCTTTTTCCTTCTGCAAGTTTTCCACAAGGTTGGAACTAATGTGTTTCGATGATACGAGTCCTGTGACCTCTACTACTCGTCACACCTTCTGATGTACATGCTCAATGATGCCTGCAATTCTTTTTTCTTTGGCCTACAACTCAGCTAATTTTTCATTCATTTGTTGTTGTTGAGTTCGCAGTGCTACGACTTGTTGCTGTAAAATTTTCATATTCGCATCCTTAGCCATTTTCTCAAATAAGGGAAACTTATTCATTTCATTCTTTAGTTGATTTGTTTCTGTCTTAGCAGTGCACAACTGCTCTGTTACTTTCTCTAGCTCAACGTCGTCGATCAATTCTTCCAAATTCAAAGAAACTTGTTCTACGGCCTTGGCACACAATGCCTTTCCCTCTTCTATTTTATTCATAGCTTATGTTGTTGTTTTCCTTCTTTCTTGGTTTAAAAATTTACTACTTTGTTTCAGTAGGACTGAAGAGAGATAAAATATCATCGACATCACCAATTATATCCTGGACTTCTTGGAAATATTAAGACAAAATCCCAGGTGCTTGTCTGGACATTCTTTCCTTTGACTTATTCCTCCCCACAAGAAGAACGTTTTCATCAACTTATTCTTCGTCATCAATGAAATATTCCATCTCATCTTTTTCCCTAAAGTAATAATCACCAAATATATCTTGTCCTTCTTGTACAGTCGATGATGATGTTGTAGGCTCTTGTAGTTAGTCACCGTTATCCAAACTCTCGTTTGGACCAATGGATATTACCAATGGATACTTTGCATTATGGTGGGTCTACCCATGAGTGCATCTAGTGGTTTAGGTGGAATATTGTATGGTATCTAAATTTCAACCGATGCTTCTTCGTCTTCCATCATTAGTGCTTAGATGAATTTCTTCTTGTGGGTACCAGAACATTTGTTCGTTGACAAACCAAGTGGGTCAGTTCGTAACCTTACTTCAAGGATGACTAGAACTTGCTCATTTTCCAGTCTTTCTCTTGTCTACAATGGAACATATCCAAAAATGTCTTCCATAATCAGCATGGGTGGCATAGTATCAACTGTGCGTGTACTAGAAATCGAAATAACCATGCTCTGCAAAAAAATAAGTTCGTCTCTTGCAGTTGCAGAAAACAACTTCTCTTCTCGAATGCAACAAAATGAAATGAAACTTGGGAGAGAACCTTGATAACGTCCACTCATTCAATCAATCGGTCCTTCTCACGCATTGACAATCAATGGAAAGTTAGTTGTCATTTTCCTCACATAGGCTAAACGTACAAACGATTACAAGGAAATCGCCACTCACCTGTCACATTAGTGGTATTTACGGTGCAATAATGACTGAAGTGACCCAAAAGGTACGTCGTCAAAATCTCTTTGGTTGCTCAAATTAAATCTAGCCAACTTTAATTTCTATGACTCAAATTCATCTTACGACAGCATCACTGTTTCTTGCTACCGATATCCTTCCTTTGACATATTTATTTTCTTGTGACAAATAGATTGTCTTCGCCCTTATTTCTCCTTATGTGACAGACAAAGATTTTGCAACAATTTTCCTCTGTTTGTGACAATTTTCCTTTGTCTACGACATGGTAGAAATTTGTGATGGTCTTTTCTTTTGCGACTGCTAATTTCCTACAGTTAAGACAAAAAAATTCAGAGAGTTTTTCTTTTTTCTTTTCCTTTCTTTTCTCTTTTCTCTTTTCTCTCTTCTCTCTTTTCTTTCATTTTTTTTATTCGACCAAGTCACAGCTATCTTGATAAGGATTTAACTGAATTCCATTTACCAGTCCTTTAACAGGTACTGTTCCATCCAATTTCCACAGTTGCACTTCTCATCCGTCAATGATATGCATGACAATATACGGTCCTAACTAATGTGTTTTTAGCTTACCCGAATGCTTGATGAATTTGCTATGATACATAAGAAAAATTCCTACAACCTGAAATTGTTTGTTCTTGATGTGGCGGTCATGCCATACTTTATGTCATTCTTTCTTAATGTTTTGATGATATCCTACAACAAAATGATCTTCTTCCAACTGTATCAACTGTGACGGTCTTTCCTTGACAGCACAAACATCTATCATGTCTGTGATCACAACAATCCTTAGGATGGGTACAATGTATTCCATGGGAACCATAGCTTCTTGTACAAATACCAAACTAAATGGAGTTTGGCCTGTGAAGTTCTTACAAGTCGTGCGATATGCCCACAATACTACAGAAACTTTCTGATCCCAGTAATCTCTTTGGACATTGTAAATATTTTTCAATACATTCTCTAGGAGTTTGTTAGATGATTTTCCATCACCATTCTCTTGAGGGTGATATGGAATTATCTTTCTATGATGTATCTGGAATTCTTTTGTTAATTCCTCAATCAACTAGTTGACAAAGTGTGTTCCTTAGTCTCTTATCAAAATTTTCATGTAGTCAAATCTAGTCACAACATTTTCAAATAAAAACTTGGCAGCAATACATTTTTTACTGGAGTTTCTTAGGCCCATCTGGTTAGGTAGTTGGTCATAGTAATTATATATATAGCATCAGTGCACTTCCCTGTTGGACTAATAGTGCCCACAAAATCAATGGCCCATTTATCGAATTCTTGCAGAGTTATTTGTGATACTAATGGAATTTCATCTCATTGCAATGTATTTCTAGTTCTTTTCCATACATCACAATTGTGAAAGTATTCTCGGGCATCTGCATGCATGGTGGGACACCACAATCCTTCTTGCAATAACTTTCGCACTGTAGCTTTTCCAGCAATGTTTCCTCCTGCGACACTAGTATGCGCTTCATTTAGTATCATCAGTCACTCGCGTTTCAAGATGCAGTGATGAAGAATCTCATCAGGGCTCATTTTATATAACAGTCCAACGATCAATTGGAAGTCTGCAACTCGCACAACTAATTGTTTCTTCTGTGTCGTATTAAATTGAACTAGTGGATAACCTGTACTCAAAAATTGTATGATGTCTCTATACTAATCAAAAAACATTTTTATCGCAAATAGTTTCTCATCAGGGATAATATCTTCAAGGTTACCAAGTTCGTCGCAACTTTCAATCCTTGACAGATGCTCTAGTCCCAAATTCAGCCAACCAGGTTTAACGGTGAATTCAAATTCAAATTTCTTAAAAAGGAGAAGCCATCGACAAATGTTCCACCCAAACACTCGCTTATTAACCCGGTATTTCAATTATGAATGGTCTATGTACATTTTAAAATGCCCACCCAGTAAGTAGTGTTTGAATTTTTGCACAGCGTATACCATAGATAATCTTTCTCTTTCTGTATTGGTATAGTTCTTCTCTATTTTTAATAGTTTTCTGCTGGAAAAGGAAATAGGATGATCAATCGACCCTTCGTGAGGCTCTGATATTACCATGTTGATCGCAATAGACGATGCATAGACATGTACATGAAATTTCTTTTTCCAATTTGGAAATACAAGTATGGGCATTGTAACCATATTGTTATTTAAAGTGTCCAGACTCTCTTTGCAATTTTTTGTCCACTGGAACTTAACACCTTTATTCAAAAACGTCTCCATCATAGCAGTCTCCTCCGCATATCCTTTGATAAATTTTCTATAGTATCATGTATGTCCCAATGTAGCTCTCAATTTCTTCACTTTTATAGGTGGTGGTATGTCAATGATAATAGTAATTTTGGCAAGGCCGACCAATATTCCATCGCGACAAACTACATGTCCCAACAGAATTCCAAACAGGGCACAAAATATACATTTCTTTAAATTTAGTGAAATTTGATACTGGCGACAGCATTCCGGCATCATCATGAAGCTCTCATGATCCTTAATGAGACCAAATATTGTCCAATCGTCGAAGTAGACCTCAATAAATTTATGAATAAAATATTTGAAGGATGCCACTGCTATCCTGTAAAAATAGCAGGAGAATTCTTGAGTCCAAAGGGCATTACTGTGTATTGGAAAAAACCCTACTATGTCGCAAAAGTGGTCTTGTGTCAGTATTTCTTTTCAATTATAATATGATGGTATCCATGGAACCCATCAATAAAGAATAAATTTCTTGACCCCCGACATTGTCTAGTACCTAATATGTAAAGGGAATCATAAATGGGTCATGTTAACAACCATCGTTCAATTTTCTTATGTCGATGCAAATCACCAATAGTATTTTTATATTTCACTAATATTGGAATGATCCATTCTGACTATTCTACAGGTTCTATGATACCTCCATCCAACATTCGATCCATCGTTGCCTTGAATTTTTCTTTATACCAAGAATTCAATCGGTATGGTCGTTGCTTGATAGGTTTTGTGTCAGGCATCAAAGGTATATTCATTTCTCCAAGGTATCTGGCAATCCCTTTCATCTCTAAGAATTTTTCAGGGAATGGATATTGAAACTCATGCAATAGATATGTTATTTTCCCAACAGTCTTATCATCCCGGTAATCTCCAATATTGTCAAATTTTGGATTCTCTGGTGTGCCAATATTTACTTTTTTTACTTTTAGTTTATTCAAAAATTGGTCACTAGAAATACCAAATCCTTCCATTGCATGCATACCTTCAGACTCAGGTATGTTTACGTCGAGTGGTTCATCATCATCGGGTTCTCTTGTGACATTGTAGCACTCCATCTAGTGTTGAATCATTACATCTCATTGATTGAAGTTTTCCATTGCGACAGAGATATATTCAAAAATATTTATCTTGATTACTTGCAATACAGCATCAATCGACAGATGATCATCAACAAATTAAAATGTGTGTATCAATATAGTATCTAATTCATCCCATTAAATGGTTCCTCATATCAGTTCAACTGATGTATACCATCTCCTTGGTATCATGTCTAACATGTGTACGAACTGATGAACCCATTCCTGTCATGGACATGTCTCCCATGTCGCATGAAAATACTCAATATGGTCGACAGGATTAGTCAATATTGTATACTTTTGACTAGTAGAACTGATCTCTTCTCTAAACCTTATCTCCATCAATCTTCGACATTGTGGCCATTCTGAGATAGACTCTTTATGTGCAACCCACCATCTGGTAGGTGTAGATTTCGGCACAAAGTCCAGGATGACAAGTGTTGATGTTCTGTGACTTTTTATTCAAACTCTGTCAGAAAATATGCAAGGTTAGGTAAACTTTAATAGTAAGGTATCTTACTTGCCTTAGTTCCTACTTATCAAACATACCATGTAATCCTTGTGCACTTTCTCATGGATACTCCATGCATCTGATTTTGTTAGTTTTCTAATGCTTCACCGAAATATGATGTACAGGATCTAATACTTCACCAACTAATATTTCTATCATATGTTGGATTTCCATAGTCCTCCCTCACATATGTTATGTTATAAATATGGTCAAGATAGTTGCCTTTCCCTTCACTATTTACTGGCTCAATGTATCTTTGGATTTCTAGTGGATCAATTGGTACGACCACCCTTAGCTCTGAATATTCAAAAGATAATATTATTTTTTTTAAATTGATGATGACATGATTATCAATCACCCATTCGATCCCCAAAAGTGCAGGATACAATTTTATGTACAATGTTGATTACTTCAAAATCAGCATACGTTCTCAGGACTTTTATCCCAATAGGAACTTGAGTCAGTCAACCAATAGGTAGGAATTTCGACTGATTTTCTAATCTAAGTTGAATGGGAGACCAATCTAGTCATGGTTTTCCCATACTTTTCCATGTTTTTCTTGTTAGAATGGTGACATTAGATAACAAATCTAGGATAATGTAATCCATATCGTAATCTCCTATCTGGGCAGTCATTCTTAACTCGTGACCGATCTTTAATATTTTTCCCACATGGTTTATTCTTTTGTCAAGTTGCACTTATTTATGATGTTATTCTATTAGAGTTGTCAATTCTACGACAACATTTTTATTATGTATTAGCGATAAGCAACTTTTCAAAAATTATTTAAGTTTACTAATATTTCCCCTCGGTTTCTTTCGAAATAGCTGAGCGAATATTTCAGGAAACTCCCTTATCAGTCTTCTTGGTAGTGCAGTAGCAGACGTCGATGCTTGATTATGTCGACAAATTCTAGATGTGCATCCAAGAATATTTCATTTTCTCTTTGGACGTCGAACAATACTTTCTTTTGTGTTATTGGTTGGACCTGCGGTTGATCATGCTATGTATCTTGGTCTGCTCCAGTCACAGCACCTCCTATTGTCATGACCAAAATATTTTCTTCTCTTGTATCAGCAGAAATCATTTGTATATTCTAGTTGGTATTTCGGTTAGGATTCTACAGAGAGTTTGGATTTCCCACATTTCTAGCCTGCCACTTTGCATTCAGTTGTGGAAATTGTTCGAGAGTATGATTAAAGGATTTACAATACGGACATGTCTTTTCAAGACTCACATAGTCCCTATAAAAATTTCCTAGTTTTCCACAATTATAACAGATGATTTGGCCTCTTCCACGACCAAATCCTCCTCCTTGTTGTTGTCCTCGACCTCAAAAATTTCCACCCCCCGCTTTGTTGAGGGTATTGTTGTTGCAAATACTGATTGTTTTGATATTGGAGTTGAGCATATAGATTTTGTTGATATTAGGTCAGTGGATATTGAGCTTGTTCTCGCTCAGCTTGCATATTCTCTTCATTCTTCATCAAATAGGTATCCATCATTTTCTCCTACAACAGCTAGAAAGATATGCAATCCTTCTCATCATGGCCTACATATTTACAAAATTTACAGTACAAAATAGCCAACGTACTTACAATATTATGAAAGTACAAACACTCTTCTGACCAATGGCCTATATTCTGCTATATTCTACACTAAAGCATTCCTTGTGCATTTATCGGATTCGGTGCTCCTGCTGCGACATAGTTCATGAATGTTGGGCAATATTCCTTGTGGTTTCCTTCAGTTCTGCATCTGGTACACCATATTTCATCTTGGAATTCCTTCCCTTTCTTAATGTCCTGGAATTGTAGCGTAAGGTTAGCTAGATATGACTAAATATGCATCATTCTTGCGCCAGTAGCTCCAGTTTGTGAGGATTCCGACTTCATTTCTATCTCCGTATATTTATTCTATGACACAATCTTTTGTTGCATCAACGGAATTTGGATGTGGGACAACAATGCTGCAATCAACCATTCCTTGTGTTGCACATCCGACATCTAAAAGCTTACTTTATCCACTAATGTCTTAAATCTTTGGTCGAAGTCCTGTACAGACTCTATAGGAAATTGCTTAATCTCTTAATCTTTGTAATACCCTGATATTTAGATTTAAGATTTCTGAATTCATCTATTAATCCGACTTGAATTTGGTTGAGCATTTTCTATGTGAATCCAATTGGAACCATAGAAAACTTCATATACTAAGTCGAACACATGAACCTTGGAGTTGTGATCATATGCTCCTTCTTTATTGCATCACCTTGGAATTTTCACACAGTCCATATGGCTTTGCACAGAAACCAATAATGCTCTGGGTCTTCTAACCCATTTCCATTGAATATCGACAACTTAATATCGTTTCTAGCCATTATATTGACTCTTGGTGTGGATGGACAAAAGGTTTGGCTAGTAAGACTCCCTTGTCCGCTATTTCCACTATTATTGTTAGTTGTATTTACAAATCAACTAGGAGTCGAGTTTCTAGATCTTACCTCCAAAGATGTAAGTGGGTTTGTAGATGTACCATACTCATACTGTGGATCTGGAGCTTTTGCTTCTTCTTATTATCTTTATGATATAGGTTGATATTCCTCTTCTTCGTTGTGACAAACTTCATTAGAGTGCAACGTCAACTCGTAATCGTCTCCTCTGGTTGTACTGCAACTTCCAATTCTTGTCACAGTTATTCTTCTTTTTCCCGACCAAAATCTCCTTCCACTTCTTAGACATCCACCTTCTAGTGCAGTTCAACTATCAGTAGGGAACATCTCAGCTTACTTTGCTCCATTTTTTGCGCACTTATTCAGCGACATAACCCAGGTATTTATATATAGTTCTTTATTCCTCTAACTCTATTCTCACGATTCATTTTTTTGCATACAAGCATCTTTATCCAAGTTCTTAAAGATGTCAAGTATCTTCCTCATGGTTCTTGGAAAATTTTTCTTTTCAGTTCACTATATGACATTATTGCGTCGACAACAAAATCAGTAATGAATCCATCCAAAATATTGTCTATCCAAAATTCAATAGCCTTGACACTATGTTGCTAATATTCTTCAGTCGCTGAATTAGCCAAGGATTCCACTCTCTCGGTTCTCCCCCTTGGAAATTTTTTCACTGGGTCACTAGCTTCGACAACCACTTATACAACATAATAGGAAAATTGCAAAAGAATCCACCTGTTATCACTCAGAATCGCACCCAAGGTTGCGGAAAGGAAGACCACGAGGTAACAGCAGAACTGCTTTAGGAAAGGGAGCTGGCTTCCCCGTTTCCAGAGAGGGATCTCTCACAGGATATTTATCAAGGGTAGATATATTGTCCTGGAATAGAATTTAGATGGTGGTTGAAACAAGGTAAAAATGTATTGGGCTATGGAGTCACAAAACACCAAGAAACACAGAACAATTTGCATAGGAAATGTTTGCAAAAGCAGGGTAGCATTTCATTTACGGTCGATATAATTATGGGTCTGGTAGAAAGGGAAGAACGGTGACATTCCATCGATGTAGAGCACCAAAAAGATGAATCATACATCGAATTTGGAAGAAATATTTGGTGAATGTCTAAAAAAATGGCTAGAGCATAGGAATATGAATTATGAACCATTATACACTAGTTAAAGACACGAAGAAAACATAATGAAAATAATAACAGGAAATACATGCACATTAAGAAAGAAAATTACGAACTGTAACTAAGAAACACACAAGAATTATTGCATTCAAAGGCCAACATTTAGCTCTATAACTTGTATTAAAGCAGCTCAAAATTACATAAACACCACAGTGTTATAGGTTTCGACCAACCCCTTCTCTCAATGCAGAGAGTCTTCTTATAGTGTTTTTGGCTCCTGAAACTAACTTCGAAACATGGCTAGAAACTAGTTACAATCATGATAAAAAATCCTAACTAATTTTTGATGTGGCATATTCACCACGATTAATACATATAAAACAAAATAAAATGGAGAAAAGTGCATGATAGGCTTAATGCTAATGCATCATCTTTAGTTTGCAGGCTCGCTTGTCTAGAAAGCGACGACTCGAGACACCCTTGTGTTCATTCTGTGTTTGATGACTTGTTAGGCTTGTGTTCACAACTAGCATGAAGGTTTTTGTTCTTTCTGTGTTCAGCTCTCCACCCAACCCATTTTTTTCCTGGTAACACTATTATGGGCAAAGGCTTTGGGAAGGACCGCACTATTTTTTACAGCACCATATCCTTGAGGTGGCTTGTCATTCTTGTGCTTCTCTTCTCCCAAGAGGAGGGTCCTCCTACAAATCATACGGCATGGCACTTCCTTGGATTAATCACCACCCCAGATAAAGTTGGCAAGTGGAGTGAGTGGAAATGATGACGAAATGCCATGACCTTTTCTCCCTCCATCCGAGCATCTACTCCAATGAGTCACCTCTAGCAATGGTCACCACGTGCTAAGATTATGGAGACAGCGACCACCTTTGGATGTTTTGGTGGGACACCCACTGGACAGGAAATTCTAGGCACAGCTTCTGCAAGGGTGTCACATTCTATTATGAGAGAAATTCCCTCACCAGCCTCAAAGGGTCCACCTAATGTGATCAACATCCTTTCCTTGATCTCATTGGTGTCAGGGAGTTTCTCTAATGCAATGAATGTCCTTACCCTGATGGTTGGAGCTCTCTCAGCATGAAAACTTAGGAACAATAGAATTTCAAAGAGAGGGTTACCAATTAACAAAACACCTGGATAAATAAGCTTCTCAATCAAGGCACCCATTACAGAATTCTCTTAAGACTCTCAGGATTCTCAGCAAACTAATCTTCAACCATCTTACCCTCTCTTCGACAGTTACCCAGTCTATATCTTCAAATGGTGTTTAATGGGGTGTTTATATAGATCTGGGAGGTAGGAATCAATGATGGCCTCATCAGGGCCTTCACACATGTCATCGTCGAGAAGCATGATGACAGCATGCGCAATCACATGGGTTTGGGATCTAGTTTTTATGTGGGGGTATTCTTCACGCCACCCTTTCTGTTATGGTACCATATTATCAATTGCAGAAGTGACCTCTGGCCTCGGTCCTCATCAGTTCCCATTTCGTCTCATGGTACATGGACTAGACACCTCGCTTCCAGCTACCCTTTTCGATGATGGCATTAAACTGTCTTCCTTCTCTTCATCTTCTACTCCTTCATCCTGCTTCATGTGAGGACCGTACTTGTCTTCCACCATTCAACCATCAGGATGCTTTTTCAATCATCATACATGTGACACAGAGAACCTTCTGGATTCTAGGAAGTGACCTATGTTGTGAAGCTTATTTCCTTGGTCATAGATCCAGTCCAATGGCATCTGAACCATTAATTACCTGTCACCTATACCCTTCGCATACTCACCTCAAAACATCACATCTTTGCATCCAAGGCGAGTGAAATTGTGTACAACCATGGCCTTCCGTCTTGGTCCTAACATTAACCCTTTTAAATGTGCGGGTCATATACAAAACAGAAGCCTTATCTCTGATTCTCCCTCACGCAAATTTCAATGAGAAGAATCATTTTCAACCCTTCGATTAGAGATACTTCAATCTTCACCTCCCACACATAATGGGTGTGTCATATTTCATAAATCTTGACAGCTATTTAACCTACATGTGTTCAATCAACGGAGACGCTAACCGCCGTGGATATTTTTATGCTTCAATTCCTGTCGTCAAAATTTTCCTCTATTTAACTATTCCATGGATTTGAAACCGAGAAACCTCATGAGCACTTCGATTTAGAAGAATTAACCTCCTCCGCTGATCCATCACTCGGCTAATCTCGACCTTTCATATCTGCAGTCCCTTTAACTCATTTCACGAAATACAAAATTGGATTAGGCCGTGCATGTCAAATATGTGGAACATGCCTCCACCGTCGATCTAGGTCTCCTCTCTATCACTACTATCAAAATATTTCCTCCTTTCCCATAGTTTTGGTCGATCTGTGTAGGCTCTTCCTTCCTCATCTAGCGGGCCATGGCACCTACAAACTAGCTTTCTCTTGCCTAAGATGGAATCCTTTTAATCCTACTTGGATCCCATGTAGATTAGGACCAGATTGCCTCGTTTTCATATATTCTTAAGGATTAAATGATCAAATCCTTTTGACCACCTTGCATCTTGAGCTTTAGAGATGGCATGAGGAGAATTTTAATGCAATCCTCGGTATTCTCCAAGGTCGATCATTGAAAATTTTGGCATACCTTGTCCTTCCAATAATTTAGTATGGATCAAAAATAGTGTTAACAAGTGGCTCCAGCTAGGGATTCTATCCTCCCTGTGAGGTAGCAAAAAACAATGTAGAGTAGGTTCCAAATCCATTGGGTAGCTCCCCAGACCTTGCTGCAACTCTCCGGTACGCTCCAAAAATCAAAACTGAACTAATGATGGAACCCAACTGGAAAATATGAACTTATATTAAAAAATGATTAAAAGAAATGCTCATCATGTCAATCTTATTCATCTCTACCTATCCTACCTACTAAATCTCAACACCTAGTCAAGTGATTTATGACTTCCAGTGAATCCAGTCAAGAAAATGGTTCCATAGACCCACTTTCTCTCCGTGCCAGATGAAAATCAGAACTGAAAGACCTGGTGGTGCAAGGTTATAATAAAGGAATTGATCTTCATAGTAAATATGTAGCCAGTCATTACCATTGCCCAACTTCTCCATGTACTCTGCAACTGGATCATAAAAACCCTGAAGGCCTCTAAATTCTTTTGCCATTTGTATGACATGGCAGAAATGTTCCAACTGCCACTCTTCCAGCACCATGCATAGATGCCTCTCAAGAAAACCATGTGAGAAGAGCCTCAGATCCTTTGTGACTGTGGCATCAACCTTTCTGTGTGAAATCTCAGAACTTGAAACCTTATTCCTCGGAAGTGTTGTAAAGAAAGCAGCATTGTGTTCTTCAATAGAACCAGGAAAATTAACTTTTGGGTCTAGAACACATAAAGAGGTATCCCATTCAAAATCTTCATCTATTTCTTGGTGACCCTCTCGATTGAAAAATCCTTCCATATAATTGGCGATAGGATCATGAAAAACGCGACAGCATCCATAGAATTATGTCGCCTGATTATCTTCAGAAAATCACTCAGGAAGTAACTTCTTCGGCCCATATTCAGATAGGATTTCAAAGGAGTTATGCACAGAGTATTCATAACAATTTTCAAATGAGAGTTCACAACTTTCACCCAAACCTTATAATATTGGTACTTCATTCTTTGTACATGATTCAACAAAGGCATGATCATCCTCTTCAATAGGATCCAGTAAACAAAACACTTCTCCTCGACACAGGGTTTTTGAATTTGAAAAATATGGAGAAGTATTTAATTTATAAACCTCTTTTCCTTCCCTATCAAGTCCTGGACTTGCAAAATCCCTAGTTGTTTTCTTAGGCATGGCATCCAAGTAGTCCTCTTCATATTCATCATATATAGGCACGTCGAAATCTTCTTCAAAACTACTATGGACATAACTTGCAACAGGATGGTTGCAATCTTCAGAAAACAAACTAGTAGAACTGCTCACCCTTTCATCAACATACTGATATTCTTTATGTTTGCTGGAAAAATGGGTAGGCTGCCAAGAGCATGTTGCTTTCATCTCATGCAACTCAGTCGGATTTGGTTATTTATCAACTTTATCATTATAGCCAAGGTCCAAGAAATTTTTTTACATCCTAAGATTCTCTTCGACCTCCAGCGAATCAGCAAACATATCCTGCAATGTGACTGACTTTCTCTCCAAAAGAAACAGAGAAAATTTAAGAGGAAAAACAGACGCATAAAGAAACTTAGCAGCACCTTCTAATGGTCGTATTTCCTTTGGCATATTATAATAAAATCTTGCGAGTCTCCTGTTGAAACTTGGCATAGTTTCACCCTCATGTCTCTTCATAGAATAAAAATCTGAGAGTATTTGGTCCAATGATCTTCTTTCACCCCAAAATCCTAAAAATGTATGAGTGAACTCCTCCTAGGTAGTGATGGATCTAGGCTGTAATTGTCTGAAGCACTTTTTTACATTGCCTTGCAAATATTGTGTTAGCATCAGGATTGAGCCCATAGGTTGGGCGGAAAAGGGTTCTCTCCCGGGCAACAGCAGAACCGCTTTAGACTACACCTCTGGCCCTGCGTAGTCAGAGAGGGATCTCTTGCTTGTTTTTAGGTTTACTTCACATGGGATATTGGATCAAGAATGGTCAGGAGGCCAGACTCCTGAATGGGGAGGGTGCATTAATTTAAGATGTAGGTGGGACTATCAGGGTAAGGAACCATTGGGCAATGGAGTCGAAGGTCCAGGTAGGGAACATATGGTAGGCGATAAAGAATGGTGTAAATTTACAAATAGAGTCAAGATAGCCATCGATATTGCAATCAAGAGATATTCAACAGGTGATTAGTAGATGAGAGGGAACAATCCTTCACGCAGAGCACCAACAAGATGAATTCTGCATAACTTTAGAAGAAAACTTAAATCAATATCTGAAACAACAAATGGAGAATAATATGTATGAATTCCAAACTGTTATACACTCATTTCGAACATGAAAGAAATTAACTAACTGGAATGAAAATGAGATCAACATTTCATGTAAAGAGATTGCATATTGAAAGAATCAACGACACAGGAATATTTGTCTTGAAAGACAATCCTTCCTCTACATTTTTATTCATAACATGGAAATCAGAGACTAATTACAATGGAGAGCCTCAACCCTTGAAATTTTCCCAACCAACCCCTATCTCCCTCTATTGGGAGTGTATTTATGTTATTTCAGTGCTGAGATTACTCTCTGAAACCAACCTAAAAACTGTTTCCAGTCGCAATCAAACATTAATAGTATAGAGAGTGGAACTATTGCCATGATTTACAAATGTGAATAAACATCATGGAGCTAGTGGGTGCATTCATCCCGAGTGACAGCCTGATGTGCTCGGCTACTGTTGTGGATTCTGAGTAAGATGCCTTTCTGTTTGCTTTCAGGTGAGTCACCATTGACTGGGTTTTGGACCTTTTAGCCAGCCTAATGAGTTAGCATAATGCCCTTTTTCTATAAAAAGTGTGTGTTTCCACCATGTTTAAATGTGGCTTTCTACATGGGCACACACTAGCAAGGCATTTTGCATCTTTCTCCTGCTCAACCTCATCCGTCACCCCTTTCCTCCCCAGGTAACACTGTTAGGCGTGGGGTCTGGAAAAAGGGACTCATCGCTCCTGGCCGAGGCAAGCCTTTGCGGTGGCTTGTCATTCCTGTACTCCTCACCTCCAGTGAGGTGGGCTCTCCCATAGGAAATAAGGTGTAGCATACCTCCACCAGCCCCATCACCCTTGGCAAGTGGAATTCACAAATCGGGATGTGCAGGTATTAGACCCCTGACGCTCCCATCCGAGCAAATTCTCCTATAGAGAGCAGTCCAGGACTGTCTCCCTATGTGGAGGATTTGGTAGCGGCGATGGCATCAGGGGCTCCTAAAAAAACACCTACAGGGATTGATTGTCCAGGAACTGCATCATTGGAGGTGCAGGTATCTGAAGGCGGGTGTATCTCTCAAAACTCTTCATGTCTATCGTCCATGTTTCTTTACTTCTACCACCAACTTCTCTTCTCTTAATACAATGAGCAGATTTATATCGTGGCGTGTTCTTACCCATTGATTTAGATTGACCTTCCCATGCAACCGTTGATTTGAGTGGGTCCTATCACCTCTTCATGAATCAGGATCCTAACATTGTCCACACTAGTTCAGATCGTGAAAAAGATCCACAGCCGTAGATCCACCTCCGCACTTGTCATGACCATTGATTCTTTGTAGCTGGTACCACTTTTCACAATTTAGAATCGCGACTTCTTCCACACAAGTTTGGCTTACGAAATCAGCTAGGGCTGTAGATCTGCTTCTACTTTCATCCCTTCCATCCGATACTTCCACCCTTTAACCTATTTCATGATTTGGGAAATATCCTTCTATCGAGCATGTTTGCTCAGTGAAACCTTTTCGGGCCATCGGTCGGGCTTCGCTTTGATCTTGGCCCTTCATTGTTTTCCCATTTTAATAGACTCTGCAAATTCCAAACTTTGACCATTATCTCACGTCTTTTGGACAAAAACACGCTCTATCGTCGCTCTTCTTCCTTGTGCTCCCGGATCATTGGTCTGCGACGTCTTTCTCTATCATTGTCACAGATGAAAGTCTTCACCTATGGAGGAATATACCACCGTATATTGAGCTCTCTTCATTATCTGACGGTCTCAGAACATGGAAAATGTGCCTCTGATAATCTGAAGGGCGCTCACATAATTTTCAAATGAATAGGACCCTTTTCGAGCTCTGTTAAGCCCATAAATCAACTGTTGTAAATGGAGTGCTAACATCTGGATCCACAAGGGATGCTATCCTCCCAGTGAGGTAGAAAAGAACCCCCGTAGACCAAGTTCCAAATGCATTGGGTCTTCCCCAATATTTCCTTCGAAGCCTCCATTCTTCTTTGATCTGTTTCTTTAGCAAATTTATGTCACTCTACAAACCATGCTCTGGGCCATATTCTGAAACTAAGAGCATTTGTGACTACAAACCTGTGCTTACAATTGAAAATGAAAACAAAATAAAATATAAATGAAGGAAATGATTGATGATTTTCGAGTTTATTTGTTCCTACCTACTCTACCTAACTTAGTGCGCAAGTCCGATTAAGTGAAATCAAACTTCCAATGAAGCCAATCAAGCAGCTTGCCTAATAGTTTTGTTCTATTTTCGTGCTTGATGAACAGGAATGAAATACAAAATGAAAGAGGATATAACAAATAAATTGATCTTTACAGTAGAGATGTGACCATCCATTACCATTACCCTGTTGTATATGTAACTTCGGAATGTATTATTCTATGTAACTTACATATTGTAACCCGATGTTTATTCCGGGATGTTTCTATTATGTATTTGAGTCATGTTGTCATGCCCCGATGTTTCGATCGGGAGGATTAATAATGTAAACAATTCTTGTCAAGTCATTAGGTAAGTCCCCACAGTTTCAGGGCACTTGAGTTATTATACACTAATTAAGGTGTAGGCTCGAGTAAGTAATTGTAAGTTGAGCCTACGTGATTAAGTGCACTTCAAGTGAACGGAAGAATATAAATAGAGAGTGAGAGTGTCTCTATTTATCACTTGGACAACACATCATTCACTCACTCAAGTGTGGCGCACTAGTGAAGAAGGAAATACTGGGACTAGACAGAAGAAGAAGACTACTGCTGTTGGGAGTGCATCTTACTGTTTTGGGGTCTTACATCTTGTGGTGATTCTATATTTGAGGAAGTTGCAGGGTTTTCTCCATTTATGGTTTCCCCGATCAAAACTCTTTGTGTCTCTTGTCTCTTGTGGTGTGCTTATCTTATTGTTGTGCTGGTTATTCTCTCAGTGAAAAGATCCTAACATAATTGTTGGTAATAACTCTTGATTCGATCTCTATTCATGGCTAAAACATTAATTTATAGATTACAATGAGGCGGTTGATTACCAGCCTTTTCGTCTTCCTATCTATTCATATTCCTATTTATCATTTATTTACAATAATCTTGACAGATTATTCTAACAATCTTGACAGATTATTCTAACAATCCCCCTCTTAATCCGAAGGGGGGTTCGTAAGTCCGAGCATGTTTCTAAATCTTTCAAACTTTTCTCGTACAAGCGCTTTGGTGAAGATGTCTGCAACTTGATCATTTGTGGAACAATGTTGAAGATGTACTGTCTTGGCCTCTACATGATGTCGAATCAAATGATACTTTGTGTTGATGTGTTTGGTTCGATCATGGAATCTAGGATTCTTATCCATCTTGATTGCAGAAGTATTGTCGACCAACAATGGAGTGGAGTTCTCTTGTTTTTCTTCCAAATCTTCAAGTATCTTCCTGAGCCATACTATTTCTTTCGTTGCTTCAGCTGCAGCCACATATTCTGCTTCGGTTGTTGAATCTGCTGGAACTGGCTGTTTGCGTGATCTCCATGAAACAGCTACTGATCCAAGACTCATAGTGTATCCAGAAGTTGATACTCCTGTCTCCTTATCGCCATCAAAATCTGAGTCTAAGTACCCAATAAGTTTGAAGTC
>LPNX010549531.1:335729-413561 GCA_001517045.1 Pseudotsuga menziesii
CAATCACCTACAAGCAAAGAAGAATGAAGACTTGTTCCGAAGAACAAGTGACGACAGTTCAAAGACAAAGAATAATATGATGAATGCAGCAACATCATTGATGCAGAATCTTCCAGCTATGAAGAAGTAACCAAGAAGACCAGTTCAAGAAGAATGATGTCTAGGATGCAGTATCAATACATGAAGAGAAGTTCGTAGCTCCATCATGCAGTAGATGGAAACATTGTGGGATACAAAGCAATATTCGTAGCACGAGGCTTCTCATGAAAAGAAGGCCTAGACTACGAAGAGACATTTGCAGCCAATAAGAGTTGAAACACATACATGATGATATTGATGAAGATATTAACCTTTGCTACAAGGTTGAAGTTGCAAGTCTATACACTAGATGGTCACATAGAATATTAGTAGCATAGGAAGCTACTTGTCACTCCAGTACAGAATGTTTCAGTGCATAGAGTATGGAAGACAGAGGGAGTATGATGCTCCGCTTCAGAGGGAGTGACTACAGAATATATTGAGGTTCGACATGGTACGACAAGATGGGTAGATTACTGATGAATCTAGGCTTTACTGAGAGTAAAGAGGATTCCAACCTTTGCTTCAAGGTTGAAGGAAGAAGACCAGTGATGCTCCTGTTATGTGTCGATGCATTACTTTCTAGGTATGGAGGTGTGACAGAGTACAGATGGGATCTTCCTTGGACAAGGGAAGTATGCAGTAGAGATCCTGAAGATATTTGGGATGATGGACTGTAAGGCTTTGGCTACACCTATGGCATCGAACCTGAAGCTATTGAGTGATACTTCATCAGAGACAGTTGATGCTGTGATGTATTGTCAGATGATTGGGTCATTGATGTACCTGATGAACATGAGACCAAACATTTGCTTTGATGTGAACACCTTGAGCCAGTACCTAACAGATCCAAGAAGTGTTCACTTGACTGGTGCAAAGAATATTCTGAGGTACCTGAAGGGTACAGTTGATTATGGGCTCAAGTACGATGCGAATCAGAAGATTAACCTGGAGGGTTATGTTGATTCAGATTGGGCAGGAAGTGCCATCGATAGGAAGAGTACTTCAGGATGTTGCTTCAATATGGGATCAGGTGTGATCTCTTGGTTTAGCAGGAATCAATCCTGTGTGGCATTGAGTACAGCTGAAGCAGAGTATGTCGCAGCTTGTTCAGCTAGTTGTGAGGTAGTATGGCTGCGGAAGCTACTGTCTGATATATTTGATCTCCAGTTGGATGCTGCTTGTATACATTGTGACAACCAAAGTTGCGTGAAGTTGTCAGAGAATCCATTGTTCCATAACAAGTTGAAGCATATCAAGATCAAGTAACACTATATCATGGATATGGTGCAGAGAAGAGTAGTGAAGCTCCAGTATGTTGTGACGAAGGAACAGATAGCTGATGTATTGTTGAAGCCATTGGCTAGGCTGAAGTTCAAGTACTTCAGAGAGAGACTTGGTGTTCTCCAAATCGAGGTTCCTTCCAAGAGAAAGTGATGAGACCCATATCCATTCTGACATGGTGAGAGGGTTGGTTCCTTCCATGGTCAGATGTAAGGGTTGAGCCATTCTATCATGATGAGAGGATTCAGTTCCTTCCATGTCAGATATGAGTGCTGACTACCATTCTGGGAATGGAGGCACCTGGTCAGTTACCAGGAACACTCAGTCAGGGACTGAGAGAGCCAAACTGACGAGCAGGTCAGATGTAAGGGTTGAGCCATTCTGTTCATGGCCAAAGGATTAAGTTCCTTCCATGGCAGATGTGAGTGCTGGCCATTCTGTCAAGTAGGATGGATGTAAGGGAAACCGCCACTCTTAGGGAGAGTGGAGGCGCTTGATTCGTTACCAGGTAACTTAGTCAGGGACTGGGGGCCATTCTGACGAGGGTGTAGGATTCAGTTCCTACCAGGTCAAATGTGAGTGCACAAATCTCTCATCACTGTGGTAGGAGGGGCTCCGTCCTGGGTGAGAGTCGTTCATCATTGTGGTAGGATGTGTTCCGGCCTGGGTGAATGTGTGAAAATATTTCATCACTGTGGTAGGAGGGGCTCTTGCCTGGGTGAAAGTAATTCATCACTGTGGTAGGATGTGTTCCCTCCTGGATGGATGTGCCATTCTGACGAGTAGGTCAGATATAAGTGCAGAGCCATTTCACAGATGTTAGTGATGTGATGTCCTAACATGCTAGTGAATGTGAGTGCTGGGCCTTTCTGATGTGATTGTAGTTTACTACATGATCAGATGTGAGTGTTGGGCATGCCTTTCTGACGAGTAGGTCAGATGTAAGTGTTGGGTGTGCCTTTCTGATGAGCAGGTCAGATGTAAGTGCTGGGAAAAGACCTACCTGGTGGCTAGGCCTACAACCAGTATGAAAAAGGGTTGGCTCTGTAGAAATTCCCATGACAAGATAGTACACACATGATGATGACCAGAGATGATCCAGATCGAGCTATGATCTAGATCCAGTTATGATGACTCCGAGAGATCTAGATCGAGTGATGATCCAGATCCAGCAGTGATGATCCAGATCGAGATATTATCTAGATCCAGATCCAGATCGAGTGATGATCCAGATCCAATCCAGTGATGATGATCCAGATCCAGTCCAGTGATGATGATCCAGATCAAGTGATGATCCAGATCCAATGATGGTGTTCTATGATGATCCAGATCGAGAGATGATCCAGATCCAGTTCTATGATGATCCAGATCGAGAGATGATCCAGATCCAGATGACTTGAAGTTGAAGATGACTTGAAGACGAAGAAGAATTGAATATGAATATGACTTGAAGACGAAGATGTTCCAGTTGATACAGAGAAGAAGACCAGTGCTGAAAATTGTGTTGAAAGAATACCTTCCTAGTTAAGAGGGAGTGTTGATGTATATGTAACTTCGGAATATATTCTTTTATGTAACTTACATATTGTAACCCAATGTTTATTCTGGGATTTTTCTATTATGTATTTGAGTCATGTTGTCATGCCCTGATGTTCCGATCGGGAGGATTAATAATGTAAACAAGTCTTTTCAAGTCATTAGGTAAGTCCCCACAATTTCGGGGCACTTGAGTTATTATACACTAATTAAGGTGTAGGCTCGAGTAAGTAATTGTAAGTTGAGCCTACGTGATTAAGTGCACTTCAAGTGAAAGGAAGAATATAAATAGAGAGTGGGAGTCTCTCTATTTATCACTTGGACAACACATCATTCACTCACTCAAGTGTGGCGCAC
The DNA here is from genome assembly GCA_001517045.1 of Pseudotsuga menziesii. NCBI lineage: Eukaryota > Viridiplantae > Streptophyta > Pinopsida > Pinales > Pinaceae > Pseudotsuga > Pseudotsuga menziesii. The sequence goes on from LPNX010549531.1 coordinate 338,985, forward strand.
TAGTGAAGAAGGAAATACTGGGACTAGACAGAAGAAGAAGACTACTGTTGTTGGGAGTGCATCTTACTGTTTTGGGGTCTTACATCTTGTGGTGATTCTATCTTTGAGGAAGTTGCAGGGTTTTCTCCATTTATGGTTTCCTCGATCAAAACTCTTTGTGTCTCTTATCTCTGGTGGTGTGCTTATGTTATTGTTGTGCTTGTTATTCTCTCAGTGAAAACATCCCAACATAATGCTAGCTTAAATGTTGAATAACTAACATACCCAGCCTTTCCATGTATTCTGCTATGGGGTCATAGAAAACACGGCAACCTCCAGTATATTCTGTCATCTGTTCATGTGAAAGCTATCCAGAACTCTCTTCCTCTGGTAAGCTGCTAGGATGATACTTGGAAGATCCTAGAAAAGGGCCCACAAAATCAGTCTCCAATGAAACATCCATTCTTTCACTCAAAATTTATGAAACTAGAGCTTCACTTTCTTCATGTGCCTCAGCATGAACATCCTCGTTTTCTTTAACAGAACCGAGTAGGCATATTCCTCCTTTATGGGGTGAAATTCCTGAAGGTAGAAAATTAAAAAATGTATTTATTTGAGGGTTGTCACCTCCTTCTTCGTGACTCAACACCTCCTCACAAATTATCGGTGTATCAATAAACGGAGAGGGATGGCATGATTGTTCCTCTTTATCATCTTCTCTTCCACATAAGTTTATGGAATGCACCATATCCTCTAACTTCTGTTTCTACTTAGAGGATTTAATCATGTTCCGTATTAATTCAAAAGAGGACTAACTCAAGGGTAGGCTATCACCTTCAGCACATTCACCATCCTTTCTCGTCTCAACCTTCTGACTTTGGATTGTAGCTTGATTTTATACATTATCAGACCTTGTTTATATAACTAACTGTTCAGGTATAGCCCCCAGATACTCCTCCTCATACTCATCGTACACAGGTACACCGAAATCCCTTCTAAAATCATCATTAACGGACCCGGTGTTGAGCAGATTGTAACCTTCAGAAAACAGGCCTGCAGAACCATCTGTTTCTATATCAGGTTGATCACCTTCCTGCCTAGCAAGGGGAATCTTTAGCTGAACAGGGACTCTCCCCTTCTATTTGTAGGGCCCAACCAATTTTAAAGCATCTTTTATTTCACCACCAATGTCTTGTCCCGGCAATCTTTGGGATATTTTAAGGTTTTCCTCAACCTCCAAACAATCAGTAAACATATGTTGTAGAGTGGTTGATTTTCTCTCCAAAAGAAGCAAGGACAGCTTAAGGGGAAAGGTGGATGCATAATAGATCTTAGCATCGTTCTCAAGAGGTTGGACCTCCTTGGGAATGTTATAACAAAAGCTTGCAAATCTTCTGTTAAAACTAGATATGGCCTCACCCTCATGCCTCCTCAGGGAATAAAATCCTGAAAGTATTTGATCCAGTGGCCTTCTCCTACCCCAAAAATTTAAAAAGGTGCAAGAAAACTCTTCCTAGGTACTGATGGAATCAAGTTGCTAGTGTTTGAACCCTTCTTTAGAATCTCCTTGCAAAGACTGGGCAAAATTCCTCATGCAAACATCATCATGTTCTATCTCAAAAAGGTCAGATAAATGTTAAAAGGCTTGTAAATGTTTCTCAGTAGTGAAGTATTTGGATTCTCCATCAAATTTGGGGAGGTACTTATAATGTTTCGCAGGAAAATCATGGAGGATAGGAGGTAATTGTAGTGGTTTGTACTGGCTTGGAAGGCAGGGATATACTAGGTTAGGCACAATAGATACGGTATTAATAGAGGTTTCATGAGGTTCATAGGGGTGATCTTTAACGTCATGAGCTTCAGGAGAAAAATCTTGGTCAAAATCAAATGTACAAGACAATGCAATCCTTTTTGTTCATAAAGAAGGATAAACGGGAATATATTCATAGCTCTTTTCTGAACGAATTGAACCATAGAAGGTTGTTTTGATCAATTTAAGAAAGGATAGGAACAAACTTACAAGACAAGACAAGGCATCTTGGAAGAAACGTAAACTTGAGTATCTTAACCTTTCCCCATGCATTTTTGGGCCTTACAAGGGGTCGATTCTCCCTGGTGGAGCCTGTTAGTTTTTCTAACAATTTGATTTCTGGTTCATACCACCAACGGAGTCGCTGAAGTCTAAATCCTTCAAGAGTGGAGTCGCCAGGTGAAAATTGCTCAACCTTCTTGATGACTGATCGTTGTTCACCATCAACAACTAGATATAAAACTATGTCATTCTTCCCATGGATGATCTTCAAACTTGTCCCCGACAACGGCATTAGTTTTTTAGTGCCAGGATTGAGCCCATAGGTTGGGAAAAAAAGGGTTCTCTCATGGCAAATAGCAGAACCGCTTTAGACTACACCGCTGGCCCTACACAGTTAGAGAGGGATCTCTCACTTTTTTTTAGGCTTACTTCACATAGGATATTCGATCAAGAATGGTTAGGAATCCAAACACCTGAATGGGGTGGGTGCATTAATGTAAGATGTAGGTGGGACTATCAGAGTAAGGAACCATTGGGCAATGGAGTCAAAGTTTCGGGTAGGGAACATATTGCAGGAGGTCAATAATGGCATAAATTTACAAACAGAGGCAAGATAGTCATCGATCTTGCAATCAGGAGATATTCATCTATTGATTAGTAGATGAGAGGGAACAGTCCATCACGCAAAGCACCAACAAGATGAATTCTATGTAAACTTAGAAGAAAAATTAAATCAATATCTGAAACAACAGACGGAGCATAGCATGTATGAATTCCAAAATGTTATACACTCATTTCAGACATGAAATAAATTAATAAACTGTTATGAAAAAAAGATGAACATTTCACGTAAAGAGATTACATATTGAAAGAAGCAATGACACAAGAACCTCTGTCTTGAAAGACAATCCTTCCTCTACAAATTTATTTATAACATAGAAATTAGAGACTAATTACAATGGAGAGCCTCAACCCTTGAAATTTTCCCAACCAACCCCTATCTCCCTCTATCGGGAGTGTATTTATGTTATTTAAGTGCTGAGATTACTCTCTAAAACAAACCTAAAAATTGTTTCCATTCGCAATCAAACATTACCAGTCTAGAGAGTGGAACTATTGCCACAAATTACAAATGTGAATAAACATCATGGAACTAGTGGGTGCATTCATCCCAAGTGACAACCGGACGTGCTCGGATACTATTGTGTATTCTGAGTATGACTCCTTTCCGTTTGATTTCAAATGAGTCACCATTTACTGGGTTTTCGACCTTTTAGCCAACCTGATGAGTCAGCATAATGCCCTTTTTCTATCCAAAGTGTGTGTTTTCACTGTGTTCAAATGAGGCTTTCCGCATGGGCACACACTGGAAGGGCAGTTTGCATATTTCCCCTGCTCAACCTCATCCACCACCCCCTTCCTCCCTGGGTAACACTGTTAGGCATGGGGTCTGGAAAAAGGGATGCATCGCTCTTGGATGAGGCAAGCCTTTGTGGTGGCTTGTCATTCTTGTACTCCTCACCTCCAGTGAGGTGGGATCTCCCATAGGAAATAAGGTGTAGCATACCTCCACCAGCCCCATCACGCTTGGCAAGTGGAATTCACAAACCAGGTTGTGCAGGTATTAGACCCCTGACACTCCCATCTGAACAAATGCTCCTACAGAGAGCAGTCCAGGACTGTCTCCCTATGTGGAGGATTTGGAGGCAGTGATGGCATCAGGGGCTCCTGAAAAAACACCTACAAGGAGTGAGTGTCCAGTAAATACATCGCTGGAGGTGCGGGTATCTAAAGGCAGGTGTATCTCTCAAAACTCTTCACGTCCATCGTCCACGTTTCTTTACTTTTGTCACCAACTTCTCTTCTCTTGATACAACGAGTAGCTTTATATCACGACGTGTTCTTACCCATTGATTTACATTGACCTTCCCATGCAACCGTTGATCTGAGTGGGTCTGATCACCTCTTCATGAATCGAGATCCTAACGTTGTCTGCGCTAGTTCAGATCGCAAAAAGAGCCACAGCCATAGATCTACCTTCTCTCTTGTCGTGATCATTGATTCTTTGCAACCAATACCACTTTTCATGATTTGGAATCGCCACTTCCTCCACACAATTTTGGTTTACGAAATCAGTTGGGGCCATAGATCCACTTCTACTTTCATCCCTACCATTTTATACTTTCACCCTTTAACCTATTTCGTGATTTGGGAAACTTCCTCCTATCGAGCATATTTTCTCAGCGAAACCGTTTCAAGCCGTCGATCGAGCTTCGCCTTGATCTTGGCCCCTCATTGTTTTCCCATTTTAACAGACTCTACGGATTCCAAACTTTAACCATTCTCTTGTGTATTTTGGCCAAAAACACGCTCTATCGTCACTCTTCTTCCTTGTGCTCCTAGATCATTGGTCTACGACGTCTTTCTCTATCATTGTCGCAGCTACAAGTGTTCACCTCTGGAGGAATATACCACCATAGATTGAGCTCTCTTCATTATCTGACGGTCTCAGGACATGGAAAATGTGCCTCTGATAATCTGAACGGTGCTCACATAATTTTCAAATGAATAGGACCCTTTTTGAGCTCTGTCAAGCCCATAAATAGACTGTTGCAAATGGAGTGCTAACAGATTGGGAGAAATCTCACATAAAAACATCATCATGCTCTACCTCAAAAAGGTCAAGAAAATACTTAAAGGCTTGTAAATTTTTCTCATCCGTAAGGTCTTCAGACTCTCCATCAAACTTAGGGAGGTATTTGTATTGTTTTGTAGGAAATTCATAGAGGGTCTGAGGTGAGCGAAGAGGCATATATCATTTTTGGATATTGGCTGCAATATAGTTTTGTGGAAAGGACATGACCTCGGGTATGGTATCATGAGGTCCACTATACTACCTCTTAATGCCAGGGATTTTAGGTGAAATGTATTGATTAAAATCAAGTGTAAAGGATGAAGAAATACTCTCAGTTTGTACGTAATGGTATACAAGAGTGAACTCGAAACTTTGCTTGGAGTGAAATAATCCATGATGGATTATTTTAATGAAATTAGGAAAAGAGAAGAAAATATTTACATGAAAAGATAATATGTTTTCGAGAAAGCTAGATCTTAAGTACCTTCTCTTTTCATCAATCCTACCCATTCCTTTACCATGAGTTCACTTTCACCACAGGGTCTACCAACCCCCTTTGGAGACTTAATTTTCTGGATCACGACACCAGTGGAATTGTTGCAAAGGTGGAATCACCAGGTGAAAGATTTGTCATCTTCTTGATGTCTAATCGTCATTCACCATCAAAAGTATGATTTACATCTCTATCATCCATAGTTCAAGAGGATTTAAAACCCTCCTCCTCATGTCGGTCCTTTTGGCCGCTGATCTCCCCAGTGGAGTCATCTTCCAGAATATTCTTAGTGGAATCACCAGGTAAAATGATACAACCTTCCTCATGTAGTGGTTCCTATTTTCCCACAGAAACCCTTTAACCTTAAAATCCTTTGTCATTCTTCCCAGGGATGATTTTCAATTTCGTCGCTGGAAACGGTGCCAATTTTTTAGCACTCATAATCGCACCCAAGTTTGTGGAAAGGCAGACCCCGAGGTAACAGTAGAACCTCTTTAGGAAAGGGAGTTGGCTTCCCCGTTTCTAGAGAGGGATCTCTCATAGGATATTTATCAAGTCCATATATATTGTCACCGAATAGAATTCAGATGTTGATGGTTGAAACAAGGTAAAAATGTGTTGGGTTATGGAGTCACAAAACACCAAGAAATACAAAGCAGTTTGCATAGGAAATATTTGCAAGAGCAGGGTAGCATTTCAATTATAGACAATATAATTTTTGGTTTGGTGGAAAGGGAAGAATGATGACATTCCATCTAAGCATATGCTCCAACGGGTCACCTCTAGAAATGGTCACCACGTGCTGATATTATGGAGACATCGACCACCTCTGGAGGTTTTGGTGGGATACCCGTTGGACAGGAAATTCCAGGAACAACATCCACGAGGGTGTCACATTATATTATGACAGTAATGCACTCACTAGGCTCAGAGGGTCCATCTAATGTGATCGAAATCCTTGCCTTGACCTCATTGTTTTTGGGGAGTTTCTCTAATGCAATGAACATCCCTAACCTGATGGTTGGAGCTCTCTCAACAGGAAAACTTAGGAATAGTGGAATTTCGGAGTGAGGCTCATCAATTAATAGAACACCTGGATAAAAAATCTTCTCAATCAAGGCAGCCATTGCAAACTTCTATTAAGACTCTCAGGATTCTCAGAAAACTAATATTCAACCATCTTACCCTCTCTTTGACAATTACCAGTATATATCTACAAATGGTGTTGAATGGCGTGTTTATATATAGATGGGAGGTAGGACTCGACGATGGCCCCATCAGCACCTTCACACATGTCATCATCGAGTAGAATGATGACATCACATGTGGTGACATGGGTTCTGGATCTATTTTTTATGTGGGGGTATCTGTCATGCTTCCCTTTCTGTTATGGTGCCATATTATCAATTGAAAAAGTGACCTCTGGCCTCGGTCCTCGTCAGCTCCCATTAAGTCTCATGGCACATGGACTAGACACCTCACTTCTGAATACCCTTTCTGACAAAATCATCAAACTGTCTTCATTCTTTGCATCTTCTACTCCTTCATCCTGCTTCATGTGAGGACCTTACTTGTCTTCCTCCATTCAACCATCAAGATTCTTTTTCGATCATCATACGTGTGACACAAAGAACCTTCTAGATTATGGGTACTGCCTATGTTGTGAATCTGATTTCCTTGGTCGTAGATTCACTCCAATGGCGTTTGGACCTTTTATTACCTATAACCTCTACCCTTCACATACTCACCTCAAAACATCACATCTTTGCATACAACCATGGCCTTCTGTCTTGGTCCTGACATTTCCCCTTTGAAATGGGTGGGTCATACACAAAACAACAGCCTTCGTCTCTGATTCTCCCTCACATGAATTTCAATTAGAAGAATATTTTTCAGCCCTTCAATCAGAGATACTTCAATCTTCACCATCCACATGTGGAAATTGAACCCAGGTGATAGACCAACTGCACTCACAAAATTATTAATCAAACATGCAAATTTACACACAAAGGAGACTGAAATTGGAGCATAACACTAATCTGTATTGAATAAGTGTACAATATCCAACCATGTGAAGTCATAGGCTGCTGCAATAAATAATTACATGAGAGATTCAAATGCATAAGGATGCCATTCAAAATAGTCAAAAGCAGGCTTATTAAATCTAGTCAAATCCCCCATAGGTGCATAAAGCAGTTTCCAAATCTTCCTAGGAGCTCACGAATTGGCAAAGTCAAGTAGGAAAGATAATAGGTGATGGAAAGACAATTCATACATGATTTTATTAGGAGAAAAGAATGGAGGATGATGAGGGAAAAAAACAAGTCAACTGCATCTAGTCTTACTTTCCCTTTTGCCATAAAACTCAGTAAAGCAGGAAATAAAGCAGAAAAAGAAGACATGCACTAGGGAGGATCTGGAATAAAGTAGATATGCTAAATATGGATTCCAGGAGGTTTCCCAAGTGCTCCATGGCTCAATTTTAGCAATTTTGACTTCTAGGACATGTGGAAGACAACTTGCATAGAGTGGAATATTGGAAACTAGGCAAATAAGAAAAAAATGGATTAATTAATGTCTAAGGTAGATAACTATGGGCTGATTATTCTAACACCCCCCCTTAAGCCTGACTTATGAGTAAATATCAGAAAACTATAGGGCCTAGCAATAACGCTTAGTCACCCTTTACATACTACATGTCCATTTAACCAAGGAAAGAGGCAAAAACCTAGTGTGAAAATCCTCCCTTAAACATGGACAGTAAAACAAAATTTGAAAATCTTGTCATCATTCATGCTTCACAGCATGATCAGCAATCCCCCAACAGTGATTTGAGATTGCTGAATGTCTTCTCACGAAAAACTTTGGTGAAGATGTCAGCTACTTGTTATGAAGATGTACAGAAGAGTAGGTGAATGGTGCCATCATGCACAAGCTGTATGATGTAGTGCATATGGATCTCAATGTGTTTGGTGCATATGGATCTCAATGTGTTTGGTTCTCTGTCTCTGAACTGGATCATTGTAGATTTGGATGGTGCTCTGATTATCACAATAGATAATAGTTGAGAACTTTGATTCAAAGCCACACTCACCAAGTAACCCCTGCAACCATAAACATTGAGTTGCTACATTTACAACTCCTCTGTACTCTGCTTCTGTAGATGAGAGTGCAATGGCACTCTATTTCTTGCTTGACCAGCTGATTGATCCTTCAGCAAGCATGAACACATATCCTAATGTTGACTTTCGATCTGTGTTGTCACCTACCCAATCACTGTCAGTAAACCCAATCAAATCAAGATCAGATTTAGCTTTGTAGAAGATCCCATGAGTTCTTGTTCCCTGAACAAAGTTAAGGATCCTTTTGGTTGCTTCCAATGGATCTCATGAGGCTGATCCATGTATCTTGAAGCCGCACTTACTACATAAGAAATAACAGGTCTAGTGTGTGTAAGGTACAGCAAACACCCAATCAGTTGTCTATACATTGTACTATCTACCATAGGAGAAGAACCTGATTCTTCAAGCTTAACTCCTGAAAGGAAGGGAGTCTTTCTTGGCTTGAAATCTTTCATGTTGAACTTGTTTAGAAAATCCAAATCATACTTGGACTGATGTACTTTTATTCCATGTTGGGATTGAGCAATATCAAGACCCAAAAATTGCCTCAACAACCCCAAATCAGTCATAGAAAATGCATGGTTCATTGCATCCTTCAAGGAGGCAATTTCCTTCTTTGAGCTTCCTGTAATTAGAAGGTCATCCACATACAATACAATAATCATCAAAGAACCATGAATCATCTTCAAATAAACATTTGGACCAGACTTGCATCGAACAAAACTCAATGACAGCAGAAAGCCATCAATCTTGGCATACCAAGCCCTGGGGGCTTGCTTAAGCCCATACAATGATTTCTTTAGCCTGCCCGCAAAATATGGATTAGTAACAAACACTTGAGGCTGCTACATATAAATCTCTTCAGTAATATCTCCATTCAAGAAAGCACACTTCACATCCATGTGATGTACCTCCCACTGCTTCAAAGCTGCAATGGCTAAAGCTAGCCTGATGGAGTCCATCTTTGCCACTGGTGCAAAGGTCTCATTGTAGTCAATACCATGTACCTGTGAGTACCCCTTGGCTACAAATATTGCCTTATATTTCAAAGGTGAACCATTGGCAGCAAACATATTTTTGAAAACCCACTTACATTGAACTAGCTTCCTCCTTGGAGGAAGATCAACCAACTCCCAAGTGTTGTTATTCTGGACTGAGCTAAATTCTTCTTTCATGGATGCTTGCCATATTGGAACATGTGCTGCATATTCATATATCTGTGGGTCTGATTCAACCATCAGATAGCATTTCTCTACAAACAAAGGGTCTTTCATGCTCAGGGCACTCTCAAACTGAGATCTAGTCCTCCTAGGATCACTAGGATTTCCAGCTAGTTCCCCAGCTGCATGATTGGTATTTTCTGCCCATTTTGGTCTTGTAGGACTGTTAGGATATGAAATTAAATCATCATTATCAGACATATCAGAATCAGCAAACTCATTTGTCTCTTCACTTACATTCAGTGGTTCTGGTGGTGAAGAAGACTCTCCAACTTCAACTATTGCTAAAGGCTCTTCTTGGAACTGAACAATCCTTTCAATGAAGGATTTGTTTGTGATCAAATTGATCAGGTTGTACCCTTTTGAATCTTCATAGTACCCAACAAATATACACTCTTGTCTTTGGGGATACAAAGCCTTCCTCATTTCCTGTTGGAATTCTAGCCCAAGCCCTTGAGCCAAAAATCTTGAAATGGGTCACATCTGGCTTGTGCACACTCCATGCTTAGAAAGGAGTCATACCATCAAGCTGTTTATGAGACACCCTATTTTTGATATAAGATGCACAGTTTATAGCCTCATCCCAAAAATTTGGTGGCAAAGTCTTAGCCTCCAACATACAGGTTGCCATCTCTTTCAGTGATCTGTTCTTTCTCTTAGCAACACCATTTTGCTGTGGTGTGTAAGGGATTGAATGTTGCATCTTCACAATATTGAATGAACTCAAACTTGACATACTCACCACCATTGTCAGATCTAAGAATATTGAGTTTCCTCCCAGACTAGTTTTCAACCAAAGCCTTAAAGACTTTGAAGAGGCCAAAAACTTCAGACTTCTGCTTCAAGAAGTAAACCCAACAATACCTGGAAAAGCCATCTATGAAAGTTAATGCATATTTGGCCTAAATCATTGACATATGAGGGAATGGACCAGCAACATCACTATGGATCAACTCAAGAGGTGCAGAGGTTCTCTCATGACTAGCTCTCTCAAATTTATGCTCTCGGTGTTTTCCTAGGACACAACATTGACAAACTCCCTTGGAAAACTTAATCTTTGGTAACCCTATGACCATTTCTTTTTCACTTAGATCAGAAAGATACTTATAGTTAAGATGGCCAAATATTTCATGCCAAAGCTTGCGTGCCTCATTAGCATGAATCAGAAGAGCAGAGGGGTTTGAGTAGGGTAGAAAATATGAAAACCAGTATACCTTCAAAGTGTGATCTACAACTCCTTTTGCAATGAATTTACCACTGGAGATCTCCATGATCTCAACGTCATCATGGGAGAATATGACCTTATTTGGAGACCCTGTGTGGGTCATCTGATACACTAACAAGAGGTTAGAGGCAAGACCTGGAACATACAATACATTGTTGAACTTACCATGGTAAAGATCAATCCTTCCTTTGCCCAAACTGTCAGTGAGAGAGTCATCTCCTAGCACTATTGGTGGACCTTTCGACCTGTCAAGAGAGGAGAATTCCTCCTTGGTCGAAACCATATGTCTTGAAGCTCCAAAGTCTATGATGAAGCTAGGTGAGCTTGATGTGCCAGCAACCAATGCCTGAACTCTCTCTTTGTCTTATGAATTTGATCCTCCTTCCCTCTTCTTTGAGCTATCAAGAAGGGAGATGTTATTCTTCTCTAGGAGTTGGGTTAGCATGTCAATTTGCTTCTTCATGTAGGAGCTTTCAGGATGAAATCCCTTACTACAGTATGCGCACTTGCTCATTTCTCCTTTGTTCTTCTTCTTCTGGAATTTCTTCTTGGATCCTTGGGGCTCCTCCTGAGACTTTTTCTTGTCTCTCTTCTGATCAGGTGGCTTCTTAGATTTCTTCTTTCCTTTTGAATCCACCCTCGAATCTCCAGCAACCATAGCTTGGTATTTTGAAGGTTTGATGGTGCCCATCATCACCAATTTATCTTGTTCTTGTGTGAGGGATTCCATGAACTCTGCAAGCTTAGGAATCTTCCAGGCTCGAGCTGTCAACTTGGTGGCATGGAAGGTTGAAACAAACACTAAATAGTCAGGGCCAAGCTTTGAGAGTATGGCCAAAGCTAGTTTCTCCTCCTTTTCAATTCCACATTGTTTTAGCTGCAAAACAAGGGCTTTAAACTTGGAAAAGTAGAGTTGCAGGGATTCGAAGCTGCTGGGACTCAAGGAGATCAATTCATTCTCGATTTGATGTCCTCTCATCTCATTTGTATTACCAAAAATCTCTACAAGCTTCTCCCATACTTCATTTGGTGATGTCAATCCATCAAGATGGAAGAGGAGGTCTATGGATATGCTCAGACACAAGAGACCATAAGCCTCATCCCTCCTATTGTGCCATTTAATTTTCTCTACAGCTACATTGGGATCTGCTTCAGTTTCCATAGTCACCCTATAGAGACCTTTCGCTCTCAACAGTATCTCCATCTCTACTTTCCATTCAAAGAAATTAAATGGAGTCAAGATGATCTTCTGAGATTGATCCATAGCTCAGAAATTGTCCCTTCAGTTAGCAGAATAGCTCCCAGTCAAGATGTCGAACCTGCAATAGCAATATGGAAGGAGAGAACTAAATCTACAAAAGCTTTGATACCATGTGGAAATTGAACCCAGGTGATAGATCAATTGCACTCACAAAATTACTAATCAAACATGCAAATTTACACAGAAAGGAGACTGAAATTGGAGCATAACACTAATTTGTATTGAATAAGTGTATAATAGCCAGCCATGTGAAGTCATAGGCTGATGCAATAAATAATTACATGAGATATTTGAATGCATAAGGATGCCATTCGAAATAGTGAAAAGCAGGCTTACTAAATCTAGTCAAATCCCCCATAGGTTCATAAAGTAGTTTCCAAATCTGCCTAGGAGCTCACGAATTGGAAAATTCAAGTAGGCAAGATAATAGGTGATGGAAATACAACTCATACATGCTTTTATTAGGAGAAAAGAATGGAGGATGATGAGGGAAAAAAACAATTCAACTGCACCTAGTCTTACTTTCCCTTTTGCCATAAAACTTAGTAAAGCAGGCAATAAATTAGAAAAAGAAGACATGCGCTAGGGAGGATCTAGAATAAAGTAGATATGCTAAATATGGATTCCAGGAGGTTTCCCAAGTGCTCCATGACTCAGTTTTAGCAAGTTTGACTTCTAGGACATGTGGAAGACAACTTGCATAGAGTGGAATATTGGAAACTAGGAAAATAAGACAAAAATGGATTAATTAATGTCTAAGGTACCTAACTATGGGTTGATTATTCTAACACCACGTGTAATTGGTGTGTCGTATTTCACAAATATCGACAGCTATTTAACCTGCACGTGTTCAATTAGCAGAGACACTTACCATCGTGGAAAGTTTTTCACTTCAATCTGTGTCATTGAAATTTTCGTCTATTTAACCATTTCGTGGATTTTAAACTGAGAAACCTCGCGATCAATATGATTTAGTGGAATTAACCTCCTCCACTGATCCATCGCTCGGCTAATCTCGGTCTTTGAGATCTGCGGTCCCTTTAACTCATTTCTCAAAATACAAAAGTGGCTTAGGTCACGCATGTCAAATTTATGAAACATGCCTCCACCTTCGATCTAGGTCGCCTCTCGATCACTACTGTTGAAATATTTCCTCCTTTCCCATAGTTTCAACCAATCTATGTAGGCTCTTCCTTACTCATCTGGTGGGCCATGGTGCCTGCAAACTAGCTTTCTCTTGCCTAAGATGGAATCCTTTTAATCCTACTTGGCTCCCATGCAGCTTAGGAACAAATTGCCTTGTTTTCATATATTTTTAAGGCTTAAACTATTAAATCCTTTTGACCACCTTGTAGCTTGAGCTTAGGAGCGTCCTGAGGGGAACTTTAATGAAATCCTCAGTATTCTCCAAGGTTTATCATTGCAAATTTTGGCATACCTTTTCCTTCCAATCATTTAGTGCAGATCAAAAATAGTGTTCACCACCCACTCTTGAATTTTTGGCTTCATTGGGTGCCAAAACATATCCCTCACCACAATGATTCAGGGTCCCAAAAATGGAACCATTTGTTGGTGTTTCACCCTGTGAACCAGGTTCAAACCTTCTTTGTATCATAGCAAAGCCCAAGATATCGACCCGACAGAGAAAGGCTTAGTTTCCAACACATGTGATGCAAATGCAGTGTCACCCGAGACATATCTTATGGGTAACTTCCAGAACCATGTTTTTGCAGTTGGGGGGGGGGGGGGGGGGGGGATTTCTCCTCTCACAACACCTTACCAACTCACATGACTGAAGTCGGTGGGTGTATTACTTATATTTCTTATGCACATTCCAGATATTACTATATTTATTTGTTGACAGAGATTGCAACAATCAATATAATTCCTTATTGGTTATTCCAACTCTCAACAGTGTGACAAATGCATACAAGAACTATTTATAAGAAAATAAATAAACACTTATTCTGATAGCATACATTCATGCAACACAAATGCATTCATCAAATACACATTGACATGATATTTAACCTGGAAACCCATCCGAGAAAAACCACAAAGGCAATCTTCATCTGACATGACAAATTTATGAACCTTTTTTCTATGCACTCAGTTGCATACTCTATTCTATATATTCTTCTACACTCTATATAGACTTCTCTCTCCTCTCATGCTCTCTAGTCGCAGATCTCTGAAGTTTTATTTCCTTCCCTCTATTGTTGATCCGCACACAACCTGGATCAACTCACTCTTCTCTTCGGCTCTATTATCGATACACAGACATCCTGGATCGACTCACTCTTCTCTTTGAATCTACTAACAAACACAAACTAACTAGGAAGTAGCAGACACAATTGACTGACTAGGAACCGACAGAAACTATTAAACAAAAATTGAAATATGTAAACCTTTACATCATCTATGGAGAGCCAAACTACCCAAGAACAACATCACTAAATAAGAAAAATTAGCCTTAAAAAACCTCAAGTCTAACAATGACATAGTTATATTAAAAGCAGACAAAGGAGGTGCTACGGTCATCTTAGACAAAACAGCTTACAATGCGAAGATGTTAGATCATATTACTACTAGCGAGAGCTATAGAAAACTTAACAAAAACCCTATTTCTAAAATAATAAGAGAGGTAAAAAGAACTATTAAAAACTCAAACCTTGATGAAAGAATTAAGAAACGTCTTACCCCTAACCATGAGATTACTCCCAGAATATATGGCCTCCCAAAAATTCACAAAGAAGGAGTACCCCTCCTGCCCATCGTTAATACTATAGACTCCCCCACTTATGAGCTGGAAAAACAAGTAGCCAAAATCCTAGGCCCCTGGTAGGTAACACGGACTCATTCATTAAAGACTCAAGTGAATTTGTGGAGTTGATCAAAAAGAAGAAGATGGAACCCAATGACATAATCTTGAGTTTTGATGTGGTCTCCCTATTCACTAAGATACCTTTAAATGAGGCCATCCAAGTCATTAGAGGAAATTTGGGGTCTAAAATGGGCCTTATAAGAAAATGCGCCAACAATAAATTTTGTGAGTTGGAATTCAAGAACCAATAGAATTTCAATAAAATGAGTCAACCATAATGGTTGAATTGACATATTTGTCATAAAAGAAAACTACTTTTTTTGTTCATATTTTCGACATATCTCCCTGTGTTTTTAATCAAATTTCATGCGGTAGAGCTCGCTGAATGCGGAATTTAATTCCACATCCAACGAGTACCCACAATGCATACTTTTGACAGACGTCACTACCCCAAAAATAATAAATACCTGAAAAAACATGATGATGATGTCACCATCACATTTTTCAGGAATTTTTTGTTTTTAGGGTAGCGAGGTCCATTAAAAGTATGAAGTGTAGGTACTCGTTGGATGTGGAATTAAATTCCGCATCCAATGAGTTCTCCCGCTCGAAATTTGAGTAAAAACACATGGAGATATGTCGAAAATACGAACAAAAAGTAGTTTTTTTCATTCTTCCTCCAAAATTAATAACTATTATTTTATTATTTTAACTTAGTATTTTATCATTTTCCTTAGGAAGCCCATTTTAGACCTCAAATTTCCTCTAATGCATTAAAGAGGTAACAGACCCGGACACTGCAAGGTTAGCAGAAGTTTGTCTTAGATCCACTTTCTTCAGTTTTCAAGGAGAATTCTATGAGCAAACCACTGGGGTATCGATGGGATCCCCCCTCTCACCCATAATGGCAAACCTCCACATGGAAAAATTTGAGAAATAGGCTCTAAACTCCTACCCACTAAAGCATTCACATTTGAAGAGATACATGGATGATACAAATGTGATTTGGCCGCATGGGGAAAACGAGCTCAAAAACAATTTTGAACACCTTAATAATCGTTCGGCAGATATCAAGTTCACAATGGAACTGGAGGAGGGTGGGAGCATCCCATTTCTGGATGTCTTGATAACTAGGAAAGAAGATGGGACCTTAAGACATAGGGTTTTTAGGAAGAAAACAAATACAGAAAGCTACCTCCATGCAGATTCCCACCACCACGCCTCCCAGAAAATAGGAGTCATCAACACTTTAGCAATTATGGCTTCTAGAATTTCAGATACCGACCATCTCCAAGAAGAAAAAGACCACCTCAAAGAGGTCTTTTTGAACATAGGTTACGAGCCTAGGACTATTAAGAAGGCCTTATATAAGGCCAATAGTGGACATTCATATAACCATGCAACACCTAAAGATTTGAATGACGACCACAATACCCATACTTGTGGCACAAGAGCCTACTTACCTTACATCCAAGGGGTCACCAACAAGATATCCAGAATCCTTAAAAAGAGTAATTTTACGACTTCATAAAAACCCTTAGAAAATATTAAACAAAAATTAAAATCTGTAAAATACCCGATCGACCCAAAACAACTTAGGGGAGTCTACAACATCCCGTGTTCGTGCAATATTAGCTATGTAGGTGAGACTGGTCGATCTTTCCACACTAGACTTAAAGAACATGAAGTCGACATGAGGATTGAACGAGTTCGTACCTCGGCCCTGGCAGAACATTGCGCCAAAACCAAACATAAAATTTTCCTTGAAAACACCAAAATCCTATCCAAAGAAAACCACTATTTTAAAAGAAAATTTAGAGAGGCCCTGGAAATCATCAAACATCCAGACAATCTGAATAGAGATGGAGGCCTCGAAATCAGCACAAACTAGCTTCCCTCTATCCTCAAAACTAAATTAAGTAGATAATCCTTCTTTCCTTAAGTCAGGTAACCCTACTTAAAATATTAAATTTCAAGTTTAAATAGTAAATTTCAACCTTTGAAATTCTCAAACCCTTCTTAACAATTAAAAATTTAAAACTAATAAAAATTAATTTTATAAAAACCTTTTTTTTAAATCATAACTAAAATCAATTAAAATTATAAGCTTAAATTTGAAGTAAAATTAACTAATAACTATTCTAACTTTTACCAATAATAGTATTGGTATGAATTATATTAAATACCAATAATAATATTGGTCTGAATTATATTAAAAAAATTTAAAAAATTTTAATAAAGATTTATAAAAATTTAAAAACAATGGTTAATAAAAAATTTTAATAAAGATTTATATAATTTAAAAACAATGGTTAATAATTTAAAATCTTTATAAAAAAACATTAAATAAAATTTTAAAAAATTTGTAAACAAAACTTTAACTAAGCAAACTTAACCTACAACTAATTCAAATCACATTTTATTTTAAACCTAAAATTAAAAATTGGTTATTGATTATAATTAAAAAGATTTTGATAATAGTAAATTTAAATATTGGTTAATTACAATATAAAAATATTTTTAAAATAAGCAATTGCTACCTTAAAACAATTTAGGGTTTTTAGTTGTTTCTCCTATCCATGAACTCTCTGAAATGACATTCTCTTGCCACCACATCCCATGACTATTTATTCATTTCTTTCTCTCTTCATGTTACTCGGCAAACTATCCTGATGATGGATCCTGTTTTGGATTCGAAACGTCGATATACAATTATGAATACTGTGGTTTTTCTGATTCCTCTTGAAATCAACCACCAGAGAAGTCTTGCTACAGAAACATGCATATAACTTGGGTTCTTCCTTTTATAGAATCTTTAAATGTCATTATCATCTGACTTCATTGTGTTAGCCAACAGGATATCATTACTATTCTCATACATTCTCGTTACAACTGTCAGTAGGCACTACCGGCCCAAAATGCAAAGATGCTTTATTCCCTAAAGCACATGTGACTCTAGTCGACTTCTTACCCACGATCTCTTGAGTTGTCCTTTTCAGCCGCTACACATAGTATATTGTGGTTCCATCCATTGTGACTGATCTTGACTCATGTTTCCCTTATGTAGTGGACTTATTCCTTCGAGGATGCTTCTATCACATATTTCCTTCTCCCACTACTTCTTTTGTCTCATCTCTTCCTCTGTCATAGATTCCTCTGTCGTGTGATCAGACTCTTCACATTCTGAACATAATTATATCTGAATTATGCCTATCTTCTCCTAGGTCCAAGAGTCCCCCAACACTCACTTGTGGCTCATCATGAGCCATGCTATCCTACTCCAAAACTTTTGTAGTTGTGACGACTTTTCTTTGAAAATATTGAAATATTTTCATTATCTCCTTTGTCTCTCGTCGCACATGCTCTTCTTCCTTCTGTAAGTTTTCCACAAGGTAGAAACTGGTGTGTTCCAACGTTACGAGTCCTACGGCCTCTGTATCTCATCGCATCATATGATGTACAGGCTTAATGATCCCTGTAGTTATTTCTGCTTTGGCCTAAAATGATGCAACTTTGTTAGTCCTCTACTGTTGTTTAGTTCGTAGCACTATGACTTGTTGTTGTAACTTTTTCTTATCTGTAGCCTTAGCCATTTTCTTAGCTAAGGGAAACTTATTCATTGCATTCTTCAGCTGAGTTTCTTCTGTCTCAGTAGTACGCAGCTTCTCTATGACTATATCTAGCTCCGCATCGTTGATCAATGGTTCCCATGTGTGAGAAACTTGTTTGATGGCCTTGGAACACAGTTTCTCTTCCTCTTATAATTTCTTCGCAGATTCTGGTGCTATTTCCCTCTTTTCTTGGTCTAAAAAGTTACTTCTTTGTAGTGGTAGGACCGACGAGAGGGAAAAGCTCATTGACATCAGCAATTATATCCAGTACTTCTTGGAAATCTGAAGACAGAATCCCACGTGCTCTCCTAGACATTATTTTCTTTGACTTCTTCCTCCCCATAGCAAGAACGTTTTCAACAACTTCTTCTTCATTTTCGATGATATCTTCCACCTCATCTGCTTCCCTCAAGTAATCATCACCAAATATATCGTGTGCTTCTTGTATAGTTGATGGCGATGTTGTAGGATCTCATCGTTGTTCACTGTTATCCAAGCTCTCTTTCGGACTAACGGATTTTACCAATGGATGCTTGGAATTCTGTTGGGTCTACCCGTGAGTGTGTCTTATGGTTTAGGTGGAATATCACTTGGTATCTGAATTTCAAGCACTTCTTCTTCGCCTTCCATCATTAGTGATGAGACAAATTTCTTCTTGCAGGTACCAAACCATTTCTTCTTTGACGAACTACGTGGGTCAGGTCGTAACCTTACTTCAAGGATGACTGGAACTTGTTCAGTTTCCAGTCTAGCCCCTTCCTGTGGTGGAACATACCTAGGGGTGTCTTCCATAATGAGTGTGGGTGATGCAGTATCAACAAAGGATTCTATAATTGTGCTTGTAATGGAAATCGAAATAACCATGCTACGTGAAAAACTCAGTTAGGCTCTTGTAGTTGCAAACAACAATTTCTCTTCTCGAATGCATCAGAATGAAATGAAACTTGGGAGTGAAGCTTGATAAAATCCACCTATTGAATCATTCAGTCCTTCACACATGTGGACAATCAATGGAAAGGTAGTCGATGAGACAAAAGGGGTGTTGCTTCAGTACAATATTTTACTGGTGTTGCTTCAGCCCATCTGATTAGGTAGTCGATCGAAGTAATTATATATCTAGCATCTGTGTGCTTCCCTGTTGGACTAATAGGGACAAAAAAATAAATGTCCCGTTTATTGAATGCTTTTAGATTTATCTCTGGTACTAATAGCACTTCATCTCATTGCGATCACTTTCCAGTTCTTTGTCAGACATCATAGCTACGACATTATTCTCGAGCATTAGCATGCATGGTGGGCCACAACAATCATGCTTGCAACATATTTTGCACTGTACTTTTTCCAAAAAAAATTTCCTCCTGTGACACCATCACACACTTCATTTAGTATCACCGATCACTCGTGTTCCAAGACAAAGTGACGAAGAATCTCATCAGGGCCCATTTTATATAACTGTCCAGTGATCAACTGGAAGTCTGCAACTTGCACAACTAATTGTTTATTCTGTGTCGTAGTAAATTCAGCTATTGGATAAGCCATGCTAACAAATTGTATGATGTCTCTGTACTGGTCCTCAAAAATTGTTATTACAAATAGTTGCACATCAGGGAAACTATTGTAGAGGTTACTAGGTTTGTCGCCACTTTCAATCCTTTACAGATGGTCTGGTCTTGAATTCAATCGATCGGGTTTAACAATGAATTTAATGTCAAAATCCTAAAAAAGGATAAGCCACTGAAAATGCTCCCCCCCAACACTGGATTGTTAACTTGGTATTTCAATTCTGAATGGTATGTGTACATTTTAAAATGTACACCTAGTAAGTAGCGTCTGACTTTCTACATAGTGTATAACATAGCTAATCCTTTTATTTCCATCGTGGTATAGTTATTCTCTGTTGTTGACAGTTTTTTGTTAGCAAAGGCAATAGGATGATCAATCAACCCTTTGTCAGAATGCGCTAGTACCACATCGAGCGCGACAGACAACGCATCGACATGTACATGAAATTTCTTTTAATATTCTGGAAATACAAGTATGGGCGTTGTAACCATCTTGTTCTTTAAAGTGTCCATACTCTCTTAGCAATTTTTTAACGGTCGAACTTAACATCTTTCTTCAATAACTTCTCCATCAGAGAGGTCACCTCTTCATACCCTTTGATAAATTTTATGTACTATCATGTGTGTCCCAATTTAGCTCTCAATTGCTTCGTTGTTGTAGGTAGTGGTAGGTCGACGATAATCACAATTTTGGTAGGGTCGACCAAGATTCCATTGTGACAAACTACATGACCCAACAGAATTCCAAATGGGGCAAAAAAGATACCTTTATTTAAGTTCAATGAAATTTGATATTGTCGACAATGTTCCAGCATCATCCTAAGGCTCTCAATATGATCCTTAATGATCCCAAATACTATCCAATCATCGAAGTAGACCTTAAGAAATTTATGAATAAAATATTAGAATTCAACTACTACTATCCTGGAAAAAATAGTAGGAGCATTCTTGATTCCAAAGGGAATTACTGTGTATTGGAAACAACCCCACTCCATCACAAAGGTTTTCTTGTGTTAGTATTCCTTTGAAATTCCAATCTGATGGTATCCAAAGAACCCATCAGTGAACGAATAAATTTCTTGACCCCCGACACTTTCCAGTACCTCATCTATATAATATTTTACTGGTGTTGATAAGTCGAACTCCATTTCATTTAGTATATGGATAAGAAGCTATGATTCCCATGGAATACATTGTACCCAGCCTAAGCTTTGTTGCAATCATGGAGAGGGAAGATGTTGGTGCTGTCAAGGAAAGACTGTCGTAGCTGATACAGTCGGAAGAAGATCATTATGTTGCAAGATATCAGGAAAACATTGAGAAGGAATGACATAAAGTATGGCATGATCGCCACATCAAGAAAAAACAATTTTAGGTCAGTGGACTTGTTCTTATGCATGATAAAATATTGTTCAAGCAACTCGGTAAGCTAAAAACACACTGGTTAGGACCGTATATTGTCGTGCATATCACTGACGGAGGAGTAGTGCAATTGCAGAAATTGGATGGAACACCTGTCAGAGGACTGGTAAATGAAATTCAGCTAAATCCTTATTAGGATAGTCTTGACTTTATCGAATAAAAAAAAAGGATAAAAGAAAGGAAAAGGTAAACCCTCTGAAATTTTTTGTCTTAACTATAGGAAATCAGCTGTCACAAAAGAAAATACCATTGCAGATTGCTAATATGCCACAGACAGAGGAAAATTATCGCATAAACTTTGTCTTTTGTAGAAAGAGAAAGAAGGGCAAAGACATTTTATCTATTGCAAGAAAAGGAATCTGTCTAAGGAAGGATACCGGTCTCAAGAAACAATGATGATGTTGCAATATGAGTTTGAGTCACATAAATGACAGTTGTCCATCATTAATTTGAAAATCCCGAGAGATTTTGGTGGTGTACTTTTTGGGTCACTTCGGTCATTATTGCACCATAACTAAAACTGGCGTGACAGGTGACTAGCAGTTTCCTTGTAATGATTCGAAAGTTTGGCCCATGTGACAAAAATGAAGGACTAACAATATTTTACTGGTGTTGCTTCATCCCATCTGGTTAGGTAGTCGATCAAAGTAATTATATATCTAGCACCTGTGTGCTTCCCTGTTGGACTAATAGGGCCAAAACATCAATGTCCTATTTATCTAATTCTTGCAGAGTTATCTCTGGTACTAATAGCATTTCATCTCGTCGCGATGACTTTCTAGTTCTTTGACAGACATCATAGCTGCAACATTATTCTCGGGCATCAACATGCATGGTGGGCCACCACAATCCTGCTTGCAATATCTTTCACACTATACCTTTTCCAAAAAAGTGTCCTCCTATGACACCATCATGCACTTCATTTAGTATCATCGGTCGCTCATGTTCCAAGACACAGTAATGAAGAATCTCATCAGGGCCCAGTTTATATAACTGTCTAGTGATCAACTGGAAGTCTGCAACTCACACAACTAACTGTTTATTCTATATCGTAGTAAATTCATCTAGTGGATAACCAGTACTAACAAATTGTATGATGTCTCTGTACTGGTCCTCAAACATTGTTATCAAAAATAGTTGCACATTAGGGAGACTATTGTTGAGGTTACCAGGTTTGTCGCCACTTTCAATCCTTGACAAATGGTCTAGTCTTGAATTCAATCGACCGGGTTTAACAATGAATTTAATGTCAAATTCTTAAAAAAGGATAAGCCACTGGAAAATATTCCCCCCCAAAACTGGCTTGTTAACTTGGTATTTCAATTCTAAATGGTATGTGTACATTTTAAAATGTACACCCAGCTAGTAGTGTCTGGATTTCTGCAGAGTGTATACCATATCTAATCCTTATCTTTCTGTCATGGTATAGTTATTCTCTCTTGTTGACAGTTTTCTGCTAGGAAAGGCAATAGGATGATTAATCGACCCTTTGTCAGGATGCACTAGTACCACATCAAGCGCGACAGACGACACATCGACATGTACATGAAATTCCTTTTAATAGTCTGGAAATATAAGTATGGGCGTTGTAACCATCTTATTCTTTAAAGTGTCCATACTCTCTTAGAAAAAAATTTCCACTCGAAGTTAACATCTTTCTTCAATAAATTCTCCATCAGAGAGGTCACCTTTGCATACCCTTTGATAAATTTTATGTACTATCATGTATGTCCCAATGTAGCTCTCAATTGCTTCGTTGTTGTGGGTAGTGGTAGGTCGACGATAATCACAATTTTGGTAGGTTCGACCAAGAATTCATTGCGACAAACTACATGACCCAACAGGATTCCAAACAGGGCAAAAAAGATACATTTCTTTAACTTCAGTGAAATTTGATACTGCTGACAACATTTCAACATCATCCTAAGGCTCTCAATATGATCCTTAATGATCCCAAATACTATCCATTCATCAAAGTAGACCTCAATAAATTTATGAATAAAATATTAGAATTCAGCTACTACTATCCTGGAAAAAATCATGTAGGAGCATTCTTGAGTCCAAAGGGAATTACCGTGTATTGGAAACAACCCCACTCTGCCGCAAAGGTTGTCTTGTGTCAGTATTCAATCTGATGGTATCCAGAGAACCCATCAGTGAATGAATAAATTTCTTGACCCCCGACACTTTCCAGTTACTCATCTGTATATGGAGTTGGAAATGGGTCATGTAAACAAGCATCGTTCAATTTTATTAAGTCACCACAAATCCACACTTCACCAATAGTATTTTTATCTTAACTACTATTGGACTAATCCATTCTTATTCTTCTATAAGTTCTATGATACTTGCATCCAGCATTCAATCCAGCTCTGCCTTGACTTTTTCCTTATACCATGAATTCAATCGGTATGGTCAGTGCTTGATAGCTTTTGTGTTAGGATTTAAATGTATCTTAATTTCTCCAATGTCTCCGACAATCCCTTTCATCTCTAAGAATTCCATAGGGAACATATCTTGAAACTCATGCAAAATATTTGTGATTTTCTCAACAATTTCATCATCCCAGTAATCTCCAATATTGGAAAATTTTGGATTCTTTGGAGTGCCAATATTTACTATTTTGATTTTTAGTGGATTCAGAAATTGGTTGCTAGAAATACCAAATTATTCCATTACACACGTACCTTCAGACTCATGTATGTTTATGTAGAGTGGGTCATCGTTTTTAGGTTCTCCCATCACATTGCATCACTCCATCCAGTGTTAAATCATTGCACCACACTAATTGAAGTTTGTCATTGCGACATGGATATCTTCAAATATGTTTATCTTGATTACTTGCAATGCAGCATCAATCAATGGATGATCATCAAAAAATTCAAATGTATCAATCTAGTAGCTAATTTATCCCATTCAATGGTTCCTCATATCAGTTCAATTGATTTATACCAGATACTTACTATCATGTCTAACATCTGTACGAACTGATGAACCCATTCTTGGTGCGGACATGCTCCCATGTCGCATGACAATACTCAATATGGTCGGCAGAATAGTCAATCCTGTATATTTTTTACCAGTATAAATAATCTCTTCTTTGAACCTTATCTCCAACAATATTCGGCATTATGGCCAATCAGAGATATATTCTTTATGTGTGACCCACCATAAGGCGGGTGTAGCTTTCAGCAAAAATTCCAAGGCGGACAAGCGTTGATGTTCTGTGACATTTTTATTCAAACTATGTTAGAAAAGATGCAAGGTTAAGTAAACCTTCATAGGTAGGTATCTCACTTTCCTCAGCTCCTACCCGTTGGACAGACTGTGTAATTCTTTCTCACTTTCTCATGGATACTTCGTGCATCCAATTTAGCTAGTTTTCCAATGCTTCACCGGAATCTGACGTACAGGAGCTAATACTTCACCAACTAATATTTTGTCACATGTTGGATTTACATAGTCGTCCCTTGTAGATGTGATGTTATAAATATGGTCAATATAGTCGCCTTTCCCTTCACTCTCTACTGGCTCAACGTATCTCTGGCCTTCTAGCGGATCAATTGGTGTGACCACCCTTATCTTTGAATATTCCAATGATAAGATTATTTTCTTAAAATTGATGATGGTCTAATTATCAATTGAACAATCGATCCCAAAAAGTGCAGGATATAGGTTTATGTCATTGACAATTTCGATTACTTCAAAATCAACATACGTTCTCAGGCCTTCTACCTCGACGTCCACTTGAGTCAATTAACCAATATGTAGGAATTTTGACTAATTTTCTAATCTGAGCTGAATGGGAGACCAATCCAATTGTTGTTATTCCATACTTTCCCATGTTTGTCTTGTTAGAATTTTGACGTCAGATCCCAAATCTAGGATAATGCAATCCATATCATAATCTCCTATATGGGAAGTCATTCTTAACTCGAGACCGGTCTTTAATATTTTTCCAACATGGTTTATTATTTTGTCTAGTCACACTTCTTCTTGATTTTCTTCTATTAGAGTTGTCAATTTTGCGACAACATAATTATCGTGTACTAGCGATAAGAAACTTTTGAAAAATTATTTAAGTTTACTAACCTTTCACGTTGGTTGCTTTCGAAATAGCTAATCGAACATTTCAAGCATCTCCCTTATCGGTATTATTGGCAATGTAGGAGAAAACGTCAACACTTGATTCTTGTCAATGAATCTTGTTCATGCGTAAAATAATACTTCCTTTTCTCTTTCAACGTTGAACGACACTTTACTATGTGTTGTTGGTCGCACATGTGGTTAGTCGCATTGTGTATCTTGGTCTGCTCCAGTCGCAACACCTCCTCTTGTCACAACAATAATATTTGCTTCTCTCGGCTCAACAGAAATCATCTAGATATTCTAGTTGGTATTTGGGTTAGGATTTTGTAGAGGGCTGGGATTTCCCATAATTCTAACCTACCACTTCGCAATCAACTCCGGACATTGTTCGACAGTATGATCAAAAAGGATTTACAATACGAACATGTCTTTGTAGGGATTTGACAGTCCCTAGCAAAATGTCATGATTTTCCACGATTATAACATATGATTTGGCCTCTTCCACAACTAAATCCTTCTCCTTGTTGTTGTCCTCGACCTCAAAAATTTCCATCCCCCTTGGTTGAGGGTATTGTTGTTGTTGATACTAATTTTTTTGATATTGGGGTTAAGGATACAGATTTTGTTGATATTGGGCTGATGTATATTGATCTTGTGCTTTCTAATCTTGCATCTACTCTTCATTCTTCATCAAATAGGTGTCCACCATTTTCTCTTACAACATCTTGAAATATCTTCATCCTTCTCATCATGGCCTGTATATTTACAAAATTTATAGTACAGACTAATCAGCGTACTTACAATCTTCTGTAAGTATAAACACTCTTCTGACTGGTGGCCTCTATTCTAGCATATTCTACACCAAGGAATCCCTTGTGCATTTATTGGATTCGGCATTCCTGTTGCGACATAGTTCATGAACTTCAGGAAATTGTCCTTATGGTGTCCTTCAGTTCTACAACTGGTACACCATATTTATTCTTGGACTTCCTTCCCTTTCTTAATGTCCTGGAGTTGCAGTGTAAGGTTAGCTAGTTGCGACTGAATATGCATCATTCCTGCACCAGTGTCTCCAATTGGTGAGGATTCCAACTTCATTGATATCTCAAGAGCTTTAGTCTATGACACAATCTTCCATTGCATCAACAAATTTTAGATGTGTAGAAAAAACACCGCAATTAACCATTCCTTGTGCTATACATTCGACATCTGAAAGCTTACTTTAGACATTAATGTCAAATCTCTGGTCAAAGTCCCATACAAACTCTATAGACAATTGCTTAATCTATTTAATCTCTGCAATACACTGAGAGTTAGATTTAGGTTTTCTAAATTCATTTATTAATCTCACCTAAATTTGGTCGAGCATGTTTAGTGTGACTCCTGTCAGAACCACATAAAACTTCATATACCAGTTGAGTGCACGACCCCTCAGATTCATTATCATTTGTGCCTTCTTTATAGCATCATCTTAGAATTTTCATTCAGTCCATACGGCTTTGCATAGAAATCAATGTTTCTTTATGTCTTCTAACCCATTTCCATTGAATATCAACAACTTAATATCGTTTCCACCCATTATATTGACTCTTGGTACATCTAGACAAAACGTTTGGCTAGAAGGACTCCCTTGTCCTATATTTCCACTATTATTGTTTGTTATATTTACAAATCGACTAGGAGATGATATTTTGGATCTTACCTCTGGAAATGTATGTGGGGTTGTAGGTTTACCATACTCGTACTCTAAATATGGAGCTTCTACTTCTTCTTCTTCTTCTCTTCCTGATATAGGTTGATATCCCTCTTCTTCGTCGTGAAAACCTTCATCAGAGTGTGATGTCAACTCGTAGTATTATCCTCTAGTCGTACTGCAACTTCCTCTTCTTGTAACAGTTCTTCTTTTTCCCAACCAAAATTTCCTTCCACTTCTTAGATGCCCACCTTCTAGTGCAGTTCCACTATCAGCAAGGAGCATCTTAGCTTACTTTGCTCCATTTTTCATGCACTTCTTCTGCAACATAACCCAACTATTTATATACAGTTATTTATTCGTCGGACTTTATTCTCGGGATTCTTTTTTTACATACAAGCATATTTATTCAAGTTCTTAAAGATGCCAAGTATCTTCCTCGTGGTCCTTCGAAAAAAATTATTTTCGCTTCACTATATGATGTTATTGTGTCAACAACAAACTCAGTAATGTATTCCTCCAAAATACTGTCTACCCAAAAATGTACATCCCTTGACACTGAGCTGCTAATACTCTTCAGTCATTGAATTAGCTGAGGATTCCACTCTGTCAGTTCTCCCCCTTGGAAATTTTTTTGTTGGGTCTCTAGCTTCGACAACCACTCATACAACACAACGGGAAAATTGCAAAATAAAATTTCATGAATATATGTATAGAGGTATCTCTCCAACCACTTGGTCGGATTCAATCGTGATCCTTCATTTTCTTCTTGTGTAAACTCTAATGCTTTAGAATCCAACCACTCTTGAATTTCCAGCTTGGTCTGATGCCAAAACATATCCCTTGCCACAATCATTCAGGGTCCCGACAATGGAACCATTTGTTGTCATTTCACCCTTCGACTGAGGTTCATACCTTCTTTGTACGACAACAAATCCCAAGATATCGGCTCGATAGAGTAAGTCTCAGTCAATAGTGTTAGTTTTTCTATATCTTATTAGCTTAATTAGGATCTTTATCTAAAATAATAACAAGTACAACAAGATTCATAAGATATAACAGATATACAAGACACAAAATATTTTCATTAGGGAAACCATAAAGGAGAAAACCCCTGCAAACTTTCTCAAAATAGTATAGTCACAAAGACTGTGTCATAAGATGATCAAACCCAGTAATAAGAAGTCTTCGAAAGCTATTTATCTCTCCTCCCTTCTCTCTCTCTCTCTCTCTCTCTCTCTCTCTCTCTCTCTCTCTCTCACACACACACACACACACACANGGAGGGAACCTCCATAGTTATACCTTTCAAGTGACTAACCTATTACATCACTGGGGCCGATGTGTTTCCCTAACAAGGCCGAATTCTCCTAGAGAGACTCCAAATGCACATTACATGATGTTACACTGGGGACTATTTCCCTGACTTACAAGAGAGGTTGTATCTCAAGGTCTAGACACAATAAAGACATCTTTCAAGGAGGCAAACACATATCTAATGGAGGTACAACAACATACAATGATAATATACATCAGAATATATTCTGAAGTTACAAATACATCAACAATCCCTCTTAACAAGGGAGGTATTATCTCTCTTCCACAATCATCAATACATCTAGTCAAGTATTTATCATGGAGTCATCATCATATTTGTTTCCATCATCATCTTCTTATCAATCATTGAACGGTACTATCTCTCATTGGAAGTTTCTATAGAGCCAACCCTTTTTCATGTTGGGTGTAGGCCTAGTCCTCATCTAGGTCTTCATCAAATCTCTAGCAAGTAATCACATAGGAAATTTCTAGGACCTTCTTTACATTGCCATGGAAATAACCTACGTCTCCTACCTTTATCTCGGCATGCCCAGTTCAACTCTCTTATCATGCACAAAAAAAAACAAAACATAGCACACAAAGCACAGCCCAGATGCATACCACTTGATTTTTTGTCACTATAGGAGTAAGTCAAGATATTTTCACATCATCAAGGCAACCTGTAGCTTATACTATGTGAGAATTTACTACGAGCACACTCAGTACATTACGTCTCTACACGGTCAACCTGTGTTCTAACAATAAAAGAGAACCGCTTAGATTCACCTCATGTACTTCGTGACCTTATCATCTCAACATGGGAACACACACATATATAGATATATATGTAAGGAATGATTACAACAAAACAACCTACTACACCGGGACTTTAAGTTCTAAGTCAAAATCAAAGACTTATTACATCTGAACAACCTGCATCCAATATATTTTCTTTTTAGACATCCTTCGGGGTGTATTACATCTGAGTAACCTACATACCATGCCGGGGGTATTTTTACACTCAGAAAACCCACATTACTTATTACATTCGAGTAACCTACATACCACGCCAGGGCTCATAGTTACACTCGAATAACTTGTCTCAAGACTGATTACATCAAAGGATAACCTGCGAGCTTCGCCATGACTGATTACGTCCGAGCATCCTTCTTCACCAGGATTTTTCCTGTTCGAAAAACCTGTCTCATTTCCCATGTGATATATTATGCAGCTGTGTCTTCTGGTCTCTTGTTATTTATAACATAGAAACATATTAGGATTGATTACATCCAAGGATAACCTGTGAGCCTCACCAGGGCTTATTACATCCAAGTACAACCTACAGGACTAATTACGTCTGAGAAACCTAGAATATTCGCCAGGATTTTACGCTTAGACAACCTGTCTATCCATCTATTCTAGAAGACATCACTCCCTCTTTCAAGGGGTCTTGTTCTAGATCACACGAAGTCTTTCTTTAAAGTACTTGAACTTCACTCTGGCTAGAAGCTTAGTAAACACATCAGCTATTTGCTTGTCCATTTCCATATCCTGGAGTTTCACCGATCCTCTCTGCACCATATCCCTGATATAGTGGAACCTGATCTCTATGTGCTTCGACTTGTCATGGAACACAGGGTTCTCCGAGAGCTTCATGCAACTCTAATTGTCGCATATGATACAATTCACATCCAACTGGAGATCAAATAAGTCAGATAGTATCTTTCATAGCCACACTTCCTCGCAACTAGCCGAGCAAGTGGAAACATACTCTCTCTCAGTTGTACTCAACACCATTCATGATTTCTTCCTTCTAAACTAGGAGATCATGCCAGATCCCAAATTGAAGCAGCGACCTAAAGTGCTCTTCATGTCAGTGGGACTACCTGCCCAATATGAATCAACATAACCATGTAGGTTAATATTCTCATTTGCGTCATATTTGAGCCCATAATCCACGGTACCTTTTAGGTACCTTACTACATGCTTTGCATCTATCAGGGGAACATGTCTCAAATCTGTCAGTAACTGGCTCAGGTTGTTCACCACAAATCATATGTTTGGTCTCGTATTCGTCAAGTACAACAATGAGCCAATCATCTGAATATACATCATGGCATGAACTGAATCAGATGAAGCATCACTCAGAAGATTCAATTTAGATGCCATAGGTGTGGCTATTTCCTTGCAGTCCAACATTCTGAATCTCTTCAGAATCTCCACTGCATACTTTCCTTGACCAAGGAAGATCCCATATGCACTTTTCCACACATCCATGCCTAAGAAGCAGTGCATCATACCTAGGTATTTCATCTCGAACTCTATAGCAAGTCTCCTCCTTGCATATTTAATGAGTTCCTCTTTGCCTGTTAGGAATAGGCCATCAACATATCACACAAGAATCACTGGTCTTCCTCCTTGAATATTGAAGTAAAGGTTGGAATCTGCTTTACTCTTGGTAAATCCTAGGCTCATAAGGAAGCTATCCATCATGTCGTACCATGTCCTCGGTTCCTATTTCAATCCATACAATGCCTTCTTCAATTTTCACACATGGGTTTGTCTGTCATGTGTCTCGAATCCCAGTGGTTGTTCCACGTACACTTCCTCCTCAACTACACCATTCAAGAAAGTTGTCTTGACATCCATCTGGTGTATTTTCTATTTCATAACTGCTGCCAATGCAAGTATGGATCTGATGGAGGTGTACCTCGCCACGGGTGCAAATGTCTCTTCATAGTCTATGCCTTGTGCTATGAACCTTGCCTTGTATTTCTTGATTCTGCCATATGTAGCATGCTTGATCTTATAGATCTACTTTGAAGTCACGATAGACTTCTTTTCCAATCTTAGAACTATCTCCCAGACATCATTCTTCATGATCGACTGGTATTCCTTGATCATAGAATCCCTCCATTCTTTCTTTTCTGCAGCCTCTTCATAGGTGGAAGGCTATTTGTAAATGACGTCACACAGCAGGGCCACATAGCTATTGTAGGGATTTTCCCTTTTAATTTTTCTATGTATTCTTTCTGGAGCGCCATACCTTTCTGCTTCTTGTATGAGCTCCCATGCCCATGCTGGTTTCCTCTTGTGGGAGTCTTTCTTGAGGACTGTCTCTACGGGCTCTTTTTGTTTTTTCATATCATGATCTTCATGGTCTTCTGGAATTGCTTCTCTAATTTCCATACCTCGGTCTCTCATTTATTTAGGTTCCTCATCCTCTTGAATAGGTATCCTTTTGGATCTGAAGTATGCTTAGTCTTCATCAAAGGTTGCATCTCTACTGATGTCGGTATTCTTGAATTCTGGGAAGTATATTCGTTAGGCCTTTGATGTGTGACTGTATCCTACGAATATACCCTTCATCTAAGAAGGATTGAGCTTGGTCCTACTCTCCTTCGGGATATGTATGTACACCAAGAAACCAAATATTCTCATATGGATGACTTCTGGTTTCTCTCCTGAGAAATCCTCTTTCGAAGTCTTGTTGTCAAGTACTCGATGAGGAGTACGGTTATGTACATACATAGTTGTCCTTGCTTCCTCTGCCCAAAGGTGTATAGGAATATCCTGGTCATGTAGCATAGCTTTTGTTGCTTCCATGATGTTTTGGTTCTTTCGTTCCACAACCCCATTCTGTTGAGGATTGTATGGAGTGCTCAACTCCCTCTTAATCCCAGATTTTCTGCAATGTTCCTTGAATTCTTCCAAGGTGAATTCTCTGCCATTATCTGACCGTGGAGTCTTGATATTCCTTTTAGTTTGGTTCTCAAATAAGTATTTATATTCCTTAAGCTTACAAAATACTTCATTTTTCCCTTTCAAGAAATATATCCAAGTCTTACGTGAGAAATCATCTATAAAAGGAAACATAGTCCACATACCTGCTTAATGAGCTAGAAGAAATGGGTCCACATACATCTGAGTGTATTATCTCCAGTATTCCTTTAGCCTTGCTCTCACTGCTGGGAAATGTCTTCTTCACATTCTTTCCTTGTGCACATGCTTTGAAAAATCCTTCATGCTTTTCCTAGATCTCTGGGAGTCCAAAGACTACTTTGCTTTCTATCGATAATGCTCTGTAGTGCACATATGCAATCTTTATGTGCCACAGTTTGCTTCGTTCAATTGACTCATGAACCAGTGCTTGTTTAGACTGCCCCTTTTGCTTGTACAAGCATCTATCTTCTTCTTCAATCATTGTTGCATCATCTATTGTCTTCCCTCTAGGCCACATCAGAACTTGGCCATCGACAAATGCAACTCGCATTCCCTTTACAGCTAATGCAGAGATGGAGAGAATATTATTCTTCAAACCTGGAACATATAGCACATCCTTCATCTTTAAGGATTTCCCAAAGTCTAGCTTGTATGAAGCATCTCCACTCCCTTTTATGGGGTATTGGTAATCATCCCCAAGTTTTACCTTGTGAGGTTACTCATGTTCATACATATTGAAAAATGATTCCTTGTATTTTTTCATGTGTTTAGAAGCTCCACTATCCACAAGCCAATCATTTCTTCCATGTGAGATAGTGTCGGTAAGTGTTGAGATTACCACATACTCTTCATCTAAATCATCCTTCTCTCTTATGAATATTTTGCTTGTTGGTTCATTGTCTTGTCGAGCGAAATGTATGATAGTAATTTCGACATAAATTATCAATCCGGGAAGATCGTAAACTTAGATGCGCAAGTAAAATATATGGAGAGGGACACTAACCTATTCTAATGCTTGAAAAGGAAACATACATGTGACTGAAATTGAAAACATATGCGACTGAAATTGAACCTAGTTTAAGAAAGCAAGAAATGTCATGAAAATAAATTTAATCTACGAAAGCATGAAATTACGTAACATAA
The DNA here is from genome assembly GCA_001517045.1 of Pseudotsuga menziesii. NCBI lineage: Eukaryota > Viridiplantae > Streptophyta > Pinopsida > Pinales > Pinaceae > Pseudotsuga > Pseudotsuga menziesii. The sequence continues at coordinate 372,336 of LPNX010549531.1, forward strand.
ACTTAACTAAGAAAGCATAAAATTGCATGAAATAGACTAATCCAAAATAATCAACATTTGAGCTCACATAAAATCAACACTTCTAACTCATAATAAATAAATCAAAATCAATATAGGGAGATGAAAATGCTTGTATTAAGCCATGAATCCATTACAAAATTATCAAATCTCAAATCCATGACTAACTCTAAGAAGACATAAATTATTTCTCTATTTCCACACCGCTAAAGAGGCCTCCTCCCTACATGAGGAGAGAACCCTCTTATTTATACATGAATGTTTTGAATAAGAAGATAATCAACTCATAATTACATATCCAGTTTTCTCTCAACCTATACCTTCAAATCCTCCATAATATCTTGGATAAGATATTCTATCTCCATGATCTTCTCCTTTAAATATGATTGAATCATTATCCCAAATATTCCTCAAATTTTCAAAGCTTGAAGATGAAATTCGAATTTGAGGCTAGATGTTGACTTTTGGCCTTGTTAAAGTCTTCAAATCATCCTGAAAACATCATAAAACTCATCCAAATTTGAGATATAATGAAAATATGTTAATTTTCTTAATATTTAACCACAAATTCTATCAAAATACTTAAAAATAAACAAAATGGAAAATAACAAGGTAACCCATATTTATTTATGAAAATGGCATAAGGAATGGTTAATGGAGTGATGAACAGGGATGGGTGTGAGCAATAGTGAAGGGAAAATATGATGAAAATACGACATTTGGGGGACCAAACATTCCCCCCAATTGAACTTGTTGCATGTCCTCATGCAACTATGCATAAACTTTTTGAGTTCTTAACTTTGGCTTTGCATGATAATATTTTTAACAATAAATCATTCCATGATGTGAAATACATAAGTAGCAATTGATTTTACATATGGTTGGTTCTTGTGTGACAACCATGAGAAATGTTGGTTCTTGTGTTAATAACATTCATTTCTTTTACTTGTTTTCTTATGGTTGGTTCTTGTGTGACAAACATGAAGATGACAAATGTTGGTTCTTGTGTAAACAACATTCATTTGTTTTTATGGCTGCAATACAGAAGATTTGAAAGTACAATGCACTAAAAATGATAAGACATCCATGTACATTAGAAATCCTTTTCTTCATGTTTATTAATCATGTAAAAAATGGAATCAAGTTGTAATAAAGTGCATTTTGGAAGAGACATGTTGGTCAATGGTAAATGAGATGAATGGTAAGTGTAAAATAGAATAAATAGTAATGAATATACTCCCCCCCCCCCAACTGAAGATGTTTTAGGATCATGAAAATGAGTAAGGTAATGTAACATAATGAGGGAATTTTCCAAATTCATTCATTTTCTAGCATTCAAGGAATTACATGGTTAAATATTAGAAAACAACATACCTCCACTTACCCAAAAAGTTGATGAACTGTGCAATTAGGATGTGACTGATGATTCTGCTGGATCTGAAAAAGATGAAAGTGGAAATGTGGTACTCTCATATGGCTAGAAGTATGTTGCTGCAAAACTATTGATGGATTCATGAAAAATATATATTCTTCACCTGCTATAAAACCCGATGGTACAATTCTTACCATGCGAATAAATGTGTCGATGTCAAGCATGGAAAGAAGTCATTGGATCACCGGCCATTGAGGGATGTCGTTAACCAATGCGAGGGAAACTCACCATTGATGTCAATGAGTGCCAAGGTACCCAAAGTACATCTTGCGAAGTGCGAATAAATGAGTTGGTGTCAAGCCACTTGCAAGATCCAACGATCAAGGTACATTGATGTATTCCCATGATTGTTAGCAAGAAAAATTGTCATTAAGGCATGCAAGCCTCAAGGTACTCAAAAAGGAACTCTAGTCTCTATCCCAAATACGGTACTGAGGTCGATTAGGCAAGACTTGTTGAAAGGTGGGCCTTAAGGAATCCCACATCAGTCAACGTGAGTTTATACAAAAATATTGGCGGGACTAGGATGAAAATATCTCAATAGCAACAGTGTTTATGGCAAGGAAAACAAAGCAATGTAATCATGGAAAGAGAGTTGAATGGTTTTATTCATAAGGAAAAAAATGAATTGAAGATGAAGCAAAATGTATGTGACTCAGAAATGTAGACATGCGGGAAGTCATGATGTGTTAGGAAATGAAACAGTAGACTCCAACATGGATGACTGATCAGCTTTGAAAGGAGAAGGGAAAGTGATCATGTCATGGTGTAATTGGCTTCTGAAAGGTTGTTGTGTAGCAGAAAATGTCATGACATATGTGAGGAAAAATCTAGCTCCTTCAAGCCTTCAATAAAGCATTTTTTTTTGAAATTTTTTTGTGATTCTCAAATATCACTTTGGAATGAAACACGAGCATCTTCGAACCTGAAAGATGTTAGTACTAATCTTGCAATCAAACTCGTGAGATCATCGTAAAATGTTGAAATAAGTACAAATGCAAGCAAATCAAAATTCAAAAATAAAGTCCATTTTTACTTGTTGTCGTGGCGTGCTTGTCTCATCGTCAATTTCCACTTGAAGTGACTCCAAGAAACAACTTAGCATAAAAAAACATTGTTTTGATATTGTTTGCAAAAACAATTGAAATCCATTTGCAATTTTATTTCTATTTTATGTATAATTTTTTTACAAAAAAATTATTTACAAAGTTTTTATTGTTTTATTTAGTTTTCCATTTTTTTCTTATTTATTATATTTTTTATTTTAAATTTTATATTACACACCAAATAATAAAAGAATGTAAAGCATCTATTTTTATTTTTTTTGTAATGTTTATTTTAATTTTTTTATTTTTTTTTGCTTTGAACAAAAATAATCAAAACCAAAACAATAATGCAAATTACAATGGGAAAGTTATAATAATACAAAAACCCTATGTTACAAATTGTAATCGCCATACATAAATCATTCAAAACATTAGAACTAGATGATGGATGCCTGTAACTCCTTGATTGTTAGTCTGATTTTGTTGAGAGCTAGACAGTGCCAACCCAAACTGAACGATGTTTGAATCTGCTTGGTATAAATCTTCATCCAGATAATTTCCATTGACTAATCATCTTTAAATCTCGGTTGCATGTCAATCTCTTTGGGATGGTCTGATTGACTCTTTATACACATACCTACCCCCTTAGCGTTATATATAGCTCGAGCCTAATCCCTTGACCCCTTATCCTATTATCGTGATCCTTGAATCGTTATACCTTTCCCCTTGAGACAACTACACCTGACCGGAACGAGGAGCTCTTGTAAGGCGAACGAAATTAGGCGAGTCAGGACAATAGACAATTATGAATTCCTGGCTAAACTTTAGCACAAAGAATACACAGAATAAGGCTTCTCTTTTAAACCCGTTAAAATGGACATTTATAACTGTGGATAGATATACACACATGAAACCCTGAAAAGAAATGAACAAAATGATAAATGGTACTGCATTGGGAAGGGAATATGGAAGAGATATTATAATAATACAACTTCTAGGAAGCGCTTGAAACTAGCCTCAACAATGCGAAGAATACGCAATGGATGCAAAGTGCCTAAGCAGAGTTTTCAAAGAAAAACCCATTGTTATCTTACAGCTCAAAGTCATCTTCCAACTTCCTTGTTTGGGACACAACCTCTTCTTCATCACTGTCGATCACAAAATAAGGATTGTGCCCAATCGGATGGAACCTATAACCAGTGAACACATAGAACACAAGGGTTTCCAATCCTAAAACTAAAACGCTAGTCCAGGAATATTGGTAAGTAGTTATAGTGATCAGAACATAAACTAAAACATGTGTAAAGTAAATATAGCAGGCCACCACAATATATTACTACCTGGACAAAGTAAACTTCGTCATATTTGCCATTTCCTCTTCAATCTATTCCTCTGCTACTAGCATGTTTTCTTTGGTTCTTAGTCAATGGTATCAGGGACTGTATATGCATCGTATATATCTTTATATCCCGCTTCTGCTCGGATCAATTCCACAGGATCATGGTCAATTGGCTCTTGAATTCTCTATTAAACTCATAATTACAGATCCACTTTTCTCTCAACCTATCCCTTCAAATCCTCCATAATATATTGGATAAGATATTCTATCTCCATGATCTTCTCCTTTAAATATGATTGAATAATTATCCCAAATATTCCTCAAATCTTCAAAGCTTGAAGATAAAATTCGAATTTGAGGCTAGATGGTGACTTTTGACCTTGTTAAAGTCTTCAAACCATCCTGAAAACATCATAAAAGTCATCCAGCTTTGATATATAATGAAAATATGTTAATTTTCTTAATATTTAACCACAAATTCTCTCAAAATACTTAAAAATAAACAAATTGGAAAATAATAAGGTAACCCATATTTATTTATGAAAATGGCATGAGGAATGGTTAATGGAGTGATGAATAGGGATGAGTGTGAGGAATATTGAAGGGAAAATAGGATGAAAATACGACATTTGGGCGACCAAACATGTCTTCAAAAATATGAGCATGGTATCTCTTTTTCCTGATGGGATAGTCTCTTGAAAAATGTTTATTTTCATCACAAGTATATCATTGAACATTGCAAGGATATCTCTTGGTCTTATTTTGTTTCTTTTCCTTCTTCTTGTTATGATGAAAGTTCTCCTTCTTCTCCTTCTTCTTGTAGTTCCTCCTGGTGTGAACCGTAAGAGCAGGCTTGATCTTTAGTTGCTGCCATCTTCTCTTCTCTTGTTATGAGTCGAGCTTCTTCTTGTGTGCATTCTTCTCAGAGTCTGTTGAAAGGGATCAACCTCCTTCTTGCATAGATTCCTTAAATGAATGATTCCAATTATATAGGGAGACCATTCAAGGTAGTCATCACAATTTCTCCTTCTTCGACATTCTCTTCAATTGCTTCAAGTTTTTCTTTGATTTGAGAAACCCTTGAGAAGTAAGATTGTATAGTCTTGGATTTCTGTATCTTCACATTCTTCTACTGGTTTCTCAAAGTCATCTTTTGATTGATGTTTTTTCCTTCAAACATCTTTTCCAAAGCATCATATACTTCCTTTGGTGTCTTGAATGAAGACACATGGGGGATGAGGTGATCCTTAATAGAATATGCAATGATTCTCTTGGCCTTAGAAAAGTTCTTCTTATGAGTAGCCTTACTCATCTCCCTCTAGTTCTGGAACTTCTTCAATGATGTACTGATCCAAATCATTTTCTTCAAGGATTAGGGAGATTTTGTACTTACATGCTTGAAAGTTATCATCCCCTCCAAGCTTGTCCTCAAGCTGAGTATGGTGTGTCATCTTTTCAAATGAGAACCTCAAAGGGAAATAGAAAATATTTAGATCTTACTGATTTGAGGTGTCCAACCTGGTTCTGTAGCTTGATGACCTAGGGTTTGTAAGAGAAACCCTAATTTCCCGAACTTGGAGTTTGGGAATTATGTTTGGACAGAAAGATGTGCCTCCTTGAGGCAAGTTGCTCAGCAGGGTCCCTTTCTAAATACTGAGGTGCGGAGCCTTCAAAACTTGATGACCTAGTTTCTCTTGTCACTAGTGACAGGGTCAAAATTGAAACTTCTTCAAATATAAAACCACTTCCACCAAAATATGTGCCCTACTGAGGTGAGTTATCTTATCCCTCTTTTCTTGATGATCTATGGAGAGAACACCTTGAACTAGGAATCCCTAGTTCCTGCTTCTGCAAAGTGCCTTCTTTTAGAGAAGCTCTGATACCATGTTAGTTTTTCTAGATCTTATTAGATTAATTAGGATCTTTGTCTGAAATAATAACAATACAGCAATATGCATAGTATATAACAGATACACAAGACACAAACATTTTCAACGGGGAAACCATAAAGGAGAAAACCCCGCAAACTTCCTCAAAATAGTACATTCACAAAGAATGTGTCATAATATTATCAAACCTAGTAATAAGAAGTCTCCAGCAACTATCTATCTCTCCTCCCTTGTATCTCTCTCTCTCTCTCTCATGCAAACTTGAGTGAGTGTGAGGTGTGTATAAATGAGGGAGGGTGCCTCCCTATTTATACCCTTCAAGTGACTGACCTATTACATGAATGGGGCCGACCTGTTACCCTAACAAGGAAGACTTCTCCTAGAGAGACTCCAAATACAAATTACATTATGTTACACTGGGGACTACTGCCCTGACTTACAACGGAGGTTGTATATCAAGGTCTAGACACAATAAAGACATCCCACAAGGAGGAAAACAAATCTACAATGGGTGTACAACAACATACAATGATAATATACATTAGAATATCTTCCAAAGTTACAAATACATCAACAAGAACCACCTGCGACGCAAATGCAGTCTCACCCAAAATATCTCTTATGGGTAACTGCCAGAACTAGGTTTCTACAGTTGGGTGGGGATTTCGCCTCTCACGACACCTTACCAACTCACTCAACCGAAGATGGTGGGTATATTACTTATATTTATTATGCACATTCAATATATTACTCTATTTATCCATCTATAGAGATTACAACAGTCAATATAATGCCTTATTAGCTATTCCAACTTGCAACAATGTGACGAATGCATACAAGAACTATTTATAAGCAAACACATAATAACTTATTCAAAGCATACATTCATTCGACATAAATGCATTCATTGACACAGTATTTAATGTGGAAACCCATATGGGAAAAACCACAAAGGTGCTCTTCATCTGGCATGAGAAATATATGCACCTTTTGTCTGCGCACTCAGTTACAAACTCTATCTAGATATTACTCTACGCTCTATACAAACTTCTCTCTCCTCCCATGCTCTATGGTCGCAAATCTCTGAAGTTTTCTCTCCTTCCCACTATTTTTTATCCGCACACATCCTGGATCGACTCACTCTGCTCTTTGACTCTATTTTCAATCCACACACATCCTGGATCGACTCACTCTTCTCTTTGACTCTACTAACAAACACGAACTAACTAGGAAGTAACAGAAGCAACTGACTGACTAGGAACCGACAGACTAGGAAGTAACCTGCATACAGCTTGGGTTCTTCCTTTTATAGACACTTTACATGTCATTATCAATCTACTTCATTATGTTAGCCGACATGCTGCCATTCCTATTCTCATACATTCTTGTTACAACTGTTAGTAGGCACTATCGGCCCAAAATACAAAGATGCCTTATTCCCTAAAGCATGTATGACTCTATATGACTTCTTACCCACGATCTCTTGAGATGTCATTTTCAGTCATTGCACATCGTCTATCCTGGTTCCTTCCGTCGCGGCTTATCTCCTCGCATCTTTCCCTTATGTTGTGGACTTCTTCCTTTGAGGTTGCTTCTGTCGCAACTTTCCTTCTCCCACTACTTCTTTTGTCTCATCTCTTCCTCCATTGCGCAACCAGACTCTTCGCATTCCGAGCATAATTCTATCTCAATTTTGCCTATCTTCTCCTAAAACCAACACCGAGTAAAATTTAATATATGGCATTATAAATTTAGAAAAAAAATAAAAAGAGAAACTACCTTCAAGATGCTACGAATTTTTTATTGGATCTCTTTCGTGATATTGAAAATGCGCTAGAGTTAACGTCAATTTTTTCAATCCCTGGTCACAAAATGTGAAAAATAACAAATCAAATTGGTTTTTCAAATGAAATTGATGCGAAAAAAACAAATCGAATTAACAAACTACATAAAAACAATAAAGTATAAATTTAACAAATTACACGAAAAACTTATATGAGATAAATTTGTTGGTTATTTTTTCGTGTAATTTGTTAAATTTATACTCAAAGCTCAAAAAAAATTGCAAATGTGACAAGTACAACACATAAATTAACTTATATGATATTTTTTTTGTTTTGACTTAACTCATTTAGTGAATGTGGGATAAAAGAAAGTGTAAAGAGTGAAAAATGAAAAACATAATTTACTATATATATATCATAGATTATTGTTAACTAAATTCATTTTATAAAGGAGGAATAAAATAAATTGTAAAAGGTTAGTATATATGGTAATTATACAAATGTTTTTATATATCGTAGATAAAAGTGGCAAGGTCTAATTGAGCTTGTGTTTATATATAACATGGATTAAGTAATTTTTATTAGATTTATGTTTTTGTCATACAAATGTGTAGTTTAATTTTGGAGGGAAAATTTTGGAGGGAAAACATTTGAAAGAAAAATTTTGGGAGGGAATATATTTCATTCCCCTAGCTATAAGATCATTAGGGGTGACACAATTGCACCATTATATTTCGTTGTAGAAGTGAGAGAAAAACTCATTTTTAGACTTGTTGAGATTGGGTTGTTGAAATTGGCTTGTCATTCTATTTTTTAATGAGGAGCCACGGACTCAACCAAATTAATTTCGATTTCTGAAGCATCAACATCTTCTTCACATGCTTCTTGTGCTATTCGAAGTAAGGAATGTAAAGAAATTGATCAAGATGATGATCGTTTTCCACCAAGTGAGGATTTTAAAGGAACTAATTATGATTTCCCTCCAAGTGCTAAACTCAAAGGCAATGATGGTGATTTCCCTCCAAGTGATGATCTAAAAGGAATCAATGATGATTTTCCTCCAAGCGATGATTTCAAAGGAACATATGATGGCATTCCTCCGAGATTATTTCAATGACACCATTGATGATTTTCCGCCAATCGATGATTTTAGAAGCACCAATGATGAATTTCCTCCAAGCAAATATTTTAATAGGATTGATGATGATTTTACTCCAACTAATGATTTTGATGTGGATGATGTTGATTTTTGTGAAGATAAAGATACCAATAAAGATGATGAATTTCCTCCAAGTGAGGATTTCAATGGGATTGATGATGAATTTCCTCCAAGCGAAGATTTCAATGGGACAAATGATGAATTTCGTCCAAGTGAGGATTTCAATGGGATCGATGACGAATTTCCTCTAAGTGACGATTTCAATGGGATGGATGGTGAATTTCCTCAAAGCTAGGATTTCAATGGGTTGGATGATGAATTTCCTCCAAGTGAGGATTTTGGTGAGGATGAAGACAACAATAATGACGGTATTCTCCTCCAAGTGATTATTTTAATGGGACTGATGATGATGCTTGTGAGGATGAAGGGGCCAATAATGATGAATCTCATGATTTCCATCTAAGTAAGGATTCTAATTGGACCGATGATGATGGTCGTGAGGATGAAGGGACAAATAATGATGAATCACATGCCTTTCCTCCAAGCGAGGATTTTTATGGGACTAATGATGATATTGGTGAGGATGAAGGGACCAATAATAGTGATAATGATTATGATCCAAGTGATTTTTTCAAAGGAATAGATGAATATTTTGTCGATGGAGGCACCAACAATGAACATAATGATTTCCCTTCAAGTGATAAACTTGTTGGTGATGGGAACAAGCATTTTGTTACTGAATTTGGTGATGGTATTCCTCATTGTGATTAAGATATTCATTCTCATGAGGATGTTGCTGCAAATATAATTGTCTAGGAAATGCAAAGGAAAAATGCAACAATGAGCAGGATTAAGTGTAGGATTAGACCTTTTTATATCAATCCAAAGCATTTAAGTTATATAAGGTCTAGGAAATAATTACTCACAAGTTCAAGTTATATTATTAAGTTGATTTCGAGTGGATTTTGTCAAAAGAATTGTTTGAAGGGTATAGGCTACAGTTATGCCTTGGAAAAAAGGAATGCATATCTGTCAATGAAAAAAATATGAAAATTCATATTTAGTTGGGTGCAGTATTTCAACAAAGACGGGTTATGATTATCGCACTGGAAACATTTTGCTTTGCAGAAATACATTCAAAAGAATTCATTCTATTGGTAATATTCGGCTATCAAGAATCCAGACAAGATTAGTAAAGGATCCTACATTTTATTCTGAATATTATCATGGACGAATCACTGGGGCATCAACTAACATTGTGATGTCATGGATGCAAGATTTCTTTTCCAAGCATGGAGAGAGTATGCCAAATAGAGGAATAATACACATTCCAAATAATTTCACAAGCGAGTAAATCTACAACTTATACACGGAATACATTCAAGGTGCTGAAGGAAATGGAAATTTCATCAAATATGCATATTAAAAAAAATTCAACAACATCCGCATTCCTCAGAGGTCAAGGATGGGGATTTGCAATACATGTGATTCTCTTAAATATAAAAGGGATACATCAGAAGGGATAGAACGGGGTATGTATCTACAAAATTATTTCTTCTAGGATCAATATTTATTATTAAAACTAGTTAACTTTTAATTTTATGCTATCTGTAGATTCCATTGTCAATGCACTTCAAACACATCACAATCAACAATCAAGTAAACATCAAAATTTGTACAAACATCGCAAGAAGTGTTATGATGCTCCAACTAAGTATATGGGTCTGATAATTGATGGCATGGATCAAAATACACACACATTTTTTCCACATTTTGTCAGTATACCTAAGAGTTTAAAGGAGGAAAACTTTATTCAGTTTCACTTGGCTGGTTGTTTGGTTTTTAATGATCGATTTTTCAAGGGTTTAATTTACAGCTCCAAATATCCATAATGACGCAAATCTGACCATCACCATAATTCAACATGTCCTAACTCATTAGTCTAGTGATCTTCCTATAGTTCTATATCTGCAATTGGACAACACCAGCAGGGAAAACAAAAATCAGATCATGTTTGGTTATCTAAATATGCTTGTTGAATTTGGAAATTTTCAAAAGGTAAAAGTTGGTTCCCTTCTTGTTGGGAGTACACATGATCATATTGATCAAATTTTTAGTCATTTTGCAGTCACATTGAGGAGAAAGAATGCTGGGATCCTACCATCATTAATTGAAATTATCAAAAAAAAATACAATCCAGAGCCTCTTGTATACAAATTGGAAGAAATTGCTGACATGTGGAGATTTATTTTGGGATCGCATGGTGAAGAAAGGTGCAATGAACAACTAAATGACATTAGCTTTCAACAATAATTTTGTATTAAAAAAATTGATGGAAAAACTCTAATATAGGACAAGAAGTACTCAACTAGTGCACAATGGGGACCTGAATCAGGTTTGGCATTTTTAAAATTTGTCCCAAGTTGTCAAATGTGTGCTTCAAAGTTATTATTATTGCAGTCAATTGGTGAGATTCATAATGCATGTCAACATGATAGAGATGTTGATTCTTCTCAATGTCTGGAAGAAGAAAAAAAATCCATCAAAGATAAGTATGAGTACTTTGATGTTGTTAATTATGCTTGGTGGGAGTCCTTTTTCATGGAGCATGCCGACATAATTTCAAACTCTACATATGGAGACATATTTTTGAAGATTCCATTTAGTTGGACAAAAAGCATGTCAAATGAAAACAAAGAAACAAATGTTGCATCTCAAGGTGTTGAGTCTTCCCAACCAGCGGAAAGAGAAATGTATATTGGTTCTAGAAGATCTTGTGCACAACAAGAAGTGAGGGAACACATTTACAAGGCCTCGATACAATATATTAAGGAGGGTTGCATGATTGCAGTTTCGGCTACAGATGATCCACGTTAGTATCAATTCTGGATTGCAAAGGTTATGAAGTTCAATCAAGAAAATGAAGAAGTTATATCAATTGAAGTACATTCGTATGCAATGGACACACCCATTTGATGGTGTTTACAAACCAGAGATGGTGGTTGAGATAAAGGTTTCCAGGAAGAGAAAAAGGAATGATCAGAATATAAATCGTCATCGCATTGACATCTTGAAATTAGAGGATGTTGATATACTTTTTTATGACTTCTAGTTGACAAAGAAAGGCACTCTTCACTCCATGACTACAGATATTATCAAGAGGTTGTTGACAAAAGAAATAGTTGCAAGATGGGGTTCTATTAAACCAAGTCGTATATCCAGAAGGAATGTGATAGATGAAATGTTTGGCATACATGTAGACACAGATGGTGCGTTGATTGATAATAGAGAAAAATATGGGTCATCTACATCTTCATCTAGGTCTTCATCTAAAGACAATGTGATTCTAATGGTGTATTAGAATCCATGAATTAGTTTGAATAATTGTACACGAAACATTTTATATGTTGTTGATTAATATGATGTTTGTATGTAACCTCAAAAGAAACGTTTGCATTTTTATATGGATTATTTGTACTTTTTTTTGTTTAATATATGTTTTGATTATGAATATTACCATAGTGACTTTGATTTTATATGGAAAGAGTAGTGGAAATTATTTGTGAAAAATGATTATGTTTAGTATGAAAGTTTTACTAAAATTAAACAACCATAATTTTAATAGTTTTGTTTCAATCATAGTCATTGCAAACAAGTTGTAAATTTAACTATCGAAGAAAAAAAACCAGATACCAATAGCAATAGTTTTCCATTTAGGTGTTGATTTTAAGGTTTTCGTTAATAACAATATGGATTTTTTAGGCCATGCCTATATTTTTTACTATGAAAAAAATGTATCTTGGTATCACCATTTTTCTTTCTGAGGTTTTTTTTTGGTGTTTTTAATGCAAAAATATGAGATTTTATGGTTAGAATTCTTGTTCATTGTATAGAGTTCTTGTTTTATAGTATATTGTGTTAGACTTTAAAAATGTATCAAAGGTGATCTTATAAGATAATCAAAATTCTATAAAAGAGGGGAAAAGAATTTGACAAGGTTGTCGCTAATAAAGACAAATTTCTCGCCATAGAATCATAGTCAAAGTTTAGTCACACAAATTAAGAAATTTAAATTTGAAAAACAATGGCAGAGCCAAACGACTCTACCAACAAAAATTTTTAATGATTAACAAAGCAACACAAGTGTGCAAAGGCACCCCACAAAAAATGAATCAAGAAAACATTACAAGTACGAAGAAAAAATATCAAGTTACAAGAACATCTTATTGGCATCATAATAACAAGGACCGATACTTTAACCAATTAGTATATCAACATCAACACAAGTAGTTGACCTATATTCTAAAGAATATTAATGCCAATACAGCTAAGTCTCATAATAAAAATTCATATTGAAAATTCTATAAGCACAATGTTCCACAAAAGATCGAATTAAGTTGGGCATGCCCTTTCACAATTCAACAATTTTTTTCAACGCTTAGAAGACCATATTGTCTTATATCATCAACCATAAAAGTTTCAAGAATAGAGAATCACGAAAAATCCATTACAAAGCCAAAACAAGAGATAAAATATTTTTCCATAAATATGATTTGATGACAACATTTCTAAGGAGGAAAGCAATGTAATGAACATAAATATATATAAATAATCATCCATAAATAATAATAATAATAACAATAAAATAATTTATGAAATGTCACAACTTAATATAGGGAATAAATAATAATAATAACAACAATAAAATAATTAATGAAACGGCACAACTTAATATAGGGACATGACCTATCAAACATGGTGACCAATCAATGTGTATATAAATATATTGTTCCATGCTTCTTCTTCTGATACTTTCTTTTTTTCTAGCTAAGAGTTTTCTTTCTTCATTTTTTAGATCGTGTCTTTTCATATACTGATAAACTGAAGTCTCGGACAATTCTTTGTCAATTTCAACAATCCTTATTTCTGGAGAGACCTTTGGAAAATTAGAGGAGAACATATAAAAACAGAAATCAGGGGGGCAATAAACCCTCCTAGATTTGTTTCCTCATCGAAATCTAAAGAGGAGGATTCAGATGAGTTGGGGGCAAAATTCATCTAAAACAGGGTCGAAATCGGAGGAATCAATTTCTTTTGGTAAGAAGACAATCTCTCCATCAAGGTAATCTCCTACTTCACACTAGGATAGATCTTTTGTAAACAGGGAAGCAAGTCTGGACGTTTTCTTTTTATTAGGAAATTTATTCTCCCAATGACCCTTCTTTCCACAGATGAAATATTTCTCTTTCTTTGCAGGTTCTGACCTTTTTTTCTGAAATAGGCTTTCTTCGTAGAGATTTTACCTTTTCTATGTTTGTACCATTTTTCTCGATGAAATCTAGGTGCACTAGTGTATTTGGGCTGCTTTTTCTTTTTACAAGTACATGATTCTTGCCCAAAGTGTCCTCGGTTGTGGGCACCACATCCCCAATTTGGCATTTTTGCAACATCTTTGCAAAATCCTAGGGAAAACATAGAAGAATGTCTTTTAAAGTCTTTATCTACTCTTTTCTCTAAACAGTGTTCTTTCCAGGTTTCCATAATAAAACCATGAAGTTGAGTTAGGGAAAGACTTGAAAGAGAAACGTTTTTATCTTTAAGATGTTGCTCGTTAACATTAGGAACATGACCAGGAAAACTTCTCAAATAATGCTTTAGATATGCAGGTTTATTTGCATTGCAAGAAGTAATTAGCAATTTTTGCATATAGCAGAAGTATTCCTCACTTTTGTCCAAAACACATATTCAGGAAGACATGAATAAAGAAACAAGATGCTCAGAAGTTCATTCTCATCGGGACCATAAAATTCTTTGCATAAAGCAGAAAAAAAAAAATGTCGATATGCATCTCTTGCATTCAACATTTCTTCTCTGGATTCTTGGGGAATCCAACGCCACCATTCTGAAACTAATTCAGAAAATCCTACAACTAGCTGGAGTGCTAGTTGTTGGCCAGTTATTGAGTTATCTTGTGTTCTTTTGTATAGGACCCAGTTTTCCAGAAGTTGAATGGTTCTACTGATTTCGGCACGGGATTGGTATTGGATATTCAACACATGCTGGTCATGTATTTGGGATATTAAGTTATTAATCCAATTTATTCCAAAATTAAAAGAATGAGGTGCAGATGAAGGAGATGGGTTAGATAGATCTGTCATCTCCGTGTCAAAAGGAGGAGGAGGTCTAGTTATTTGAGGAGGATAAGGACCTTGGTTTGAGGATCCAAAATCTTGTTGGGGTTCTCTTTTTGGGATTCCGAATGCCGAAAGATATCTATCTGGGAAATCTTTTGGCATACTTTTAAACTAGGATACCATGCCTTTTAAATTATTAATCTCTGCTTGGTCTTCTACTTCTTGACCAAAAAGGAATTATGGTATTTCATCTTCTTCTTCATTAATACTCGTAATTCGAAATGAGTATTGTCTTTCATGTTTTCTTTAGTGGTTTTAATTGCAAGAGCTAAACATGTTTGGCTTACAAAAATCTGTTTATTGCTTACATTTTGGGTTATGGCCATCAATTTTCCTAAGACATCTATCGTTTTTTCTAATTTTTCATTTGCTAATACAATGGTATTTTTTATTTCCTCTTGGTCTAATAGAAAACGATCTATTTTTGCTTCAAACAGACATCAGAGGAAATTTCAATTTAAAATGGGCCTTCCAAAAATAATACAAATTCCATGTCATCATGTATTACCCAATCAAAATGCTTTAAAATTTAAAAAGGGAGCACCTCTTAAACAATTTTTTAATATAAATTTGGGGATAGGTATCATAAAAAAAACCACTTTTTTTGTTCGTATTTTTGACATATCTCCCTATGTTTTTACTCAAATTTCAATCGGGAGAGCTCATTGGATGCAAAATTAAATTCCGCATCCAATGAGTACCCACTTGGCATATTTTTTATGGGCCCCGCTACCCCAAAAACAAGAAATACCTGAAAAAAACGTGATGATGATATCATCATCACATTTTTTCAAGTATTTCTTGTCATCATCATGTTTTTTCAGGTATTTCTTGTTTTTGGGGTAGCGGGGCCCGTAAAAAGTATGTCGACTGGGTATTGTTGGATGCGTAATTTAATTATGCATCCAACGAGCTCTCCCGATCGAAATTTGAGTAAAAACACAATGTGATATGTCAAAAATACAAACAAAAAAGTAGTTTTTTCTTTTCTTCCTCCAAAATTAATAAATATTATTTTATTATTTTAACTATTATTTTATGAATTTTCCTTGGGAGGCCCATTTTGAGTTGAAATTTCCTCTAATGGCAATTTGTTATTTTTCCATTTGAGCTTTTTGTTTTAGAAGCAAAATGTCTAACGCTATGTCATCAATGTTTTGAGCAGTAAGATGTTGCTAATAATTTCCATACTTTAACAACTTAACTTCATCGGAAACAGTTTCGTTTGGAGAGGATAACCTATGGGGCATGAATCCTCTTTTGTAGAGGCCATCATGGGAAAACTGTCTAAAAGGAGTTTCAGGACGTTTTCTTCCTGGATGGAAAGAGGTATCACCTTTTGGATTGGTGGAGGTGAAACCAAGGCCACTTATAGGGAGAGACATCATGTATAAACTTACTCCTTTGTTTCTAAGTTTCATTCTCTCCGTTGTTTTTATAGATGGAGGGCAGTCTGCATGCTGGCCTTTGTGCTCATTATTATGAACTCCTGAGAAGGAAGGACAGGATGAGGAATAGGGTTCAAGTAATACTAACTTATTTGAAGAAGAAGAGATATATTTACAGAGATAGATTTTACAAGAGGAGGAGTAAATTGAGGAGAAGGAAAGCCATCAAGTAATCTAAAAGAATTTGAAAATCTATAAAAAAAAGGGAGGGGGGATTCGGAATAGAGAGTTGTGAATTTCGAGCTTTATCAAAGTTTCTTAACTCTCTGCATTTTATTTCCCAATGTCTAGGACAGTGGATGCCAATCTATTCGAATGTAATTGGGGTGGAATGTTTGGACTTATCTGTTTCCACCATGCTATGTAGGCACGAGCTATGATGGACTTTAGGGGTGAGAGGAGGAAGAGAATCATTGCCAAAGAGGATGACAACAGGGATTTTAATTGGATAATTTTGGATCCTATATCCATTTTAAACCCCAGAGGAAGAACATAATATTTTAACAAGTCCTAAATGTAATGCTCATCCAAACTGACAGAGTATTTTGGAAATATTGTACCGAAAAAATGGGCCCTTTTGCAAGGTCTTCAAATCCTCCCATTAATGCATCAGCAAATTCTAGATGGCGAGTATCTAAAACACAACATAATGAAAAAATATTCAAATAAGACCTAACTAAAGGGTAGAGTCCCAATTTAGCAGCGCCCAGATACACGTAGAGATAACCTTTGGATTTATCCCAGACATTTTGCTCTTTATTTATGTGAATGGGCTCTTCTTTATCAGTGAAGGTTATATTTAAGGCACTGGTTTTTATTTGTGTAATGTACTTGTATTGCCACCATTTCATCTTATACATTTCAGAGGACAATATCTCTAGCAGACATGAATAAAGAAGAAAGATGCTCATAGTCTTCATTCTCATCGAGGCCATAAAAATATTTGCCTGAAGAAGAAAGAATATGGTGATATGCATCTCTTGCATTCAACATTTCTTCTCTATATTATTGGGGAATCCAACGCCACCATTCTGAAGCTAATCCAGAAAATCCTGCAACTAGTTGGAGTGCTAGCTGATGGTCGGTTATTGAGTTATCCCGTGTTGTTTTGTATAGGACCCAATTTGCCAGAATTTGAATGGTTATCTTGATTTCAACACAAGATTGGCATTGGATATTCAACAAAGGTTGATCAGGCATTTGGGATATTAGGTTATTAATCCCATTTATTCCAAAATTAAAAGAATGAGGCACGAATGAAGGAGATGGGTTAGAGAGATCTGTCATCTTTGTGTCAAAAGGAGGAGGAGGTTCAGTTATTTGAAGAGGAGAAGGACCTTGGTTTGAGAATCCAATATATTGTTGGGGCTCTCTTTTCGGGATTCTGAATGCCGAAAGATATCTATCGGGGAATGCATTTGGCATTATTTTAAACTAGGAGACCATGTCTTTTAATTCATTAATCGCTACTTGGTCTTCTACTTCTTGACCAAAAATGAATTATGGTCTCTGGTATTCTTCTACATCAATACTCATCATCCCAAATGAGTGTCGTCTTTCATGTTTTATTTGGTGGCCTTTAGCTACAAGCTCTAAATTTGTTTGGCTTACAAGACTCATTTTATTGCTTACAATTTGGGTTATGGGCATCATTTTGGCTAGGATATCTATCATTTTTTCTAATTTTTCATTTGCTAAAACAACAACATTTTTTATTTGCCTTGGTCTAATAGCAAATGATCTATTTTTGCTTCCAATAGAGCAATGTGCTCTTTTTTTGTTTGAGCTTTTTGTTTTAGAAGTAGAAGCTATCAAGCTATGTCATCAATGTTTTGAGCAGTAAAATGTTGTTGATCATTTCCATAATTTAACAGCTTAACTTCATCGAAGACAAATTTGTTTGGAGCAAATGACCTATACGGCATTAATTCTCTTTTAGAGAGGCCATCATGGGAAAACTGTCTAAAAAGAGTGTCATGAACATTTCTTCCTGGATGGAAAGAGGTATCGCCTTTTGAATTGGTGGAGGTGAAACAAGGGCCACTTCTAGGGATGGACATCATGTATAAACTTACTCCTATGTTTCTAAGTTTCTTTATCTCCATTGTTTTTCTACATGTAGGGCAGTATGCATGTTGAACTTTGTGCTCATTATTATGAACTCCTGGGAAGAAAGGACGGGATGAGAAATAAGGTTCAAGTAATACTGACAGATTTGCAAAAGAATATGTATTATTTACAAAGGTAGATTTTACAAGAGGAGAAAATTGAGGAGAAGAAAATCCATCAAGTAATCTAAAAGAATTTGAAAATCTATAAAAAACAAGGGGCTTAGGAATAAAGAGTAGTGAGTTTCGAGATTTATCAAAGTTTCTTAACTCTATATTTTATTTCCCATTGTCTGTGATAGTGGATGTCAGTCCAGTCGAATGTAATTGGGGTGGAATGTTTGGATTTATCTGTTTCCACCACGTTGTGCAGGCGCAAGCTCTGATGCACTTTAGGAGTGAGAGGAGGAAGGTAATATTGCCAAAGAAGATGACAAGAAGGGATTTTCATTGGATAATTTTGGATCATGTATCCATTTTAAACCCTAGAGGAAGAATATAAGTTTTTAACAGGTCATAAATGTAAGGGTCATCCAGACTGACAAAGCATTTTGGAGATATTGTACCAAAAAATGGGTCATTGTGCAGGGGGGCTTCAAATCCTCCTATTAAGGCATCAACAAATTCTAGATGGTGAGTATCTAAAACACAACATAATGAAGAAACATTCAAATAAGGCCTAACTAAAGGGATGAGTCCCAATTTAACAGCGCCTAGATGCGCGTAGAGATAACCTTTGGATTTAGCCCTGTCAATTTGTTATTTATCAATTAGATTTATGTCAATATGCTCTTCTTTATCAGTAAAGGCTATATTTAAGGAACTGAATTTTATTTGTGTGTTGGAATAGAGAGGTGTGAGTTTTGATTTTTATCAAAGTGTCTTAACTCTTTGTATTTTATTTCCCATTGTCTAGGATAGTGGATGTTAGTCCAGTCGAATGTAATTGGGGTGGAGTGTTTGGACTTATCTGGTTCCACCATGTTGTGCAAACGCGAGCTCTGATGGACTTTAGGGGTGAGAGGAGGAAGGCAATCATTGCCAACGCAAATGACAAGGGATTTTAACTGGATATATGTGGATCATGTATCCATTTTAAACCATAGAGGAAGAATATAAGCTTTTAACAAGTCATAAATGTAAGGGTCATCCAAACTGACAGAGTATTTTGGAAATATTGTACTGAAAGACGAGCCATTATGCAAGGTGCCTTCAAATCCTCCTATTAAGGCATTAACAAATTCTAGATGGCGAGTATCTAAAACACGAAATAATGAAGAAACGTTTGAATAAGGCATAACTAAAGGGTCGAGTACCAATTTAACGACGCCTAGATGCACATAGAGATAACCTTTGGATTTAGCCCCTTCTAGCATTGTAATCATCTATTCTATCTATCTTATTCAATTATTAAATATTTGGCATATATTGATTTATGTTATATTTCTTATGTTCATAAATGAGCTTTGTTTATTGTAGTTTTTGTGAAGACTTCAAAGCCAATATTTGAAACACCACAACCATCAAACATATTATTCTACAACTCAGACCAAATTCACAAAAACCATTTTTTTACTATGTGTTCCATTTCAAAACACTACTCACTTTTGGTGGATAGATATTCTATCAAAATTTTCGTTGTTCCATTTCAAATCACTATTCACTTTTGGTGGATAGATATTCTATCAAAAAATTTGTTCAAAACAATTGCAAATCTTGTTTTTATGCAACAACGTTACATGAACCTCTATTTTATTCATAAAGAGTATATGCATTTGTTTCAACAATAAAGGCAATAAAACTACAACCGAAATTAATCTCCTCGAACAACAACAACATTGATGTGTTAACAATGTTGATTTGACAAATGTTGAATCGTTAAATTTTGAATATTTAATTTGATATTAATCTCTATAGTAAAATTTAACATTGATGCTTCCATGTTGTAGATCATATTTAACATTCAATTGAAGTTTCAGAACAAAATAAAATGATTTTGCTTTACCAATGTTATATCAATTGGATTATCAATTGGTTTTCTCAAACAATTGTTTAAAATGCATTCACAAATATTAGGGCATACTAATTAAGGCTGATTAAATGGTTCAACTATAAAAGTGGATTAATATTGGTTATTAAGCAAAATTGATATGCTATAAATAATTCTACAATTGGTTTTCTCAAACAATTGTTTAAAATGCATTCACAAATATTAGGGCATACTAATTAAGGCTGATTAAATGGTTCAACTATAAAAGTGGATTAATATTGGTTATTAAGCAAAATTGATATGCTATAAATAATTTTACTATGAACCTTGAATTAATATGGACTATTAAGCAAAATTGATATCCTACCTGGATATTAATGCAAACATTAGTTTGTTAAGATCAACTTTGACCGTTGGAAGCAAAATTGATCCTGATATTAATGCAAACTTTAATTTGTTAGAATCAACTTTGAAGCTTGAATTAATGTGTAATCAGTAGCATAGATTTATCTTAAACCCAGATTTAGCAAGCACCAAAAGGGATCCAATTTCTTAAGGTGTAATTTTTTTTTATCTGAAATGTTTGACATGTTTAGAAATTTACCCCTCAAGAATTTTGATCCCTTTGGTACTTGGTTTTAATTTTTTTATTTTATAGACAGACATTTTTAATTATATTACATTTGGTTCTAATTTTTTATTATATGAGCCTACATGAATTTTTTTAATTACTTTTTATTTTTTCTAATGTAGTGTTAGGTTACCTCCTTAACATCTCCCCCATACTAGGCTGTTTACATCAACCCAACAAAAAAATAATAAATTTGGTGATATTTTAATTCAAACAATATCAGTAGCTCAATTAATTGAGTTGTTGACCATTAAATCAACTAGGAATCAGTCCAAGTTGTCAATGATTTAAAAAATAAATATTAACTTCAAATTGCTTTGATTTGTTGAAAATTCAAGGTTGTTGCTTTGTGGTAACCTAGTGAATTATATTTTGCTCGACAGGTTTAATTACTTTTCCCATTGAGTTACTCATTTTGACAGTCCAAACACAACATAGTCCTATCACCTCGAAATGGGAAAATTTTCTGAAGCTTATTATTTAATTCCAGTTCAGGAGATTACTAGGTTAATTGGACCTCTTAGATCTTTGGCTTCAAGTTATACTTGCCCAGCAATTATAACTTAATCATCAAATTAATTCCATGATTTCATGGTTTGGCCTTAAATTAATTAGCTTGCCAGACTATGACATTGTTGATTGAGGATTCTAATGCTAGTGATCAGAATTTGAGATCAACACTTGGCTTTTCTAAAATTTGACAAGACGCACACGAGGGAGATCTTTGCTTAAACTTTTCATTGCATGACTTAATTGCCGAAATCATCAAGCATTGCTGAAGATGCAGATAGAATTCAAATATGAATATGAAGAAACTAAAATTATCGATTCTGTAGGAAAGATAGTGAACAGGTTTGAATCACGTATAACATAAGATGTCCCGTCTTACTCTACTTGAATCATTATGTACGAAAACATAGGAGACATAGGACAGTGTCTAAGTTTAGACATTTCTAATAAAATCTCCAGCAAAGAGGTCAGATTACAACTTAATAACAAGAAAACCCTTACTGCTGTGATTCCTGACAGTACGGGAATAATTGGTGCCCTAATTTAAAAAGTAAATTACAATGACACTACAGTTCTAATAAAAGTAACCAGTAGTTTAACAGAAGTATGTTTGTGAAGGGGATATCGCCTGTGTGATGGGTGTGTTTTAAATTTTGAAATCAACTAATGAATACTTTACCAATGCCTAATGAATGTCCGCATAATAGTTGAAACAGCCCGTAGACTACAATATCAAATCGTTTTGGTATCAGACAAATAATTGGCAACAACAAAAATAATCAAATAGCATTCTTCTGGCTTACATTTACTTATTCAAGGCCTTTGTAATGATACGGCCTAGAGAAAAGAGTAAAGGTGTTGGCACTTATAAGCTGCAGTCTATAAAGAATTGCTGCTAATATGTTAGTGTGATTTAACTGCCATGTAACAGTTGAAAAAGAAGCTATCGTTCAGCTTACACGTTTGAATATTACAGCAGCCTGTAGAGCCAAAGTCTAATTGCATTAATTAGACAACCATATGCAACTGAAGAAGAATTTGGATTCTCTTAGACTTACCAAGATTATCAGGTTTGCAGAGATGATAACTTTCCCCGGATACAATCTGCAAGAAGAGAGGTCTCTTGATCCAAACAGAGGCGTCTCCTCCAAACATTCTGTAAAATATACAAAAAAAAAATCAGGAATAATAAACAGAGACAAACCGACTTTAATAAGAGCTCCATATTTTCTTCCAAAGATTTTATGAGTTGCTTTGTAAATAATGTCAGTCAACTTTTATTCCCTTTACTTCTGAAAATAAATTTAACTGTGAAGTTTTTCAATCAAAGCTATGTTAGTCTGCACTTTTTTCTGAAAGTGTGCTTCAATATTAAGCATTGACAGCAAGTGACGAAAAGGTATTGCAGCAATGATACATATTTATGAAACAAGAGGATCGAGGCAAAATTGTTTGAGATTTTACTCAAATATTACCCTTCCAAACAAGATCCTAAAGCCAATCAGTTCGAAAATACATCACTCCTATCTTGTATCTTATTCTGATGCTTCCTGTCAAAGTCTTCAAATGTATGAGCTTACTGGTGACCGTTAAAGCCAAGATGCATTTGTGTACTTACCTCAGAACTCCAAAGTTTATCATGCATGCTTCTGGGTATAATGTGAAAATGTGTCTGGAATGACGATTTAGCGTTTTTCAGATACATGATGAAAAAATATCATACTTTTGCAAAGAATAATAATGACTGCAAAAACAGTTGCTGAAGAAACAGAAGATCTTAAAATGGCTTACATGGAATATCACTTGTCCAGCAGCAGCACCATTGTTAACTAATAAATTGAATGAATCTGCCATGTGAACTTCAGTGAGGTCACAGATGATACATGGATACATTTACAATCATCTTCTTTATGCATATTGTGTGCTATAGGAGAAAAAATAGTTCACATCTAATAAGTGCAATAATGAAAACTTCCTTTTGCTTTCTTGTAATAACAAAGAAAGTTATGACAAAAGACACAAATATGCTGCATCTCTTTGAAAATGTATACAACAGAAATTTACTCTTTTTTTAGTCTGTGAAAGAAGCATCAAACATCAAAAGCACCAAAGCATCCTGTTAAGGTGGAAAAATATGCAGTGTAATGAAATTGGCACGCATTAAATTATTGGGCCTTCATACTTAGGATTGTTTCAAGCACTCGCGGATGGAAGAAAGAGCCATGTGTTGATAGAGAAATGAAATAATCTTCAGTAAACTGTGGAATTTGTTCCTGAAAATTAAAAATATATTTATCTACAACACTTAAAAAGCACGACTTTCATTAGATCTTGCTAACTTATCAAGTACCACACACTCAATTACTCATTTAATAACTTAACAATCTAAAACTAAAATGCAATCTCTATTGGTTTCCATTTTTTTCTTTTTCATTTGAGTTATCTGCAGGTTTCACTCTAATAGATAGGAAACAGCTACCCATTTATAATGACTAATCCTCAAGATTGTGAAAATTATTGTTTTTCTTTGTGAATCCAACTTGTGACCAACATGGTCCCACTTTAGTGGTGGTGTGTTGTCCCTAGTGTCAACCATGAGTGAAAAACCCATGATATTTAGTGAAAACCCATGATATTATATCTATGGTGGATAAGCGACCCATTGTTAGTATCAAATGTGGATTGGATTATCAAAATGTATACTCATGATGCTCTACACCCACATTGTAAAATGGGTGTTCAATCTTTGGTTATTTTGCAAATATTTTGGTGTTTATTTCATACCAATGGATTTGAAATTTGAACATGGTATCAAAGCCTCGGGTTTTATCTTCCCTGGCCACATGTGACTGCACTCGGTGCTTGTCGCCCACGTCAAGCTTGAGAACATTCCTATAGCTGTTATGCCTGAGGCCTCTGAATGTTCTGGTTTCTTTGCAGTTGTCTGAGGAGGAATTGCACTGTTTGGTGAGTTGTATGGGAATCATAAAGAATCATAAAATTGCTTGTGAGGAAGTTGCAACACACTCATTGAGGTCCTCGGCTCCTCGCCATTGAGAAGGTGAATTCAAGAAATGACATTATGGAAAAGAACCCCACCGTTGGACACAAGCATTGTTTTGTAGGCCATCTATGGCATGAGAATATGAGATTTTATGGGTTGAAGCTAGTGTGACATGGGAATAATATAGGCAGAAGAAATGATGCCAAGGAATAGTTACATGCCTGAGCTTTGGACTTGAGTTTGTCACAGGTAGAGCGAGATTGAGTATTGAGTATCATTTTTGTTTTACTTGTGTCTAGATCATAGAAGTAATAGTATATCTAAGTATACGATAAAAGGCAACACTTTATGGCATAATGATACTATAGTAACCCCACTTAAAATTAAAATAATCAGACAGTAATCGCAGTGGAAAGATTCACAAAAATTGGCAAGATAGTAATTGCAGTGGATGAACATACCAAATAACTTTTCTCCAAGGATTTTTTCAGATATGACCTGCCAAAAAATATTGTGATTGACAAAGATACTAAATTCACAGGGAATTTATGGAAAGACCTCTTCAATTCACTTTACACTCAATTGAACTATAACAATGAAAACCACCCACAAATAGATGGAAAACTAAAAGAATAAAACAATTAATGGAAGATATGTTAAGAGGACGTGACATGCTATCCAAGCAGACAAGAAAGGAAAACTACCTTTCGTCAAGTTCTCATACAGTGATTGTATTCACTCGACAACATGAATGCCACTTCTCAAAGCAACGTATGGCTTCAACTCAATAATCACCATTAACTTAGGTCTTGCAAACTTCAAAGGAAAGGCATAAAACTCACTACAAATGATAGAAAGAACATAAGAAGAATTGAAAGAATGTAAGAGTAAAATGGGAAGAATATATCAATTGGGTCTAGTGTGGGTGGTTGGGAGGAATGATTGTTATCCTCCCCACCCAGGTTCAAATCCCGTAAGTGACATGTTAAGCTATTAATGAGCATATCGTTGTAATGGCCTTGAGCCCTATGTTGGCACTTGAAAAAAGCCTCGAGCTTTTGCAAAATCCAGTTTACCATGGGCACTATCCTCAAAATGAGGGAAGTACCTAGTGGGTTTCCCCGGGATTTGTCTTCCAAGAAAAGAAAAAAACAAGGGAACAATACAATCAAAAGCCAACCTATATCAAGAACAAAAGCAAATTCCAAGATCTTTGAAATCAGACAGAAGAGTAAGCCAAGCAACTCTCTATACATAGGAAGATGTACAAACGGTGGACCAATTACCCTCTTCAAAGAAAACAAAGTAATTTAGTTAAAAACCATTAACCTTTGCAAGAGAATTGAGACTCGTTGAGGAGAATGAGTATCGAAGACATATTATTGTCTTGCATAAAGAATTTGTTATGAAAAAAGGATAGCATTAAAAATAATGAAGGATAATAATGCTACCCATTTAATGGCAGCAATACTAATCATAGGAAGGTAGATGTGTTTATTTAATGGCAAGCAGTATTGCTATTCATTGGAGATCCTCCTGCTTAGAAATAGCAAGTCATATTGCTACTCATTAGAAACCATACTACTCAAAAACGGCAAATCATACTGTTATTATTGTGAAGCCCTTTATCTCCCAAGTCATATCCACTTGACCTTGACATTTAGTATGGGGACTAACCTACAGAATTATTCACAATGACCACTATGAGTAAAATACGTTTTCCCGTCACTACAACACTTCTCTCTTAATTCATACACAACTCTTTGTCATAATTGTAATTGTTTGTCAACAATTCCATAAATAAATTCTCTCGTGTGATTTAGACTTTTTAGTCATATTTACATGTCCTTTTCTTTCTTCCACTCATTAAACTTTTTTTCCAATAAAAACCTTGCGAGGATACACAAAACATGGTTCCCCACATTTGTGAATTAAACCATTTAGACACATTTATATGTTGTTTTCTTTGTCATGTCCCAAGTGATCACTTGCCCATGTCCTAGCCCATCAAGTCCCTATGGGTTGAGGAAATTTTAATTAATTGGGATATATTTTGTATAAGGATTAGTAATTAGAAATTTAAAAGTCCAACGTTGGAAATAATGTATAAGTTAATGTTTATATTTTATTTTTCCTATGAATAAATTAATATTGGATAATGTTGAAGATGATGTGGCCAGGAGGGCACATAAGGACCAAGGATAAAATGAGGGATCATGGAAATCTTTCCAAAAAAGAAGAAAGCAACCCAAAGGTGAAAAGCAAGGCAAAGCAGGCAAGTGTGTAAAGCAGGAAAGAGCTGGCTTTTGGCAGAAAGGTAGGAAAGCAGTCACAAATCAGGAAAGCAGTGAAAAAAACAAAATAAATCAATAAAAGCCAGAAAAAGCAGGGATAAGCAGAAAAGGCAATGCAAAAGCAGCAAGGCAGTAAAAAAGAATGAAAGTAGGAAAGCAAAGCAAAAGATACCCAAAGCAGTTACCTTCTAGTCTAGTTCATGAGGCCGCATTGGCCAAAATGACTTGCTCAAGAAGTCATCTACTCTATAAAAACATGTACTAGCACATCTTTCACATCTTTTGTCAGTTTCATTATTGAATACAGAGCTCCAAGCTTCTCTGACTTGGGAGATGTGCCCCTAATCACAGCTGGCAGGTGTGCCCCAGTTTCCTTTCCAGTGATATGCATAGAGTAATGGATTTCAGCAATTGATATCGATTTCTTGCAGGTCTTAAAGTCTTTTCCAGGCAAGTTTGAGTTTCTTCACAAAGTTTATGAAGTCCTCCATGTTGTATTTGTAACTTCGGAAGATATTTTGATGTATATTATCATTATATGTTGTTGTATCCCCATTGGGCATGTGTGTTACCTCTTTACGGAATGTCATCATTGCGTATGGTCACTGAGGTAAACCCTCCATTGTAAGTTGGGGAATTAGTCCCCAGGTTAAATAAAGTAAAATGTATTTATGTGTATTCTTAGGTAGGTCGGCCCCACAAGTAACCTGGGTGACCTAGTGGTTGAGTTAACTAACTCAACGGAAGAATATAAATAGAGAGGCGCCCTCCTCATTCGATACACACTTTACTTGCTCTCTCATGTGTGCTTTAGGAGAGAGAGAAAGAGGAGGGACAGAGAGTTGCTGCAGAGATATTTTTCTTGGGTTATTTTATCTTGTCATCTTATCTTTGTGATGGAACTATTCTGAGGAAGTTTGTGGGGTTTTCTCCTTTATGGTTTCCCCAATGAAAATCCCTGTGTCTTGTGTATTTTATGTACCTTTGATGTATTGTTGTGCTTGTTATTCTTTCAGATAAAGATACTAAATAAATTAACTTAGAAGAACTAACATGGTATCAGAGCCACTCTGAAAGAAGGCACTGTGCAGTCGAAATACAACTACAATGGCAGCTAATGGAAATTAGGGTTTCATGCTTGAACACCCTAGAAGACTGAAATTAGTCATCTTAGAACATTCGCTAGAACACGAGATTGGAGAAGGCTCAGAAGCCGATACTTTTACAAGCCGAAGAGGAAATCTTTATGCACCTTGTGTAAAAGTTTCAGCCTCAGATTCGCTATACTTCAAGAGATATGGTTCCTCCAAAACAGGGTTCCAGCCTCCTTCAAAATACAGTCATAAACAGTTGACCTAGGGAAAATTGCTATATCTCAGGCTAGGAAGGTCCAAATGAAATTTCGCAAGATGTTGCTGGTAGGGCACGTACTGTAGTTTATGTGGTCCGCTTTTCAGACCCAGAATGTGAAACAATGACACATGGCAGTCCGTACAAGTTCGCTATGTTGAACAGTCCCCAAAACAGTCACCTTGGAAAAATCAACATAAGTCCCACTTGGAGAATCCACTTCTGCTCTAACCTATGGGGTTGGAAATAAGACATCAAGCTATCTCAGTGTGAAGTTTCAAACTGTAAGAATCCGAAACTTCGGAGATACAGCAATAGCAATATCAGTCAATTCTACAGAAGAAATTAGAAAACTAGGGCTTCCTGTTCCGGGAGCTTCCCACCACTTTTTTCATAAAAGGAGTACATTGGGCAGCTCTCCTTAAAGAGGCCCATCTTTTTGTCCAATCAAAAATTTGAAAAGTTAGGGTTTTTCTAACAAACCCTATATCAACCAGCTCCAGAACCAGGTCGGACACCTCAAATCGGTAAGATCTAAATCTTTTCTATTTACATTTGAGGTTCTCATTTCAAATTAAATAATCACACCCAGCTTGATGACAAGCTTGGTGAAGCTGACAACTTCCAAGAATGGAAGCATAAGACCTCCGTGATCCTTGAAGAAAATGACTTGGATCAATATTTCAGTAAGGAAGTTCTAAGAGCCAGAGGAAGATGAGGCTAAGGCTAGAGCCAAGAGAATCTTATAGATTCTATTAATGATCATCTCATCCCTCATGTGTCATCCCTGAAGACACCAAAAGGAAGTGTTTGATGCTATGACGAAGCAATCGAAGAAGAAGAATAGATTGTTATAACCACCTTGAATGGCCTCCCAAGATCATGGGATTCATTCATTCAAGGAATGTGTGCCAAAAAGAAGTTGATTACCTTCAACAAACTCTAGGAAGAGTGCACACAAGAAGAAGCTCGACTCATAATAAGAGATGAGAAGATGGCAGCGACCGAAGGTCAAGCTCTCACGATTCAAAGAAGATTGCTCAAGCGATGAGGAATAGGACTCAACTCATGAAGAACCTCTTATCCATCTCAGCATTTGGATAAGAAATGATGCAGTTGAAGCTGAAGGCTCAAGAAGGAGTCTACCCTCCAAACAAATAAAGATAAGTATTCAATTGCCATTTCATGATATTGTTTGGTTGTGCACTTGTTTATATTCAGTGGATGTATTATGCATGTTTGAGTGTTTTCATTTATACTATTGAATTGCACATGATGGGTAAGAAGTCAATGATGTTGTACAACATTCCATTTATCTAGATTAAAACCTCTTTGCTAACATATTAGGAGTAGTACACACTCTTAATAACATTGCGGTAGAAGGCATCTAGAAGTTACTGTATCTGTACAGGATATGGATAAATGTTGTAACATTGGCCAATAAGATAGTTGCACGACTATGTGACATATATTTGTCACTACTAATATGTTTTGGAAATTATGAGATGTTTCTAATCATGTAACTGAACTTGACTTGTAGATCATTCCGAAGAACAAGTAACGACAGTTCAGAAGAGGAACTTGAAGCTTCCCAGGTCATAGACACCGTGGCGAAAGAAAGAGCTTTAGAAGAATATAAAGAGAACGGTAGATCCACCTCGAGAGATGAAGACCACCTTGGGCACGAGAAATCACCCAAGATGAAGAATAGTATGACGAGACTTCCAAAGAAAGCAAGAGGCCTCGAACGCACTCTAGTTATGTGACACTGTTGAACGACATCATTGATGCAGAGCCTTCAAAGAAGAAGCCAAGAAGAAAGGGAAGGAGACTATGATCAAGAGGGATGTTGTCTAGGATGCTGTGTCGAGACCTAAAGGGAAGTCCGTAGTGTCTTCCATATGGATCTATAAGATATAGCATGCAGTAGATGGCAGCATCGTGGGCTTCAAGGCAAGATTCATAGCACGAGGCTTCTCACAAAAAGAAGGCATAGACTACGAGGAGACATTTGCACCAGTTGCGAGGTACACTTCATTAGATCCATACGTGCAGGTATGCGATGGGAGATACATCACCTGACATCAAGACAACATTCTTGAATGGTGTAGTCGAGGAGGAAGTGTACGTAGAGAAGCCACTGGGAGTTGAGACACATGACAGGCAGACTCATGTGTGCAAATTAAAGAAGGCCTTGTACGAGCTCGGAAAGCACCCATGGGATAGCACATATAGTTACATGAGGAGCTTGAAGATCACCTAGAGTGATGAAGATCTTAACCTTTGCTACAAGGTTGAAGATGAAAGCCTATAGAGGATCACAAGTTCACAGATGGGTGCGAGAAGAACTTTTCAACAAAGATCAAGATAGAGGATCTTGGTATTATCCAGTGACACTAGATGGATACATAGAAGATCAATAGAAGAGGAAGCTACTTGTCACTCCAGTACATAATGTTTCAATACATAAAGTACGAAACGCAAAGGGAGAATGATGCTTCGCTTCAAAGGGAGTGACTGCAGAAGATCCTCAAGTTCAACATGGTACAGTAGGATGGACAACTTACTGATGGCCCTAGGATTTATTGAGAGTAAAGCAGATCCCAACCTTTGCTTCAAGGTTGAAGGCGGAAGACCAGTGATGCTCCTGCTATATGACAATGACCTGTTACTGACAGGCGAAGAGGAACTCATTAAAGATGCAAGAAGGAGACTTGCTACAGAGCTCAAGATGAAAGACCTAGGGATGATACACTACTTCTTAGGCATGGAGGTGTGGCAAAATGCGGATGGGATTTTCCTTGGTCAAGAAAAGCATGCAGTGGAGATTCTGAAGAAATTCGAAATACTGAACCGCAAGCCAATGGCCACACCTATGGCATCGAATTTGAAGCTACTGTGTGATGCTTCATTAGAGACGATTGATACCACGAAGTATCGTCAGATGATTGGCTCATTAATGTACTTAACAAACACGAAACCAGACATATGCTTTGTTGTGAACACTTTGAGCCTGTTCCTAACGGATCCAAGACAAGTTCACCTAGTTGCAGCAAAGCATATAATGAGGTACCTAAAGGGTACAGTTGATTATGGGCCAGATATGACACGAATCAAAAGGTGAACCTGCAGGGTTATGTTGATTCGAACTGGGTTGGCAGTGCCCTAGATAGGAAGAGCACCTTGAGGTGCTGCTTTAGTATGGGATCAGGTATGATCTCTTGGTTTAGCAGGAAGCAGTCCTGGGTGTCACTGAGTACAGCTGAAGCAAAGTATGTCGCAGCTTGTTCAGCCAATTGTGAGGTAGTATGGCTTAGGAAGCTACTGTCTAATTTCTTTGATCTCCAGTTAGAGGCGACTTGTATCTTCTGTGACAACCAGAGTTGTGTAAAGTTGTTCGAGAACCCAGTGTTTCATGACAAGTCGAAGAACATTGAGATCAAGTACCACTATATTAGGGATATATGGTGCAGAGAGGAGTAGTGAAGCTCCAGTGTGTTGCGACAAACGAGCAGATAGCTGATGTGTTGACCAAGCCATTAGCCAGAGTGAAGTTTGAAACTTCAGAGAAAGCTTAGTGTACTTTAGATCGAGGTTCCCTCCAAGGGGAGGTGATGAGTCCGGAAGACATAAATGCATGAGAGCCTTTCTCATATGGTGGTAGGTGTGTCCTCCCATGGTGCAGATGTAAGGGCTGTGGTTGTTCCAATATGATTGAGATGTGTGCATCTGGTCTGTGCTCCATGTGATGATGAGATGATCTGAAGATGACGAGATGGTAGTAGGGGATTTAGGTTTTGCTGAGGCATATAATCAGTCCTGGGAGATCCTTCAAGTTTTGCAGAGTCATATAATCAGTCCTGGGATGCTCCTTTAGGTTTTGCAAAGGCATATAATCAGTCCTAGGAGATCCTTCAGGTTTTGCAGAGGCATATAATCAGTCCTGGGATGCTCCTTCAGGTTTTGCAGAGGCATATAATCAGTCCTCGCAGATCCTTCAAGTTTTGCAGAGGCATATAATCAGTCTTGGGATGCTCCTTCAGGTTTTGCAAAGGCATATAATCAGTTCTAGGAGATCCTTAAGGTTTTGCAGAGGCATATAATCAATCCTGGGATGCTCCTTTAGGTTTTGCAGAGGCAATGTAATAAGTCTTGAGCTATACCTACTTGATGACTTAAAGAACCTAGATGAAGTCTAGGCCTACATCCAGAATGAAAAAGGGTTGGCTCTGTAGAAACTTCCTATGACGGATAGATGCGATAGATTGGGAAAGATGAGAACAATGGCAGCAGCGACGATGACCAAATGTGTTGATGACTATGGCGAGAGAATACTTCCTAGTTAAGAGGGAGTGTTGTTGTATTTGTAACTTCGGAAGATATTCTGATGTATATTATCATTGTATGTTGTTGTACCCCCCATTGAGGATGTGTGTTACCCCTTTACAGGATATCATCATTGTGTATGGTCACTCAGGTAAACCCTCCATTGTCAGTTGGGGCAATAGTCCCCAAGTTAAATAAAGTAAAATGTATTTATGCATATTCTTAGGTAGGTCGGCCCCACAAGTAACCTAGGCGACCTAGTGGTTGAGTTAACTAACTCAACGGAAAAATATAAATAGAGAGGTGCCCTCCTCATTCGATACACACTTCACTTGCTCTCTCATGTGTGCTTTAGGAGAGAGAGGAAGAGGAGGGACAGAGAGCTGCTGCGGAGATATTTTTCTTGAGTTATTTTATCTTGTCATATTATCTTTGTGACGGAACTATTCTGAGGAAGTTTGCGGGGTTTTCTCCTTTATGGTTTCCCCGATGAAAATCTTTGTCTTGTGTATCTTATGTATCTTTGATATATTGTTGTGCTTGTTATTCTTTCATTTAAAGATCCTAAGTAAATTAACTTAGAAAAACTAACACTCTATTTGAATCTCAAGTATTTATAGTCTTTCCACATGCTAATGAGTTCTGTATTAGAGTATGTTATGTATTAGCTTCCTATGAGAGGCATTTAATTCCTAATTGATGTATCCGAACTATTATTTATCTTTGAATATCTTTTTGCAAATTTGAATAAGTAAAGTCCGACTTTCTCAAGCATTTTCTTCACCTAGTCTAGATTTCAATGCAAAATTGCTAGTTTTCATTGTTTATGTAATAAATGAACATTTTCCCATCGATTTTACTTCCTTTCAGTTTCCGATGCATGTTATAATGTTCATGAACACATCCCATGTTTGAAACCGATCATTCATTGCCTGTAAACCTTCTTTGAGAAGCTCTGAATTCAAGATAGTTGTGCAGTTCCAAGGTGTCAAACTGCTTGTATGTTCTCCAAAACTTGTCAAACTCTTAGGTTGCGGGGAATCGGTAGGGACCCCCACAAATCGCTCCCGATTCGCGCTGCGGGAGGAATTGCTCCCGGAATCGCGATTCCTCCTGGGAGCGTTTTTGGGAATCGCGATTCCTAGGGAAAAAAAAACTCCCTGCCATCTTCGGAATAGCTGAGGGAGCGACGCTCCCAGAGCAATTCCTCAACGCTCCAAAGCAAAAATAAAACGCTCTCTCAGCGATTCCGTGTGTTAAGGAATTTTTTTCCATTTTTCTCAATTTTGCAAAAAAAATTTGTTTTTAAGTGATTGGCTAGGGTTCAATTAGCCTTTATAAACACTATTGGACTCCATTTGGACTCATTCTAGTCCCCATTTGTTTGTTTTCATTTATCTTGCTAGGGCTTTGAGTGGCTTTGCTAGTTGTTTGAGAGCAAATTTGTAGGAGATTGAAAGGGAGATTGAAGGGGAAATTGAAAGCTTCTATTTGTGAGGGCTCGGAAGGAAGATTGAAGGCTTCCATAGATACATTCAACCATCCTTGAAGAGCTAAAGAGGTAGGCTCTAAAAACCCAATCTTTGTTTGTTTTTGAAAAAAATATTTCACTATGTTAAAATTTTAAATCTTGTATGTGTTTTTTTTCTACTCTTTCCAATTTCTTCTTCTCCATCATTCCATTGCAAGCAAGAAGTGATTCTCAGATTGAATCAAGAAGCATGATGGGTATGTGGTTTTTGTTTTTGGTTCTGATTCTTCTCATGATGATGGTGGTGGCTGTTACAGCTGATTTTACGACACATGGTTGATCACATATTTATGGCCTTCCATGTCCCTCTACAGACTCTTTGGACCCCATGGACCAATATTATACTTTGATGTTTCCAAGTCCATCCTTAAAAACACCTGTTTATTGTTGTATGCGACTTTTAATCCCATATTCGCGTATATACGCGGATATTGACCTCAAACCCGCGTACATCAGGATGTGTGCATAAGTCCAAATATTTTTGGAGTTTTCCTTGATGTGTGTCCGAACCACTTGGCTCTTGGCCTTCCATATGCCTCGAGATCGCTCGGATTTGACCCTCCATTACCACTTTGGAGTGTTATATAAGGAACCCCTTGGATACATTGAAGAGGAGGAATTGAAGAGCAAGGAAACTATAGTCCATTGTTGTCGTAGCTTTTGCTTATACTTGAGTTTGCATCCCTTTGTCCCTTTGGAGCACTTTGTGTTCTTCCCAAGCTTGCCTTTGCTTATGAGCTTGCTATCGAGAGATGGAGGATTGAGGCGGTGGAGGCCCAAGTGGAGGACTCAATTTCTTCGGTTCGTAGACGTGCCAACAGAGGTTGTCACTTGTGTAATCTCTGATTTGATTAATAGAAATATCTTTTCCTGTCCATTTAATGTGCAATTGAATGAATGTTGAATCCATGGATATGTTTAATTGTTTATACATCGATGAATATATATGCTAGAGTAGATCTAACACCATATTATATAGCATGCTTTCCTTGTTTACTGTTGTTGAGAGTGAATTGCTAAAGCCAACGGGATTGGAAAAAGCTCAACGGGGATCTACTTCAACCGTCCGGAATAAGGTACAACCCATGATCCCTAAGTGTTAGATATTTGGCTTCTCTTACATATGGGAAAGGATTGATTTATGCGGTTTCTCTATCTGTTGTGGTATACCCCAAGCCATTGGAAGTTTCTCTTCGTAACAGTGGCAATGATGAGGAAGAGATAGGGAGTGGCACATACTATGGAGAGGAGGAGGAA
Organism: Pseudotsuga menziesii; assembly: GCA_001517045.1. Lineage (NCBI taxonomy): Eukaryota > Viridiplantae > Streptophyta > Pinopsida > Pinales > Pinaceae > Pseudotsuga > Pseudotsuga menziesii. Next base: position 407,646 of record LPNX010549531.1, read on the forward strand.
GAGGGAGAGGATGAGGAGGAGATTGAGAGTGATGAGAGGCAAAAACAAAAAGACACAACACCGTTGTAGAAGTATGTGACAAGGCTTGGGGAAGGTAGAGGGGGTGGAACCGCGAAGTTTGCATCCCTCCATTCTAATAAAACTTACACAGGTTCATATACCCGTGTGAGAAAGCATTTGTGTGGGCTTATGCCATGTGATCAAAGTAAGGCTACTGGAGTCAAAACATGTGATAAAGTGTCAGCTAAAGAAAGAAACAAATACAAGATGGAAGAAGAGGCCGCTCAAAACAATTCCAAGAGATCAAAGGTCGAATCTAAATCGCCACCGAGAATGTTTAGTAGTGGATTTGGATCATTATCCACCCATGCTAGTGGATTCTCCCCTATGCGAAAAACATTATCAGATTTCCTTGACCTTGGTGGCAAAGATGATGTGGATTCAAAAATTTACAGGTTTCTATATGCATGTGGTGTGCCATTCAATGTGCTTCGCTCACCCTATTGGCAAGAAATGGTACAAGCCATCAATGGTGCCCCTAAAGGATACATGAGCCTTGGGTATGACAGAGCTAGAACCGTGGGGCTTGATAGAGAAAGAGCCAAAATCAATAGTTCTCTTGGAAAGTTTACAAATGATTGGTCCAACTATGGGGTATCCATCGTATATGATAGGTGGACAAATGTTAAAGGAAAGCCATTGATAAATATTCTTGGTGTGTCTGCTAGTGGTGTAGGCTTCCTTTCAACTCATGACTACTCAGATTGCTACAAGCCTAGTATTAATATTGCACAACCTTTACTTGAAACCATCCAAACGATTGGGCCATACAATGTCATTCAAGTCATCAGAGATAATGCTGCTAATTGTAAGGCAGCAGGAGCAATCATTGAGGATAAGGCAGTAGGAGCAATCATGGTTGATGTTATCTGTTAGACAATTAGATTTTGTTGATGGAAAATATTATATGTTAAAATTTTAAGGTTGATGTTGATGATGATTGATCATTTGATGGCACTGTTACAAGTCATAGCTCCTAGATGATTGATGTTATATGTGTATTAAATGGTTATATCTATGTTTTATATAGCTAATTTGGCATAATACATGTTTTTTTAATATATATGCATCAAAATATATTAAAATATGTATTATATAAAAAACGCTCCCAAAACGGAATCTTTTGAAAATTTCGCTTTTCGCTCCCACTCCCCGCTCCCAACAACGTAGAATTCGGCCCAAGTCTGATATATGCAGTAAATATAAGTTCTCTAAGCCTCCAGAAGTCGAAATCCTTCACCTTTGGTTTTCAGGGAGTGCCAAGCAACGGATTTAGTTTGCATATGTTCGGGTGCCCAGGAGCCTTGCAGTAGACTTCAGCCTCGCTGATGTTCGAAACATAAATGGTCCCAATACATTATGCATAGGATCTTAAGCTAGCACAATTGTTAGATCAATAATCCACCTTAGTACCATGGTCATACACCTAGGTGACATTTTCATTTGTCTTGTACTTATGTCATATGGTCTAACTTAGGTTATATTGATCAATCTTGGTCTATTAGGTGATTCTGGCTCATTTACTCATAGTTGAGGCGCTCCACTTTGATCATCCTAACAGTTGAAGCGCTCTGGTTTGATCATTCTGTCAACCCAGGCGCCCTCATTGATGACAGGTCTTCCTTGGAGCGCTCCCCATCCCTTAAATCGGGGATCTTGTTTGACTAAGGGTGCTAGTGCATGTATCATGTATCTTTGGGCATTTATTGCTTCCTAGAGACTCTCCCACTCACCCATGTGCTCTCCCATGCCTTCATTTATGATCCAGCGTGCTCCAGCAATGTTCACACTAGCATTTGTGACTATTTGGTATGGTTAGGGAGCTTATTGGTCCAACTAGGGGGTTTAGAAGTCAAATCCTAGCCTGACACTTGTATGCATCCAGATGGCCTCCAAAGGCTCGCGAAATTCCCCATTGTATTATAAGTATGTACCATACATATATACAAGTTGTAAACTAAAATAAACATCAGCTATTAGCACCATCTATGTGTGTTATTTTACTCTCTTTTACTGTTTTCTTGCATATTTTGTGAATAGCTTAGATTGTGAAGATTGCCTTAGCTCCTAGATCTCACTGTGAAGCAATTCTCACAACAACCCTCCCTCCTTCCTTGGTTTTTGAACTTGTCCTCTTGAACCTTTTGTTAAATGACTAGCTAAATCCTCAATTTCTACCCATTGTTTTGAGTGTTTGAGAAATTATGAATTAATGACCAATCAGATCTGATTGGATCATTATTGTCGTATCAGAGCACTTTCCTCTACTCATGTGAAAAGTAAGCTCTCAAGTTGAAGAAGTTGCAACCATGAGACTTGTTCCAGTTAGTAATGATTTTGAATGGGATGAGGAACAAGCATCATGTTCAAATGATGATATCATGTATGTTGATGGTGGACTACATATGGCGCATGAGAATGGCACATGCCATGCTAAATACCTTGGAGGTAGAAGAACTATTTGTGAAAAGAGAAGCAAGCCATCAAGAGAGGAATCAAGTTGTTCCACCTTTCACAGTGAAGGAGAAGAAAAGAGGACCAAATGTGAATTTTCATTGGATGCAGTTGCTTCCCACTTAATGAGATATTTTGGATCCTCTTCGAGAAGAGACTCCAAGAATCTTGATCCTAAGACAACTAAGGAGGAAGCTTCATCAGTTTATTTGGAGAAGCAAGAGCTAAGGACCAATCGACCATCAAAGGAGAAGAGCAGCAATCTTCCAAAAGAAGAACCATGTGGTTCCTCTAGTGAATGCATTGAGCAGAAAGAAGAAGACATCAAGCTAAGGTATGAAGATAAAGCTTATTTTTGTAGCAGCAATGTCTTCTTGCATCAATCTAAAGAATTCCCCATCTCATTTGATGAAGATGAAAGCATAGAGTTTTCTAATGCTATAGGCCTAAATCCATCATGAAAAAGGGTTGGTACTGTAGAAACTTCTGATGACATATAGTATGGTACGATGATCAACTTATAAGAAGATGATGGCAACAGCTATGATGAAGACTCTATGACTCCGTGAGGATGACGATGCAATGAAGACCTGACCAAATGTGTTGATGACTGTGTAGAGAGAGAATACCTTCCTAGTTAAGAGGGAGTGTTGATGTATTTGTAACTTCGGAAGATATTCTGATGTATATTATCATTGTATGTTGTTGTACCCCCATTGGGGATGTGTGTTACCCCTTTACGGGATGTCTAAATTGTGTCTAGACCTTGAGGTACAACCTCCGTTGTAATTCGGGGCAATAGTCCCCATTGTAACATCATGTAATATGTAATTGTGGTCTCTCTGGGAGAAGTGGGCCCCATGTGAGATGACATATAGGCTCGAGTCTTATATTTGGTCATTGACTTGAAAGAGTATAAATAGGGAGGCGCTCTCCCTCATTTATACACACCTCACGCACTCTCTAAGGCGCATGAGAGAGAGAGACAGTCAGAGGAGGAGAGAAAGATAGCTGCTGAACATTTCTTATTACTGCTTTTGATCATCTTACTATTCTGAAGACGTTCGCAAGGTTTTCTCCTTTATGGTTTCCCCGATGAAAATCTTTGTGTCTTGTGTATCTTTTATATCTTATGCATTTTGCTGTACTTGTTATTCTTTCAGATAAATATCCTAGATAATCTAATCAGATCTTAAGAAAAACTAACAATAATAGCTTCCAAGGAAGTACCAAGGAGAAAAAGAATCACTCAGCAACAGAATGAAGAGCTTATGGGTCAAAATAAGGAACTCCAAACCAAGATCCAAACAATAGATCCAGAGTACTCTCGGCTGCAGAGGAGATCACAGGAACTTGATGGATTGACAATGTTAGTTGAAGCAGCTAGTAAGTTGTGACTGATCGTGTTTGAAGACAACTCAAGGTCTGTTGAGACTTTTCAGGCATAGGACTCGGGTCATATTTCCAAAATCTTCGATGGCAGATTTTATGTTATGATTATCATCTTCACTTGCAAGTTGTTAGTGATAGATGGTAGACTTTATGTTATGAGTCATAGATATAGAGAGAATATGTGTCATCTTTTCTATTTTTGGTTTATTCGATCCACAAATCTTGGATCCCAAACTGTTATAGTTTCAAAGTATTTTGTATATATATGACAATGAAGTTTAGGAAAGGCATTAGGAAATAGCTTTGGGAGATCAGGCTACATATCATATGTATCAGGCATGTATTTCATCTTTTTATGGTTTATATAAAAAACTACCATGGAATGATATTATATTCGAGATGAGCCATTTTTGTTCTCTTGTCATAATGAATGTTTATGTTCAGTTTCAGCCCCTGATTCATAACTTTTTTTCTGTGATAAATGTTTTCTATCCTAGAATTCTTGTGAATGGGTTAATGTTTATAATGTACTCTAGATCTGAAACTCTCTCTTTATATAAAACATACTCATAGTCTTTTTGTCTACTCATAAATTAGTCATCTATACTGTTTGATTACCTTATACCTGAACTCCACTTTACCTTTAAAAAATATTCATAAGCCAAAACCTAGTTATCTAATTGAAAACTTCAAGATTATTGGAATTTGAGCCTTAGTAATCTAGGTGCAGACTCCAGTGATAACAGTAGACATATTGCTTCAAGTTTTAGTTGACAACTCTTCCGCCAACTAAGGCGAGAATATCCACAGTCAAGACCAAACATCGAGGGAAACCAACCAGAGAGGTCAAGGCTTCAAAACCCAACTCACCTAAGCTCAGGAACCAACAACAACGGGTTCTCCTGGCCTAGAAGGATTAAGGCCATAGTTATATATATCGTGTCGGCGAATATATCGTCGGGGATCCGAAATGAAACTTATCGGAAACAACGGTGAAAATATCGGCAGCACAGTTTAAACAATGACTACACGAAAGCGTTATATCCAGGAGTACCTATGTAAAAGATTAGAACGCATGCATACAAACAAGTAAAGCATACAACTCTAAGATCTATTCACATAAATAACTCGGAGAAACAAATAAGAAACTACGTATTTATCCTTTTCTACCAATTATCATTAATCCTTCAAAGGTCGGTTAGAACAACAAAGAATGTAGCAAGAAACCGATACAGTTATACCTCATGTAACACCAAAGATCAAACACACACTGATGCCCGACACAAGTATGCCTCCAAAGCCTTTTGATTTCATTCAATAATTCAACAAACTGATTACAAGAGATACAGGAGCAAAGGTTCCACACACTTTCAATGAAGAATGAAGAGAACTTGCTCTTATTTATAGAAAAACCCAGCAAGAGATAGGAGGCGCACTTGCTCAATAATGTGCTAGGGTTGAATGAGTGGGAAATGAGTTGTATTGAGGTTAGAACAGAGTGTAAACAATAGCAACATCCAATGATAGAGATAACACTTGCTAAAACCAAGACTTTTTTCCAAACCAGAGAGCTTTTCCATCCTAGCTTGCGCCCCCACTTGGAGAGATGCGCCCCTCTTGCCTGAGGAAACTTTCGAGCTTGGCTTCTCTCTGAAATGGTAGTGTTTGACTTCCTAAACTTACCTGGGTACTTGCCACTTTACTTTTCCAAGTCACAGAAACTAATTTCGGCAAGTTTCTTTTATTTTTTTAATTGCCGAATTTTTTAATTATCTCATTTTTTTGTCTTTTTTGGTTTTTGCGAGTAATAATTAATTTTGAAGATAAATAATTACTCAAAAACTTAGGACAGTAGGTTTAGGGGTTGAGTGGGTGCTATGAAGTTAGAAAATGAGCACCCCCATGGAAAAAACTGTTAGTTTTTCAAGCATATATATATTCGAGCAAAGTGTTTACTGTTCTTTTACTTTTCTTCCTCTTTAAACAAAACTTAGATCTTTAAACCAACAG